>JAZKJV010008740.1:0-437395 GCA_037367405.1 Ottelia alismoides
TCCTCTGCTGTCATCTCTGCATCAGCTGTGTCTGAAAGTGAGAGGGTAGTCTGTGCCTCAAGGTCTGCCCAAGCTGCCTCATCATCTGTGATCACAAAATCACAGTCCTGGTGGATGTCTGGCTCTGCGTCTGTCAGCTGCTCTGAATCGGTACTCGCATCTGAGCGGGATCTGAATCTGGCTCTATAGTCCTCGACCGTCTCTATTTGTATACTCTCGCCCTGGACGCGAAAGTACACCTTCCCGCTATCATGATCAGTCACCGCCTTGGCTGTGGCCAAGAACGGACGACCAAGGATGATGGGGGTATCGGTCACTGACTCAGGGATCTCCATGTCCAACACTACGAAGTCCACGGGGAATTGCAGACCCTGAATCGTGACGATAACGTCTCGTAATAACCCCTTCGGCCTCTTGACAGATCGATCAGCGAACTGAAGGACTGTCCTGCTCTGTCGAAGAGTGCCCAACTCGAAGCGGTCGAGAAGGGCTGCCGGAAGAAGGTTAATCGACGATCCGCTATCTAGAAGAGTACGGTCGAACCACTGCTCACTAATCTGGCATCTGACATACGGGGCCCCTGAATCTGGCCTCTTGGCTGGCAGTCGGTTCTGGATCGCAAAGCACGTGGCTTTGGTCAGCACATGTATCTCTGAAGTGTGGTTCCTCCTCCTCCTCCTGACTGTAGTCCTCTCTCTCAAAGATCTCTGGAGAAGGGGGATGTGCTGCAAAGCCTCCTGGAGGGTCAGCTGGATGTGAAACCGATCTATCATGCTCTGGCTGAACTCCTCAAGCTCTCTCTTTTTTGGATCAATTTTCTTCCCCTTCCCCATCTGAAGGGCTCTAGGGAAGGGGATCACTGGGTCCTTCTCAGATGAAGGACTAGGAAAAGGTCTAAGCGGTTCAAGGACCGGATCCACACATACATCACGCACCACAGTGGGACCAGAAGAAAATAAACCTTTTCCTTTATTCATAGCAGAGTTCCGAGATACATGACCATGAGGAAAAACAACACCACTATCTGTACAAACACCGGTGGCCTCAGTACCACCACGGGCGGGCTGCTCTGCTGCTGCTGCTGAAGGTAGACGTCTCGCGGCATCAGTACCGCGTGCTGGCTCGGCTGCATGGGTGGCATCAGTACCACCTCCTATATCTGGTGAAGTGGCGGCCTCAGTACCGCCTGTGGGATCAGCATCCTTGGTGGCCTCAGTACCACCGTCATCATCTGGAGCGGCCTCAGTACCGCTCTCCTCCTCCTCCTGTGGCGCCTCGGGATGGTGCTCAGCTGAGGCGCCGCCGCCGGCTGGGGTCCTACCGCTCCTAAGCGTGGCAAAATCAACATCAAAAAGATCTGAAGAAGTATCATCAAATGGATCGCTAGGAGTGGCTAACTCAGTATGTACTACCTGCTCAGACTTCCGCTTGAGATTGTTCGGGTTCGGCTCTATCTGGGCGGGTATGGCGGCCTTCCCTCTCACCAGGTCCCGCAACTCCTGGCGGAACTCGTCCATCTCCCGTCGAAATGTCGCCTGCTGGTCCGTGAGGAGGCGGGTGATATCATCCAAAGCGGGGCTCTCGTGGGAGCCCGACGGGTGGCCTCTCTGTGGATGAGGCTGTGACTGCTGGTAAGGGTAAGAGGGGTAGGAAGGAGGGTGCTGCTGGTGCTGGTATCCCTGGTGAGCCTGCTGCTCACGTCTCCAAGGCTGTCCCTGCTGCTGATAGGGACGAGGAACGTAGGACGACTGCTGCTGGTAGACTGGGGGCTGCTGCTGCGGCTGGTGATGGGCCCTCGACTGGGAGTACTGCCCTCCCTGTGCTGACGGCTGCTGCTGGGGCTGGGCACCACCACTCCCCCACCTGAATCCGGGATGATCTCGTCGGATCCCAGGCTGGGGACGGTCGTACCAGATCCCGTTGACATCCATCAACGGCTCTGCATCAAAGGGGGCTGGGGGTAGTACTGCCAACGGCTGATCCGGCTGGTAGACCACCATCTGCATCTCTGGAGATGGTGGTGACTGCAAAGTGGGCTGCGGCTGCTGGTACGGCTCCGCCTGTACAAGGTGAACCTGTCTAGGCTGCACTGGGGTGCTGGAGCGCTGGGACGAGCTGCTGCTGCTGCCGGCGTCGCCTCGCGACTGAAGACGGGGCTGAGAAGCCGTCTGTGTCTCCTGGAGACACATGAGCTGTGTCTTCAGGTCGCTCAAGACCTGTGCCATCTGATCCATCTGTGCTATGCTCTGGCACTGCTTCTTCTCTATCAGCTCCATGCGGTCCAGCTTCTCGCTGATGATGCCCATGTCCGCAGCTGACGACTCTAACTGTGCTGCTGCTGTGGCTGCGGACGAACTAGATGGACCTGCATCTACCCGTGCTATCCTCTGGTACTGCACGGGTCCTGGCTGATGTGGCTGGGTCTTCTGGGTGTAGAGACGGGTCTGGGACATCACCATGTAATTCTCTGCCATCTCCTCAAAAATAGCCCAGACCTGGTCATGGTACTTGGCGAAGTAGGACCCTCCACAAGAAGCGTTCACCAGGCCCTGTAGCTCTGGTGACAACCCACTGAAAAAGCTCTGAACTAGGTTCGGCTTCGTGATATCGTGGTGTGGGCATCTGTCCAAAAGCTCTCTAAACCTCTCCCAAGCCTCATGGAACTGCTCGTTGGGGAACATGAAGAAGTTGTTGATCAGGGCCCTCGCTGCGTTCGTCCGCCCGAGTGGATAGTACTTGTTCAAGTACTCGGTGCGGAGCTGCTCCCAGGTGTACACGAATCTCCCCAAATGCTTCAGCCAGGTGGCTGCTCTATCTGCCAGTGAGAAGGGGAAGGCAATCATCCGTATGGTATCCTGGTCCACATGCCTGTCGTGGACAGTACTGCAAATCATGAGAAACTCCTGTAGGTGGAGATGGGGCTCCTCGGTAGCCAGTCCATGGAATCTGGGAAGCATCTGCAAGGTGTTCGGGGGGAACTTGAAGTCCCCCACGATGGCTGGAACCACAACCCAATGGTGCATCAAAGTAGATCCGGGGTTGTGCAACTCCCCCATCGGTCTAGGTGGTCCTGCTCCTCCTGCGGCTGCTGCCGCTGCGGCGGCGGCCGCGGCTGCTGCTGCTGCTGCTGCGGCTCGTGCCTGTGCCTCTGCATCCGGGTCCTCGGGCTCGCTCTGTGCATCTCTCTCTGCTCTGAGCCTCTCCATCTCACGCCTCATCTCTATCATAAAAGCTCCCTGATCGCGGAGCTGCTGCTGGACTGTCTCTAACTGTGCGATCAGGGTGGAGTTGATCGCTCCCTGGTCTAGTACAAAGTGCTCGGGACGGGAGTGATCGTCAGAACTGCCTGCGCCTGCCATCTCGACGTCTGCAAAACCAAATGAGCCCAACTCAGGTGCCGTCAAATGTATCAATCTCTCCTCGGGCTCATGTCTCTCAGGGCGGTCAGAAAGGGGATCGAGGGGGAACAGGGTGGAGTCGTACTCGGGCTCGGAGAGCGGGTCTGAACTCTCGCGAGCCAACCTAGATGATGAGGTAGACGCGCCCGAAAGCGGTGCAGCCAGAGGCTGCCTAAGAGACCGTCTACCCATCATCTTGATCTGGCGAGTAGGGCGGATGGGATCTGGAAAAACTATGATCTGAAAACAAACCCCCGGTTCACCAACGCAACGCGAGCTGAAGACCGTGAAAGTTCGGTCAAATTATCTTGTCTGTTTTATTTAGTGAACACACAAATATCAGAGCGATTACGTGACCTGTTGGGATATCCGCTGCTAACCCAACCGACTGGCCCGCACGGAAGAGTCGGTAGTCAGTCAAGTATAGCAACGGGGGGCTCTACCTAGTGTTCGGGTCACTCTCTCGCACATGCAAACCAAGCAATGAGGGGGTTGCTCTCCCCAATACAAAATTTTTAGGGTGAGCGTGTTTTAAGGTCGATAATTTTAAACAGTCCCAATTTTATGATTTCTCTTTTTAGGTATTTTTCAAATCAAACAAAAACGCCTAACGAATTTTTCGATTCTCCTGATTATTAAGTCAAAAACGGGGGGAGAAGTCGAAAAAGCCGATGCACGAGAAATCAATGATGCATGCAAAGTCAGAAAAGCGTACCTGCCTCCAGCTCTCTACATGCAGAGTGATCCGCGCATAAAATAAAGACAGAAATGTAAACTAAGCTATATGATGCAACGGTAAAAAGCCGAGTCCTAAACGAGCACTTTCTAGCGATGAACCGTCTAACCGGTCACCGACCTCCAAGCCAAAGGGTCCGGTCTTGGCCCGTCCCTCCCCTGCCCGACAAATCGGGGGTAGGAGTGCGCTTTACAGGACGGGCTCTCGGCGCGTAGGCTACGGAGGCTAGCGAGTCGGTTATTTTTATTATTTATTTTAAGTAGGTCCAATTACGTTCTATAGGAACAGATAAGCCTTAAGGTGTTTGGATCCTACTCAGCTACGGCACAATCACCACAAAGTCCTAAATCTAGGGGCTCGAGCAAAAACCGCGAAAAACCGGCAAATGACAATAAGAAAGGAAAAATAAAAGCCGCGTAAAAAGCCGCGAAAAAGCCGAGGGGTCCTAATGGGTCCCCCGAGCACGCCGGTGCTCGGCGAAACAGACCCGCTACGGTCTAAGTGTCTAAGAGTCTCAGAAAGGCATGTCCCTGTATTATTACAATTAAGAATGAATAAATGAAATAAAAACTATCCTACTGCCTCACCCACTCAACTCTCTCCTCTCGCTCTCTCCTGCGGCTTTGTGGAGAAAGAAGCCGCCTCCGAGTCTCGCGGCTGCACCGGCTCCTCGAAAGTCGCCTCCGCAGTCCTCGGGCCCTCGCAAGAAGACAGAAAAAGTGGTCAGACCAATAAACAATAATCAAATAATAAATGAAAATAAAAACAAGGGTATATGTGCAAAAATGGAAACAAAATAATCACACAAAATAAAACAAAAATAAAAAGAAAAGAAAATCAAAATAAAACCAAATAAATCAAAAAGGAACTAAGAACAAAAGCCGCGAAAAGCCGCGGGCTCCGGAGAGCCGCGAAAAACCGCGAAAACAAAAACGAAAAATAAAACAAAAACAACTACTAAGCCGTGCTCCCCGGCAACGGCGCCATTCTGATGACACCAAAAATACCTCAAGACCCGGGTGAAGGTAATGAAGCAAGGGTCGTTGCGACCCGGATCTCAGAGGATAGGTGTATCAAGAAAAATAAACCACTCAGAAAAGATCAAATCACTCAAAACAAATAAGAGCGGTCTCGCTATAAGATTAACCTGGTATAGCTCCCAGGGTCGAATACAAGGAGCACGGATTGGCCTAGGCCTACGAAGTAGTAAAAATAAGATAAAATAAAAGAAAAGTGTTTTTTAGTGGTTTTTAATGATTTATATATTTTTTTGGATTTTTAAAATGTGAAGAAAAGTAAAGAAAACAAAATCAAGCCAACTAAAGCAATTTATTTAACACACCAAAAATCAAGCAAAAATTAAAGAAAAATTGTTTTTATGTTTTTTAGGTTTTAAGTGTTTTTGGTGAATTTTTGATATTTTTCTAATGGGTAAATTATTTTCTAAAAATCAAACAGTGCTAAAAATGCTGGGTACTGTCAGCCAGAACCAAAACCCTCAAATAAAATATCTAAGGATCCCAACAGGTTCTGGAGGTAATTTTCCTATATTCTAAATAAAATAAGGAAATTTTGGGCACCAGAATTATTGTTTTGGATTTTTAGATTATTTATTATAATTTTTATGAGTTTTAAGGGGTTTTTCAATTTTTAAGGTTTTTACTTAATAAAAATAGCCAAAATTGGCTAGAAAATCAAACAACAAGCAAGAAACAGTAGCTAATTTTTTTGGAATTTTTAGAGGTGATTTTATATTTTTTTGGTATTTTAAACCTAGACAGTAGCTAGAAAGGAGGTTTTTGAATTTTTAAAAATACTAAATAAAATCAAAAATGTCCTCAAAAATTCTCAAAAATCCAACAACATGGCAGGAGCCATGTGTCAAATTTTCATCGAATTTGGAGGTGGTTTGATATTTATTCAAAAATCAAGAAGGGGGCACTGTGCACATGGACGTAAGTGCAAATACCCTAAAGTCTGGGGCCAAGGTGCAAAAAGCCCAGCAAGTCACGCGCGTGGCACGTGGCTGGGGCACTCAGGGGCCTCTTGGTAATAAAAACCAAGTTCCAGGGGCTTTTGATAACTCGTACCAAAAACCCAGGGACTCGGTTGCAATTTACCCACTAATACACGCACATGTGGAAATAAAAATGCTCACAGGGGCACAACTGCAAATACCAGAAAATATTTCTTCATTCGATAACAACCCAGAACTACAGGATCAAAGATGTAAAAAGCCCAACTCAGCACGTGGCGAAGCACGTGGTCTCATACACACGGGGGCATACATGCAAATAAAACTAAGCACCGGGTCCACAATGCAATTTGCCCTACGTAAATAAAAGTTCTAAAATATTTACAGGACTAGAAATAAAAAGACAAACTAAGAGGGGGTCCTAAGTAATTTACCCCTTTATTCGTCGACGGCTGGATAGGCGCCACGTGGAAGATCGGTCGGCTGAGATTGTGTGGCGCGTCTCTTCTTCAGCTCTTGGGCCTAATCGACGGTGGAGGCGAGGACACGTGGAAGATCTGACGGGTATGGCCTCAGGTGTCTCTCCCCTCAGCGCGAACGGTCCTGATCAGCCCCTCGATCTGATCAACGGCTGCTGCTCCTCGATAAGTGGACGGTGGCGATGTGAACTGGGAGCGGGGGCTGATCGAACGGTGCTGGAGGATGGTGGAAGAACACTCCACCGGTGAACTTCGCCGGCTTCGTGCGTGAGCTGCAATCCTCCTCAGCTGCTCCTGATGATCGGGGAAGATAGGCGACGGCGTCCCGCAGCTGCTGGTACTGTCCGATGGCCCACCCGAGCCCTGGAGGGGCTCCGGCGAGCTCGGCGGCGGTGGGCTCCTGGACCTGATATGAGGGGGGCTCAGATGCCCTCCTTCTGACCTGCAAAACACTCCAGGAGCTTCGCGGGTCGAGGGCAAAGTGCCTCGACCCAAAGAAGCGGGGTGACGGTGGCTAGTGGGTCGGTGCGAATGAGCTCCGGCGAGCTGGGGATGGAGGAGCTCGACTCCCAGCTCCGGGGCGAGCTGGGTTGAACGAGTGGGCGTAGAACGTGCGTGAGGGAGTGGCGAAGGTGGTGGTGTGCTCCGATGATCGAGATATTACGCGAGATGGCCAGAATCAGGGGAACACGTCGGAGAGTCGATTTGGGCGAAATCAGAAATTAAGCGAAATGGAAGAGCTAATCGACTACCTGGGTGGAGCGGAAGACTGTGCTGGAGTGTGGCTAACTCCCGGTCGTCGCCTCGAAGGTCGTCACTGCCTGAGGCTCGAGCTCCAGCTAGGTGGCGGAGCACGGCGGCGCGCGGCTGCCGGATCGATGGTCGGGCACCCTCCTCCTCGCTGCAACACGGCAGACGGAAGCTGTCACCTTGCTGAATGCAATGGAGGTCACGGGAGTGAAGGTGGAGAGCCAAAGATGCTAGTGGAGTGCGGCGGAGCTCGGCTTTTATGTGGGTGCAGGTCCGGGAAGAGGAGCTCGGGTCCGGCTCCATGGAGCACGGATCCCTAGGCGAAGTATCGGGCGAGCTTCCCGGATGCACGGGGGATGATTAGGACCTTAGATTGGGCGAAATGGGGATCGGGTCTGGTAGAGATAATTGGGAGAGTTTGGGTCCGCGAACCAGACCCGGCTCTGGTGGTCCTGGGGGAGGTGTTGACCGGGGGTCAACAATCCCCCATGGACCAATCAGAGCCCGCCAAGGCTTGGATTTTTATTTGATTTTTTTGGGGCCTTAAATGGCCGAATTTTCAAAAACTTAAAACATGAAAAATATTTGTTTTAACTTTTTCTATTTTTTTGTGATTTTTAATTAATTTTTGGAAATAAAAATAAGGTCTATATAATATAGCTATACATAGGTATATATACACTATATTGATTTTTGATTTTTGATTTTTAATTATTTATTTTTATACATTTTTATTCCTATTTTAAATTTTATTTATTTATAGGATAAAATGAGGAATAAAAGGCTATTTTTATTTGATTTTTATTATTTATATACATAGGTTAAATAATTAGTTATATACATTTATGTACATGGTATATATACAATATGTTTTTGTGTTTTTAATTTTGTAATTTTTATTTGATTTTTGTTTTAATTTTCTTTATTTATTTGATTTACAATATACACAAAGATTATTTACAAAAAGTTTTGGAAAATAAATAAATATATTTACAAGGTGAAACAAATAAGGATGATGGTCTAAGTACATGGTGGAGGGTTCTTTTTGGATTTTTGATTTTTAATTTTTTTTATTTTGTTTTTAATAGTTCTAAATATGTACAAATATTTACAACATATTTTGGATGAGGAAAATATTTAATTTATTTATTTACAAATATATACAGGTGTGAGCCCCTATCTCCCTCTACTTGGCTTTTATGCGGTCAGGCCCATGCTGAGCCCTCCCTTGGGTCAGGTTGCTCAATATTTATTCTAAATATTTCCCTCTTTTTCTTTTTCATCTTTATTCTTTTATTTTTGCACAAAAACATGCTAATTATCTATATTTACAAACATGCATGCTTTTGCTAACTTTTCCTATTTTCACATATCTACATGCATTTTGCATAGGTTTTTGTAGCTAAAATATAAGAATAAAGAGTGATGAATGGGTATTCATCAGTCCCTCAATGAACTTCTGAGTCATACGGTACTCATCAGGACATAAGTATGGAGCATACTTCAGTAAGCGATGAAACTTGTTGTTATACTCAGCAACGTTCAGATCTCCCTGCTTCAGATTAATAAACTCTTGCTCCTTGATCAACTGCAAGTGCATCGGAATATAGTGCTCACGGAAGAGTTTTAACAAACTCATCCCACAGAATAATCTCTCCTTTTTCAAACTTTCGCAGCTGGCAACTGGTCCACCAGTCCTTAGCAGGGCCCTTCAGTTGATGAGTAGCGAAGGAGACCTTGCTATGATCCGAACATCTGATTGCATAAATAATTTTTCTGTCTCCTCCAGCCATCGGTCTGCTATCTCAGCATCCACTATACCGTCAAAGCTAGGCGGGTTCACATTTAAGAATCTCTTAAAGGTGACATCATCACGGCGCTCCTCACGAAGACGCCTTTCTTTTTCAAGACGCCTCTCGCGACGTCTCTGATCCCTATCCTTGCTCTGGTGGTGATCAGCTTGGTCACGAATCAACTGGGAGAGCTCCTCGACTGTCTTCATTAATTTGACATTCTGGGCTGCCAAATCCATGGAGCGACGACTCGCTTACGGTTCGAGACGGTCGACATCTACGAATAGCGACGATCAATTAGTCAGCTATTCGCAACCTAATCTATAAATATTATAAGTCATCCTAAAATTGGAAAATATTCCTCTAATCTTCCATTTGGCTCTGATACCACGTTGTCACGTCCCGGACCTCGAAAATATGGGAAAAATTGCGGAAAGCATCCCAAAACATTGGAAATTTTTTTTCGAGTCAGGAACGAGACAATAACTCAATATTCCATAAATAAACAATCAGAGTGCCAAACAAAATGGAAGAATAAAGGAACATAACCAATAACTAAAAGACTTATCAAGTATGACTACAAAAAGAAATCAAATAAGTCTCTCAATAAATCCTCCCGTACATTAATCTTAATGAACTAGGATAAAGCAATGAGTCCTTATTAGCCGAGCAGCCCAACCTTGTCCTCCGTTAAGCTGCAATGTTATAAAATCAATATTAGTCAAAAGAATTTGACTAAGTATGCACCAATAATTTATGAGGCATACCATCATAACAATATACAATGAGTAAAAGAAATTACGATGACAATTCCATATAATAAGGACTATAAATCAATAAACAATGAAAGATAAAAGACTTTTTCATGTATGCCCCTCATTATGGGATACAATGACCATTCAATCAGTTTCCTTGAATATCATAAATTTTTGTGACCATAATATCAAAATCCATATCAAATATATATCAATCCCATCTGCCGACACCGGGCAGCCCGAGCTTGGATAGAAGCCACCCCGTTCCCTTAAAACAAAATTTTTAAAACTAAAACAAATATCAATACGAGGCCTCCTATCCAAACCCCAATACAATGGACATCAGTACTGAGTCAACCGCCGTAGCGGTAAATTGTTCGGAAGTAGTGTAGGATTACCCGCCTACAACGGTCAATTGGCGGAATTAACCGTCCGCGCGGCACCCGGCCAGGTCAAAGCCTCTAATGGGCCAACAATGAACAATGTCTACTCCCTCACAATGATGGTGTCAAAAACAATAATTTATTTTTCAATAAAAATAGTTGAACAAACAAAATTACAGTTTAGCCTATAAATACATATAAAAAAATGTATCTAACTCTGCAACATTTAACAACTAATCCATAGATAAGAATTTTGGCTAACCACTTAGCATCTAATTACCTAAAGTTGCAAAACACATAGATATAATCAAAGCAATTTAACGAGATATTATAAAAAAATAGCATTGCAACGGCTAATAAAAATCGAATGTGGGGTATAAATAACAATGGTCTGCGACATAAATTAATGTACATACCTGACTAAGAATCCAATGTAAGTTGATTCCTAGGACTCTCCACCCTCAAGAAACAAAAACCACCGATTAGGTGACGCTCGTCTTCTACCTCGTGGCAGCCTCTGCTACAAGTTTTGCGCAACACAACCCGAAAAGAAATCAACACGGTGGGATATAACAAACTCAGATGATGAGGTTTGACTAGAGTTCTAGCAAGGAAAAAGACGTGCACAGTGGGGTTAAATAAAAGGCTCGCCGGTTGTGCCTGAAATATCGGCATTAGATAGTGTGATTATGCACTAAAGATAATTAATGAAAACCATTTCGCGGCACAACGTTTGTGCCTGTGCCGTTTCAACGGCTTCCCCCCCCCCCCCTTTTTTTTAATTTGCATTATCTTCCTTTTATCTCTCTTGAACGGCTATGCCGTTTCCACCCTTTGATTTATTATGTATAATTATATACTAACCCTCATGATAATATTCCTTTTTATTCCATGTATTTATAATTCCATTTTTTTCACAAAAACCCTCTTTACAAAAGCATATGTTACAAAAGCAGGCAATATCCGTTTAGCAATAAATTTGATAGTCTAGATCATTAACAAGGCGGTCTTAATCGGAAGCTCTAAAAGGATACAAATTACCAGGGTATGCTCGCACAAGATTGAACTTATGGGGCTAATAACGTTATGACATAAATGAATCAAGTTTGATTGTATAACAGTATAACTTGATAAAAATTGGAGAAAAGAAACTATCAATAGATCTCAACGATACTCGCTTAAGATTCCGAAAAAAATTCGAAAGAGTACCTTGATGAGAGTTATGTACGGGACTTGACTCGCTCCTGATTTTTTTTTGTATCGCTCTTCGATACTTGCGGGGTATGTGAGGCCAACACAACGAGCAAGAAGAAGAAAGAAAATCGGAAGGTACTGGAGGATATGGGGTATTTCTAGAGAAGGTTTGCCGATCTTAAAAAGGCACGGATATGGGGTATTTCTAGAGACTTCTGTTAGGCTATACTCGGCATGAGATTAGGAAAAAAACAATAACATCATGATGCCGTTGTTTCCATGGACTTAGTCAAAATCACCACCGTCGTTCTTTGATTGCAATTATCCCTTTTTTTGTTTACAACTTTAATCGACATTACTGTGATGCCGTTTTATCTCTTTTTTTTTCATTTTTTTTTTACCGATTCATGTGGTTGCCGTTTTATTGATTTTAAAAATAATTATATCCTCCCTTTTTGCACGGCATGTAAGTTATGCCATTTCAAATTTATATATTTTTTTTTGATACATCATAGTTATTTTATATATGTATATATATATATTCCATAATCTTTTTTTCAAAATAACCCCTCAAAGTTTGAGATATTACATAAGATGCCAGTTTTACCATATGATTACAAGAGAAGACCTAATATTTAACGTACTGTTTCTGTAAGGAAGGTTCAATGACTTGTTCACTATATACAGAAAAAGACCATGCCAGCACATGTCCTGTACTGTACAGATAATGGAATCCGTCTAAACTACGGAAACACATGCATTTGATTCTCGACGTCAACCTGATCCATGTAAATCGGTCTTATCTGTATATGATCAATAGACACATGTTCACAGAAGTACCTGCGTTGACACCTACAGATACGGTGCAAACCTGTTTTTATATACCGCTGTGATCAGATTTGATATTCATGTACTTCGGTCAGCGGAAACGCCATTTGATATGACGATCGATGTCTGCTTCCTAAAACCAATGATAAAAAAAAATCATAAATAGCAAACAACTTGATGTACTCTGGTTACCGTCCTTTTTTCTAAGATCGAGATCATGAATCTAATTTGGCAGGCCAGAGGAGTTCCACGTTACTCTACTCTCTATAAAACGTACTTTATTGCGTGGTCTTGATTTATACGCGATGCTAACGAAAGGTTAGTTTCTGTTTTTCACTACAAGAAAAATGAGTTGTGGCAACAGAATGTGGCTACGGAAACTTGTGGCCACGATAATTCCGTGACCACTAGTTTCTCGTGGCCACAATCCGTGGCCAAAGTCTTTATATAAGAGTTGTGACCACGATAAATTCTGTGGCCACTTGTAGTGGCCACGGCATATTCGTGGCTAGAGAACTCTCGCGACGAGTCTTGTAGCTACGGCTACTGGCCACGACATGTCGTGGCCAGAACCCAATTCTGTGGCCACAAACCCCATATCCGTGACCATAATTTTGTAGGCACAACTTGTTTTTCTTGTAGTGTTTCTAACTTTGATAGCTTTTCATTAAACTGAACTTGGAACATGCAAGATTGAGCTCTCATCGAAAAAACATTCCTAAAGTGACCAATTAGTTGAGGTTTTTTTGAGTGAGCTGACATTCTTGGTAGCTTGAATGTGACTTATATGATCATGTGTGCAGAATGCGACTTATATAATCATGTGTGCATACTTATGTATTTGTAGAACTTTTACGAGTTCTTAAATAAGTATAAACGAAAATCGTTGAACAATACGAATGAAGATTTGTCTTGGGGGCTTGGACTTGATATATGTGACATCATGTAGACTTCCCAAATCAACCACCAAACCGTTGTTTTGAGGCAAAGCATTTGCCATTCCATGGTATGCAATTTTACCTCGCAATTCCACGTAATCAGTCCGAAGAACTCTTGGAAATTTGTTTGTAGTCCACAAGAGTTAATTATTTCTTTAGTAAATTCACAATCATTGAAAATATGCATGTAGTTTCCCAGATGATTTTTGCAAAGGTGACATCTATTCGTCGATGTGATGTTCATTTTTTTTTCAAATAGTCCTGAGTATTTATTTTAATGTGCGCCAATAGCTAAATAAGATAGTAAACTCTTGATTCTAAAGCACACTTACTAAAATTCTAAAAAAACTAGAGATCTAATTCCACGGTCGACTAGCAAAGAGTATAATCTTTTGGTAGTTGTTTTCATACCATTTTGTCAAAAAATGGTATAAGTAGTCAACTCAAAAGTTTGAGTGTGGAGTGTATTGAAGACCCTTTGCAAGATCTTATTTAGTCGAGAACCCTCATCCCGCAATCACAAAGGCAACCGAATTCTAAAAGATTTAGACCAATTTAATAGTATTGTTCAAGTTATAAGTCCTTCATGAACTAAAACCATACTTTTTTTTAAATGGCCAAAGTGAAGGAAAGGTACATTGCAGGTTTTGTTTCCTTACTAATTGCTCTTTCTTGAGAGAGGATTTTAGGCCATCACCTAATTCCTTATGGAACATAGGTTGAAGTGAAGTTGGACGTCCCTTCATATGGCATTTCCAAACGAACGATTGAGATCATTTAGGTCTATTGATAATCTCGGAAATCGATGCGGTTATGTCGACTCACAAAGCGAGTCAACAGTCGGTGTTTGACCACACAAATTCCGAAATTAATCAACAATTAACCCACACTAAGATCAATAAATTAGAAACAGTGTGGAGTTAAAATTTATTTTTAACTCTGCACAAATGGTGTATAGTGGCAAGTATGCAGAGAGTTCGAACACAGGGAGCAAGCAGTGTAATTCAAGCAAGTGCTAAAGTGTGTGTGTGAGTGTATGATGTGTCTACACTAAGCAAGCAAGCAAATGAATTTTTGTGGGTTTTTGATTTTTAATTTTTTTATATGTAATTTTTAATTTTGTATTTTGATTTTTGAATTTTCTGATTTTTATATTTTATATTTTATATTTTTGTATTTCTTTTTCAATATTGGAAAGTAAAGGCAATATAATAAAAGGCAAGCTAAAAGATTTATAAAAATGTGCAAAAATACTCAAAAATTCAGAAATTAAATGTTTTTGGTATTTTTAAGGTTTTCTACTGTTTTTGTGATTTTTGAGGGTTTTTCAAGATGTTTTTGATATTTTTAAATACTGAAATAAAGCTAAACAGTGGAAAAGAGGCTGGCTGTGAATAAAATGAGATTTAAAAATACCAACCAGTAGCTAAAAATTTTCACACTATTTTTCTAATAAAAAGAACAAAATAAGGGATAAACAGAAGCTGAGTTTATATTTTTTGGATTTTTCTACTATTTTATATATTTTTTTGAAGTTTTTAAGTGTTTTTAGATTTTTAGTGTTTTTCTTTTGAAATTTTTAATGATTTTTGGACTGACACTAAAATAGGATAAAATAGACACTATGTGAATTTTTGGGAATTTTTGGAGGTGTTTTGATATTTTTTTGGTATTTTCTAAGGTAGACAGTACGCAAAAAGGGAGTTCTTGATTTTTAATAAATAAGAAAATAAAATAAAATCAAAAACTAAATAGCTGGCATTAAAGTATAGGTGCACAGGAGCTTAAGTCTATTTTTGTGGAATTTTTGGAGTTGAAATGATATTTCAAATAAATACAACAAACATCCAATTAATAATCAGGCCTGGCAGGGGCATATGTGCAATATCCAAAACATCCAGGGGTACACATGCAATTTTCCACAAAAATATACACTATATATTCAATTTCTAGAACCAAAATACAATTACAAAACCCGCCTGGGCCTCCTGGCAATTTACCCACCAGGGCGCGTGACTAGCACGCGCCTGGGAAGGACTGGAATGCAATATCTCAAAACTTTAGGGGTCGACGTGCAAAATACCCAAAAATATTACACTTCATACGAAAGTTTTGGGACTAAACTGAAATACACAAAAATCCGAGGGGTCCTCTGCAAAATGCCCACACCTCACGTGAACTGGTCACGTGAGGTGACGTGGCGGAGGACCTAAGTGCAAATAAATAAAGCCTAGGGGTCTTTTTGCAAATATTACAAAATATTTAAACTGCAGATAAAAGTTTAAAGACTAAAAAGTAAATACAAAAGACGCGAGGGGTAGGGGTGCAAAATACCCTCGACGCGACGCTCCGATGATGACACGTGGCTCGAATCCAACGGCTGGGCGACGAGGCGCGATCCAGCGGCTGGGAACGGTCCACTTATCCACGTGGCGCACGATGAGCGGCCGATGATGGTTCGTGGATGCACGGCGGAGATTAGAACGCTCGAAGACGATCTGACGGCTGAGGCGTGGTGCGATCCAACGGCTACGGCTTGATCTGGAGCTGCGGCTCGATCGGACGGCGGGGAAGCGAGGAGGAAGAACAGGGAAGAAGGCCGGCGAAGGCGAACTTCCCCGGCTCCGATCTCGCTTCTCCGGCGGTGAATGGGCTCCAAAATGGAGCTGCAGGCTCCTGAGGTCGTCCTCTATCGGCTGGTGGCGGCAAAACGCCTCGGCGGCGGCCGAGGTGCTCAGGTGAAGGTGGCGGAGCTGGGAGGTCCAGCCACGCTCCGGCGAGCGTCAAAACTCGCCTCCAGGCGTCGTTGCTCGTTCTTTGACCTGCAAAAATAGTCAAAGGGTCCAGGGCAAACTACCTGGACCCTTGGATGGTCGCGAGGGGGTGCGAATCGACAGGTGGATGCACGACCGGAGTTGCGCTCCGGCCAAGGTGCTCGATTGGGCGATTTGGATGATGAAACTTCGATTTTTTTGGGGGTTTTTGAAGTTTAAGCTAACAGGAACTAAATGCACGAAAGAAATAAGTGGGGTGGTGCCCTCGATGGCCGGAACCAGAGGATGAAGGGTACCTCGACGCCGGCGGTTGGCGGAGGTGCTGGAGTCGTCCTCGACCTCGTTCGCCTTGGCTGAGAAGCTCGCGGCGGAGCTGTCACCTCCGGCAAGGCTCAAAGCACTGGAGAGGCGGAGAGGGGTGGACCAAGGGGACTCAAAATCAAATCGAAAAGTGGGGGGCCATTATATGTGGTTTGACCCATGACCAAGGTGCTCCAAAGATCGAGCCAGATCTAGTGAATCGATGGCTCTGTCCCCAAAAAAACGTAAGGGCGTGATAGACCACTAATCGAGGGACACAAGTCATGGAGGGCTCGATCTAAAAAAATGCAAGATGGAGGCTAGAAAAATCGACAAAGAGTGGGTCAAACCGAGGTCTGACAGCGGCTACAGGGGTAGGTCAGACTGTTGACCTAGGTCAACAGTCCTGGCCTCCTGGTTGGTCCACGTGGACCTACCAGGAAAAACCCTGGAAAAAGATCTTAATAATTCTATTTAAAATACCAAATGGTCGAATTAAATAAAAGTTATAAAATAAAAAATGTTTAGAATTTTATGTAGTATTTTATTTTGATTTTTATTTATTTTTATGACTTATATTTTATAAGTTGCCTTTTTAACCCTATATAGGTATAATACCTATGTATTTTGATATTTTATTTTTATTTTGGTATTTTCAATTTTATTCTTTTTGTTTATTATTTTCTAAAATTATAACATACTTTTATATACATAAATATATTTTTATTTTAATTTTCTGATATATTTTATACATTTAATAAAATGAAAGTATTATTTGTATAGGTATATGTATAGGTATTGCACCAATGTATTGAATATACAACTATTTTTTTTTGTATTTTATTTATATTTTTATTCTGATTTTAATACTCATACTTATTATAAGTAATATTTACAACATTATAAAAATATAAAAATGAATAAATAATGAATAAAGAATAAATTGAATATTTTAATCAGTATAGCTATACAAGAGGGGTCCAAAACTCAACTTTCAAACCGTAGCTCCGCCAAATGCGAAACCACCACCATTGGATAGATTATTTTATTCTATATACAATTAAAGGTGAGTACACTGCATTTGGAGTTGTCAGTTGTGAGATGCGGGTCTGGGAAGTTGGGATTTTGGATTCTTATTCAGACCATATCTTTTTGTCTGTACATGATTTTCCTGTGAAATCAATTTTCTATTTTTCTTTATAAAATTATCTACAACTTTCATGTACAAAGTTTCTTTATTTGATGTATAAAAAGTGGAACCAAAAATAGGTCCCAAAATGAATAAAGAATGAATAAAATAAAAGGAATTTTATTGGTATTTTTGGCCCTTATCTCCCCCTACTTTATTCCTTGTCGACCTATTCATCAAGATGCCTAGGTCTCGGGGTTTCGGGTCATAAAATATTTACAATATTTTATTCTTTTTCTTTTCTTTATTTATTCTATACTTTTGGCCTTAATTACAGTAATTTATACACTGTTGAGATGCACATGCATGAATGCTAAGATGCTTGATTTAAGGCTATTTACAGGCATTTGCTAGGGTTTTAGGTGCCAAAATGATAGAATAAAGATGATGAAATGTGGATTCATCATCTATCGAACTACAATTGGACCTCCCCAGAAGTGAGTCGCGCTCAACACCTTTGACACCCAAGGACTTCTGTAATCTACTATTCTAACTACGACTTTTGTCAAAAAAAGTGTCGTCAAAAATCTAAATATTGAGAATTCCTCAACCATCATTTGATTTAGGTAGCTTTAAGAAGCACATCACATGAATGATTAAAGGCATGAGAGAAGAGTTAAGCATTGTGATTCTTGTTGGTAGTGGTAGTATTTAGATTTTCATCTCTGGAGTTTGGTCGAACATTTTGCAAAAGTAACCATCCAATATTTTTTCAGCATTTTATTTTTTTGGCATCCAGAAGCCTAAGTACTCAATAAGGAAGGATCCCTCTGTCCAACCAAGGGTCTCCCTGATTATGGAGATGTCGTCATAAGGTTTAAGGTTGTAGCTAAGACCTCAAAAACCTTTGCCTTCGTGTCTTTGAACTAACCATGCATGTTCGGAGGGTCAAAGGCCCCGTGTGAGGCATTTTTGTCCCAAAACTAGATCTAGGTACCACACTTCTACTCCGACCTCCAAGGCCCCATTATTGGGCTCCGGATCCCTTTTGAGCACATCCACAACTACGAAAGGTCAACCAGAACACTTCACCCATCTCAGCAGTGAGAACGGATGTCTGGATCATGATAATCGTGAGATCGAAGTTCGTTCTGCACGTGTTCTTCCCCAGTTCTTCTAGTGTGAGCCATCACCATCCGATCAAGAATAGGTGCTAGGATCAATAGCATCTATTGGATTGAGCAAGATATTCCTATCAGATCCATTGCATGATCTAATCTCCATCGTCGATCCTTGAACTGTCATCATGCATCTAGAGCTCAATGTGTGGCATGTGGACTCCCAGAGCCACTGATCAACGCGCATTTAGGGGGTAATTTTGCATTTTATAACCCTTTGTTGGTATTTAATATTTAGTTCTCAATCTTTCATTTACGATTCATATATTTTTGTAATTTTTGTAATTTGAACCCTAAGCTTTCAATTTCTGATATGTCCCTCGCCACATCACCTCACATGCGCATACACAAGGGGCAACTGAGCATTTTCCAAAGGGTCTCCTCTGGGTTTCTGTATTTCTTTTTAGTACATTAATTTCAATATTCAATGTAATATGTATGGGAAAATTGCATTGTGGACCTATAGCTTTTTTATAATTACATAAATACCCCTACTAGTGTGTTTAATATAAAAAAAGTTGCGACTTGTGTATATATACCCCTGAACTTATGTAGGTATTCTGGATTGCATAAAAAATTTTGATAAATTACAATATAATCCCTCCCAGCATTGTATTTTCTTTTTATTTATTTTATTTTATTAAATGTCTTTTATGCTCTAAGAATCCGAGAAAAATTAGGTTAGATGCCTTAAATATTGTTCTACCAGATATAATTTTAGTAAGGATTTTTTATATTTACTAAAACTCCAAAACATAGCATTTTATTCCATATTTAATTATAAAAATACAAACAATAGAAAGACTTATTTAAAATTTTCAAATATATATTATTTATTACTATATTTTGTAACTCTGGATCAAAAATCACTAAAAATTGTCAAAGGAAAAACCAAAAAACCTTTATAAAATCAGTAAAAAATTATAAAAAAATAAAAAATATTTATTTTTATTTTGATTTTTGCTTATCTTATATGCTATATTAAAAGCAGTTTTGGGAAATTTTGAGATATTATATTTTTTAACCCCCAAAACAATCTGGCATGTTATTATAAGTTAATGTTTTGACTTTTTAAATCATTTAAAAATACCTAAAAATATGCAAAATTGAAACAAATTTCATAAAAAGAGATAAAAACATAAAAATATAAAACATTTTATTTTTATCATTTTAAGTATATATATAGAAAACCCTATATTGTATATATAATGATTTATATATTTATTAATATTTTATTACTATTAGTATTATAAATACCCTTAATATTTTTTAAAATCTTTAAAAAATAAAAAGGATTGTACTTTTCCTAAATTTTGTTTATTATATATAGTCTATATAATGTTAAATTACATGTTCTTTATATATATTACAATGAAAAAGAAATTAAAATCAGAAAAATATATAAATATAGAATATAAATATAAAAAATACATAAAAATTAAATATAATTGAAAAACTAGCAAAAAATAAGAAAGAGAAGGAAATTTTGGATTAATTGCCCAATCTATCATGTTTTCTCCTTGAGTTCGACAATATACATACTTACACCTATGCAGATTTTGTAGAGTTATAATCAATTTTAACTCCACACATATATTGCATTCTTTACCATTATTTATGGGTTAATTGTTGTCTGATTCACCTTTTGTGGGCAATTGCCACTGTGACGATGTTCTCGCCTTGAGTAGAATATCAAACCCTCGCAAGAAGCATGTCAACAAATAGCACCATTCGATTTTTTTGGCTTTACCCTTTCACTCCATTATGATCTTGAGCCGATGATTTCATTTGTACTGCCAATTCCTAACTTTATTTTCTCCTCTATTTACACGCAGCAGACACCCACTCTATTGATTATTCATGTGCCATCATTTCACTATTGACTTCATTGTTGTTCTCACACAGAGACGACAACAATAATATGGCATTCACCTTACAGATGTCGTCCTGAACCTCGATATTGCTTTGTCCTAGCCTTTGCGCCCAACTAGGGGAGTAAACTCTAACTCTGATTGAGTGGCACGTGAACATTGTTTACTTTGTATATATATATGTTTCATCTTGATTTTTTCTTTATTTCTTTCATTTTTTTGTTTTACACCCATGGTCACATTTAGAATTATTGTCGTTGTACTTAAGATGTAGTTTATCCTAAGTGTAGGGGGTGTAGGCATTGAGTTATTCATTGACATTATGTTTCATTACTCCTATTGTTACCTAAATAAAAATAAAAATAAAAAATCTAACCTAAATGATGCACGAGAACTATCTTAGCAGAAACTTTTATTATAAAAAAAACCAATCATTTGTCTAAGTCCAAACTATGCACTATTCTATAGGAACCTGAATTTTATTAGGCTTTGGACCTATTATTTACATGGCTCAACCAAGATAATAAAGTCTACAACTAATGGGCTCAAGCGCAAGAAACCGTGATAAACAAAAGAAAATAAAAGTGATGAAAACAAAAATCCAGTGAGGTCCTCCAAGTACACTAGCACTTGGTGAAACAGACCCTGCAAATACAAGGGTATATACTGTCCTAGAAAACAGAAAAAGAGGCAACTGTCAATAGGAATTATTCCAAATTGGTTATAAAAATAAAATAAAATAAAATGACTAAAAGAAAACAAAAGATGCTCAAAAGCTTCTTCCAAATCTTCTACTCCTCCTCCTACGCTCTCTTGCTAGTCAATAAAGAACAGTTAGCATCCGCTTCACTGGGGTGCATCCGCTCCACCCTCATTCATCAGGCCCTCAAAGAAAAAAAGAAACATGTGATAAGTCAAATACAATTTATGGAAAATATTGAGAAATAAAATGAAATAGAAAAGAAATGAAATGAAAGACAAAAGAAATGAAACAAAAATATATACAAACACCAAAAGTAGAGGCAAAGAAGAAAACCTACCTACCCTCATCATGCCTCCTTGGAAATGATACCATTTTGATGTTAGGGAAATCAATGTGTTTAATTATTAACTAAGGGGAATAATCAATGTGTCATTGTGACCCACAAGAATCCAAAAAATAATCAAACAATTTATCCAATTAAAGAAAAGAAAATGGATGTGCTTTTTATTAATCTCGTATAACTCCCATGCCTGACACAAGGATGCAACAAATAAAAATGAAGGTTATTAATTTTTAAGAAAATCAACAAAGGACTCTTTTTTAGTATTTTTGTTGTTTTTATGCCTATTATGTTTTTTTAAATTTTTATAGAATTTTAATATTTTATATTTTTAACATTAAGAAATTTTATTTTTTAATGATTCTTATTTTTGTAAAATTTTTTATTTTTCTTAGAAAAAAGCAAATAAGAGAAAATGTAAAATAAAGGAATCATACATTGTTTTTGTATTTTTAAAGTGCATTGAACATATCCAGAAAATTCTAATAAAAATATTTTTGTGTTTTTGATAATTGTTTACTATTTTTAATTTTTTAAAGCTTTTTTACAATTTTTTAGATTTTAAAATTAATTAAAAATAAAAAAATAATAAAAATAGAAAATCAAGTAGACATTTTTTGAATTTTTAAAATAAAAAATGACATCAAAAATAATGAAAATATGCACAAACAAGAAGAAAATTTTCAAGCTTTAATAAAATCTATTTTATGTATTTTATGATTTTCTATGAATGATGAATACTCATTCATCACTCTTTATTCTTATATTTTAGCTACAAAAACCTTTGCAAATGCATGTATATATTTGTAAATATAAATAATTACCAAAAGCATGCATGGTGTAAAAACTAATAATTAGCATGTTTTTGTGAAAAAATAAAAGAATAAAGATTAAAAAGAAAAAGAGGAAATATTTAGAATAAATATTGAGCAACCTAACCCAAGGGAGGGCTCAGCATGGGCCTGACCGCATAAAAGCCAAAGTAGAGGGAGATAGGGGCTCATGTGTGTAAATATATTTGTAAATAAAATAAAAATATTTTCCTTTAAAAAATAAAATAAAATAGGCTTGTAAATACTTGTACATATTTATAAATATAAAATCAAGATAAAAATAGAAAAATAAAAAAGAAAACAAAAACATCATTGTGTATATTCACCATGTATATAGTCCACTCATCTATATTTATTTCACCTTATAAATAAATAAAATTAAATTCCATAAAATTTGTAAATATTCTATATATTATGGTGTAAATAAATAAAATAAAAACCATTAAAACAAAAACAAAATAAAAAGAACAAAATTAAAAATTAAAATTACATTGTAAATATACCATGTAGATACATGTACATATATATTTATTTAACCCTTGTATATAAATAATAAAAATAAAATAAAAATATCCTTTTATTCCTAATTTTATGATATAAATAAATAAAATATAAAATAGGAATAAAAATGCACAAAAATAACTAATTAAAAATCAAAATTAAAAATCCTATATTGTATATATACCTATATATAGCTATATAGTGCAAATACCTTATTTTTATTTTGAAAAATTAATTAAAAATCACCAAAAAATAGAAAAAATTAAAACAAAAATATTTCATGTTTTGAGTTTTAATTAAATCGGCCATTTGTTATTTTTAATTCAATTTCTAAATCTTTTTATGACGTGGCTGATTCCCATTGGTCCACGGGGGTTGTTGACCGCCCGGTTAACTCCCCCCTGTGGACCACTTCACACGGGTCCTGGGTGCCCGACCCGAGTTCTCAAATTTTTCCCATCCATACCCGATCACCATCCCCCTAAACCCTGGGTCCGTTTCGCTCACGTCACATCCGACACCCTCGCCGGGGTGTCCGCCTCGGGGTCCGCACTCCACGCTGCCCTACCCGATCCATTCTTGTCGGACTCCAGGCGGTAAAAGGGCTGAGCTCCGCCACTTCATTTCGCATCTTTGTCTCCCCATTCCTTCGTTCCGTGACCTCCACAGCCACCCCGAGGTGACAACTCCAGTTTGGTTGTGTCGTAGAGAGGCGAGAGTGGTCGGACCTCTGATCCGGCGAGCTAGCGTCGCCGTGCTCCGCCCAGAGGTGGAGCTTGAGCCTCGGGCCACGACAACCCACGAGGCAAGGACCTAGAGCACCCCCAGCTCGCCCACAGTCGACTCCTCCACCCAGGTAGCCGTAGCTCTTCTTCCGTTTCTTTAATTTTCGATTAGCCCCAAATCTCGCCATCGCCGACCATCTTCGATTCCAGCCACATCCGCCCTCCATTCGATCATCGGACCTCACCGTCACATTCACCTTCCTCCCGCGCACGTTCTACGCCCTTCCATTCAACCCAGCTCGCACAGGAGCTGGGGTTTCGAGCTCCCCCGTCCACCCCCTCGCCGGAGCTCGACCACCACGCCTCACCGTTCACTATCACCACGCCTAACGGGGTCGAGGCAGTTTGCCCTCGACCCGCGAGTTTGCTGGTGCACTTTGCAGGTACATCCGAGCCCACCTGAGGGCTTGGACCATCTGATCCAGCAGATTCGCCTCCGCCCGACTCTCCAGAGCTCCTCGGAGCTCCATTGAGTCATCGGAGGCCACCATTCGACGCGGAGGGCCCGCAGCCTTCTTTTCCGATCTTCAGCGGGCCGCAAGGAGGACGACCGAGCACACCCAGCCCCGGCGAAGTTCGCCGGCCTCCAGTTCGTCCACCATCCTTCTCCGCCATCCGATCGACCCCGAGCTCTAGTCTTGATCCTGACCGTCCATCCGAGGAGCTTCCAGCACCGTCAGATCTAGGGAGGGGCGATCTGGACCGTTCGATGCCCGAGGTTTAGCCACAACGCCCCTCCACCGTACGATCTTCCACGTGGCGACGCCTTGGCCGTCTGATCAGCCCGAGGAGTCCAGCGTTGGCGTGCCACTCGCCCTCCACCGTGCGATCTACCACATGGCAGCCATCCGACCCTCGGATTTAATAAAGGGTAATTATCCCTTAGGCCCTTAGCTTTAGTTTTGTTTCGTTTCAGTCCTGTAAATATTTTTAGAATTTTATTTACGTTGGTATTTTTGCATGTTGGACCCTGTCTTTTTTTCTTATTGCATTTAAGACCCTGTGTGTGGTGTGTCACGTGCGTCGACACGTGTTCCTTTGGGCTATTTGCATTAATGCTCTTGTAGTTCCTGGATGTTATGAAATGAATGAATCTTTTTAGATAATTGCATTTATACCCCTGTGCGTGGATTGATTTGTGCATGTGCGTTTACTTGTGGGTAATTTACATAAAGGTCCTCGGACTTTTGGTACCTGTTACCAATTAGCCCCAAAACCTTATTTTTATTGCAATTAGGTCCCTGTGTGCCCCAGACACGCGCCGCGTGCGTGATTTCTTGGGAATTTTGCACCGGACCCCCTGGAACTTTGGATAATTGCGTACAGGTCCTTATGCACTGTACCTAGGTTTTATTTTTGAATAAAATATCAAAATTACTCCAAATTCGATGAAAATTGGACACATGGCTCCTGCCATGTTGTAAAATTTTCTAGAATTTTTGGGGATATTTTTGGTTTTATTTGATTTTTTAAAAAATTCAAAAACACCCTTTTTCGTTACTGTCTGATTTAAAAACTCACAAAATATATTAAAACTCATCCAAAAATTATAAAAAAAGTAGGTATTGTGTCTTTTGCCTTGCTTGATTTTCTGACCAAATTTGGTCATTTTTCATTATATAAAATTCTTAAAAATTGAAAAACACCTAAAAACTCATAAAATTCTAATAAATAATCTAAAAATCCAAAAATAATAATTAAGGTGCCTAAAATTTCCTTGTTTCTTTCTCTTTACAGGAAAATTACCTCCAGGCTTATTGGGGACTTTTAGATATTTTATCTAAGTCCCTTAAGCTCGGCTGGACAGTGCCTTCATTTTCTTGCATTGTTTTATTTTTAGAAAATTAAATACAAATCATAAAAATACCAAAAATTCACTAAAAACTGTAAAAATCATAAAACACACAAAAACATTTTTATTTGAATTTTTTGTTGATTTTTTAGTGCTTTAATAATTGTTGGTAGTTGGCTTATTCACTAGCTTTCCCATTTTTTTAATTAATTAAAAATCCAAAAAAAAATTAAAAACAAAATAAAAACCCACCAAAAACAATTTTTCTTTTATTTTATTATATTTTTGACTACTTCGTAGGCCGCGAGGTCATCACGTGCTCCCTGAGTCCGACCCTGGTCGCTATACCAGGCTAATCTAATAGCTAGGACCGCTATCGATTTTATTTGATTTTGATTTTATTTTGGTGGTCTAAACTTCATTTTCTTGATTGAGCTGAGATTCTCATCGATACGGGTCGCAGCGACCCGAGTGATATTTTGAGCTGATCCGGATTAGTGGGATTTTGGCTCATCAGAATGGCGTCGTTGCCGGGGAGCACGACTTAGTAGTTTTTCTTTTTATTTTTATTTTCTTTTCATTTTCTTTTTCGCGGCTTTCTGCAGTTCTTTCTGAGTCCGCGGCTTTTCGCGGCTTTTTATTTTTCATTTGTTTTTGTTTTATTTCCTTTTTCTTTATTTGCTTTTATTTTTATCTTTGTTTTGCTTTATTTTGCTTGTTTATTTTATTTGTCCTTTTTGCACATATATCCTTGTTTTTATTTCTTGTTCATATTTGATTATTTTATTTGGTCTGACCACTTGTCTTCTTTCTTGCGAGGGCCCGAGGACCGAGGCGGCAGCTTTCGAGAAGCCGGCGCAACCGCAGGACTTGGAGGCGGCTCCCTTCTGCACGGAGCCGCAGGAGAGAGCGAGAGAGGAGCTGAGTGAGAGAGAGAGTAGTTAGGTTTCTTTCAGCACTTCATTTGATTATTGTAATAATACAGGGACAGACTTGAACTTGGACTTCTTTCTCGGGTCTGTTTCGCCGAGCACCGGCGTGCTCGGGGGACCCGGTAGCTAGTTTAGATTTTTCGCGGCTTTTTCGCGGCATTTTGGTTTTTCGCTGCCTTTTACGATTTTCTACGGTTTTTCTCGAGCCCCTAGATTTAGGATTTTCTGCTTGACTGTGCCGTACTTAGTAGGATCCCCACACCTAATTATCTGCATGTTCCTATAGTGCGATTAATTGGACCTACTAATAAATCACTAATAAAAATAACTGACTCACTCCCTTCGTAGCCTACGTACCGTAGCCTACCCTGCCAAGCGCTGCTCCTGAACCCGATGTGTCGGGAGGAGGAGGGGCAGACCGAGACCGGACCCTTTGGCTTGAAGGATCGGTGACCAGTTAAACGGTTCTTCGAGTAGAATTGCCTGCTTAGGACTCAGTTTTCATCGTTGCACCATATAGGTAGTTTATTTCAGTCTTTACATTTCTGCGCGGATCACTTGCATGTAGAGTGCTGGAGACAGGTACGCATTTCTATCTTTGCATGCATCATTTATTTCATCGCGCATCAGTTTTTTCGTCTTCTCCCCCTGTTTTTGACTTAATAATCAGGAGAACCGAAAAATTCGTTAGGCCTTTTGTTTTTATTGAAAAATATTAAAAAGAAAAACCATAAAATTGGGACTGCTTAAGCTATTGACCCTAAAAGACACCTGATCTAAAAATTTATCTTGGGGAGAGCAACCCCTCATTGGTTGGTTTGATTGTGCGAGAGAGTGACCTGTTCACTATGTAGAGCCCTCCGGTGCTATTCCCGACTCTTTCGTGCAGGACAGTCGGTTGGGGTAGCATCGGGTATCCCAGCAGGTCACGTAATCGCTCTGATATTCTGTTTGTTCACCAAAATAAAATTGGATAAGATAATTTGACCGAACTTTCACGGTCTTCAGCTCGCGTGCGTTGGTGAATAGAGGGGTTTGTTTGCTGATCATAGTTTCTCCAGATCCCGTCCGCCTTACTCGCTACATCACGATGATGGGTAGACGGTCTCTTAGGCAGCCTCTGGCTGCACCGCTTTCGGGCACGTCTACCCGTTCATCTAGGTTGGCTCGCGAGAGTCGAGACCCGCTCAACGAGCCCGAGTATGATTCCACCCTGTTCCCCCTCGATCCCCTTTCTTTCGGTTCTGAGAGACATGAGCCAGAGGAGAGATTGGCAGATTTATCAGCACCCGAGTTTGGCTCATTTGATTTTGCAGATGCCATGGCTGGCAGTTCAGAGGATCGCTCCCGAGGTCCACAACCTGAGCACTTTGTGTTGGACCAGGGCGCGATCAACTCCACCCTGATCGCCTCCCTCGAGACCGTTCAGCAGCAGTTGAGGGATCAGGGAGCATTCATGCTTGATATGAGGAGAGAGATGGAGCAGATCAGAGCAGAGAGAGAGGAGCGGAGAGACGGGCCGAGGATCCCGGATGATGCAGATGCAGCAGCCGCAGCAGCAGCCGCCGCAGCATCAGCAGCCGCCGCAGCCGCGGCAGGAGGACCACCGAGACCGATGCGGGAGTTGCACAACCCCGGATCTACACTGATGCATCATTGGGTCGTGCTACCAACGATCGTGGGGGACTTCAAGTTCCCCCCGAACACCATGCAGTTACTCCCCCGCTTCCATGGGCTCGCCACAGAGGAGCCCCATCTCCACCTCCAGGAGTTCCTCATGATTTGCAGCACTGTCCACGACCGTCAGGTGGACCAGGACACTATTCGGATGATTGCCTTCCCCTTCTCTTTGGCAGATAGAGCATCCACATGGCTGAAGCATCTGAGGAAGTTTGTTTACACTTGGGAGCAGCTCCGCACTGAGTACTTACACAAGTACTATCCACTCGGGCGGATCAATGCAGTGAGAGCCCTCATCAGCAACTTCTCCATGCTCCCCAACGAGCAGTTCCATGAGGCCTGGGAGAGGTTCCGAGAGCTGACTGATCGATGCCCGCACCACGATATTTCCAAGCCCAACCTTGTGCAGAGCTTTTTCAGCGGGCTGACACCAGAGCTCCAGGGCTTGGTGAACGCTTCTTGTGGCGGGTCTTACTTCGCCAAGGATCACGACCAGGTCTGGGCCATCTACGAGGAGATGGCCGAGAACTATATGGTGATGTCTCAGACCAGGTTGTATGCTCAGGGCAAACCCCAGCAGACAGGACCCGTACAGTATCAGAGGATAGCACGGGTCGACGCCGGTCCATCCAGTTCGTCCGCAGTAGCAGCAGCACAGGCAGAGTCGTCAGCTGCGGACATGGGTATCATTAGCGAGAAGTTGGATCGGATGGAGCTGATAGAGAAGAAGCAGTTCCAGGGCATCACTCAGATGGAGCAGATGGCACAGACTTTGAGCGACATGAAGACCCAGCTCATGTGTCTCCAGGAGGCACAGATGGCTTCCCATCCCCGTCTTCAGTCGCGAGGCGATCACAGTAGCAGCAGCTCGTCCCAGCGCTCCAACTCACACCGGCAACCTAGACAGGTTCACCTTGTACAGGCGGAGCCGTACCAGCAGTCGCAGCCCACCTACCAGTCACCACCATCTCCAGACTTGCAGATGGTGGTATACTAGCCTGATCAGCCTCTAGCAGTACTCCCGCCAGCCCAGTACAATGCAGAGCCATTGATGTATGTCAACGGGATTTGGTATGACCGCCCTCAGCCTGGAATCCGACGGGACCATCCCGGATTCAGGTGGGGGAACGGAGGTGCCTAGCCCCAGCAGCAGCCATCTGGTCAGGGAGGCCAATACAGTCAGCAGAGAGATCACCAGCCGCAGCAGCAGCCCCCAGTGTACCCACCACCACAGCAGCAGCAGCAGTCATCCTACATTCCTCGTCCCTATCAGCAGGGACAGTCTTGGAGGCGAGAGCAGCCTCACCAGCCACAGCAGCATCCACCACACCTATACCCCTCTCAGCAGCAGCAACACAAGTTCCAGCAGCCTCATTACTAGAGAGGCTACCCGTCGGGCTCCCACGAGGGCCCCGCTTTGGATGACATAGCCCGCCTCCTCACGGACCAGCAGGCTACCTTCAGACGGGAGATGGATGAGTTCCGCCAGGAGATGCGGGACATAGTGAGAGGGAAGGCCGCCATCCCTGCCCAGATCGAGCCGAACCCCAACAGCCTGAAGCGGAAGTCTGAGCAGGTAGCTTACACTGAGCATGCCACTCCTAGTGATCCATTTGATGATATGTCTACAGACCTTTTTGATGCTGATTTTGTCACACTTAGGAGCGGTAGGATCCCATCAGGGGGCGCCTCGTCTGAGCGACGTCATAAGGATACACTTAGAGCGCCAGATGAGGAGGAGGAGAGCGGTACTGAGGCCGCTCGAGATGATGACGGTGGTACTGATGCCATCAAGGATGCTGACTCCACAGGCGGTGCTGAGGCCGCCATTTCACCAGTTCGAGGAGGTGGTATTGATGCCATCCGGGATGCCGAGCCAGAGCGCGGTACTGAGGCCGTGAGACGTCCAGTTGATCCAGCCACTGGTGGTACTGAGGCCACAAGAGTTCATGTAGAGAGATCTGTTGTTTTTCCTTCACCTGATGTATCTCGGAACCATGTTGTGAATAAAGGAAAAGGTTTGGTTTTTTATGGTCCCACTGTGGTGCTTGATGTATGTGCGGATCCGGCCGTCGAGCCGTCTAGACCTTTTCCTAGTCCTTCATCTGAGAAGGACCCAGTGATCCCCTTCCCTAGAGCCCTTCAGATGGGGAAGGGGAAGAAAACAGAAAATCCCAAAAAGAGAGATCAGGAAGAGTTCAGCCAGCAGATGATCGATCGTTTCCATATCGAGCTGACTCTTCAGGAGGCTTTGCAGCACATTCCCCTTCTTCAACGTTCGTTGAGAGACAGGACTACAGTCGAGAGGAAGAAGAGGAACCACCACTCAGAGATCCATGTGCTGACGAAAGCCACGTGCTTCGCGATTCAGAACCGTCTGCCGGCCAAGAGGCCAGATTCAGGGGCCCCGTATGCCAGATGTCACATTAGAGAGCAGAGGTTCGACCGGACTCTATTAGATAGCGGATCGTCTATCAACCTCCTTCCGGCAGCCCTTCTCGACCGTTTCGAGTTGGGCACTCTTAGACAGAGCAGGACAGTCCTTCAGTTTGCCGATCGATCTGTCAAGAGGCCGAAGGGGTTGTTGCGAGACGTTGTCGTCACTATTCAGGGCCTGCAATTCCCTGTGGACTTCGTAGTGTTGGACATGGAGATCCCTGATTCAGTGACCGATACCCCCATCATTCTCGGTCGTCCGTTCTTGGCCACAGCCAAGGCGGTGACTGACCATGATAGCGATAAGGTATACTTTCGCGTCGAGGGCGAAAGTGTACAAATAGAGACGGTCGAGGATTACAGAGCCAGAGGCAGATCATGCTCAGAGACCACTTCAGATACAGAGCAGCTGACAGAGGCAGGGCTAGACATCCACCAGGACTGTGATTTTGTGATCACAGACGATGAGACAGTATGGGCAGACCCAGCAGCACAGGCCATCCTCTCATTTTCAGACACCGCTGATGCAGAGATGATAGCAGAGGAGAGCCTGGAGAGTACAACCCTGGTTCAGGATATTTCAGTGGCAGCAGAGCAGGTTCTTGACCACGGCACGGATTTTTGTGATGATGGTGGTGCTGATGCCACCTTGTTTGATGCAGATCCCTCGGATTCAGAGTCTGATTGGGCAGATTGCGAGGATTACATGCCAGACCTGAGTCCCACTGAGCCTACAGTTGAGGAGGAGGTAGATGCCGAGCAGATCAAAGACAGTTCAGTTGAGCAGCCTTCTTTAGATCCAGTTTGCGAGAGTACGTTCTCATTCTCCCAGACCGATTTGGAAGCATACACGCGGCTTCTTTCGAAGCCAAATTTGCCAGCACCCAGCTGTCCAGAACTAAAGCCGCTCCCTACTTCGCTGAAGTATCGATTCCTTGCGGGTGAGCCTGAGATGTACCCAGTCATCATCTCCGCCGATCTGACTGGAGAGCAAGAATCCCGTTTGATGGGGGTTCTTGAAAAGAACCGCAAGGCGATCGGATGGAGCGTAGCAGATCTCCAGGGGATTAGTCCGGCCCTGTGCTCCCACCATATCTATCTCGAGGATGAGGCGAAGCCGTCGCGTGAGTTCCAGCGGTGGCTGAACCCCAATCTGAGAGAGGTTGTCATGAAGGAAATTTCGAAATGGTGGAGCGCCGATTTTATCTATCCCATCTCCGACTCCAAGTGGGTCAGCCCCTTGCATGTGGTGCCCAAGAAGACGGGCATCACGACTGTGATCAGTGAGTCAGGAGAGGAGATTGCTACACGAGTACCCACTTCTTGGCGGGTCTGCGTTGACTACAGGAGACTCAACCAGGCAACCAAGAAGGATCATTTCCCCTGCCTTTTATTGACCAGATCATTGAGAGACTGGCAGGGAAGAGCCATTATTGTTTTCTGGATGGGTACTCGGGCTACAACCAGGTGGCCATCGCTCCTGAGGACCAGGAGAAGACCACCTTTACCTGTCCCTTCGGCACATACGCCTTCCGACGCATGCCATTTGGGCTATGCAATGCCCCTGTGACTTTTCAGAGATGCATGCTGTCGATCTTTTCGGACATGGTAGGGGAGTGTTTGGAGGTCTTCATGGACGATTTCTCGGTCTACGGCGACAGATTCGACTCCTGTCTTGACTACCTAGACCGAGTACTCCAGCGATGTATAGAGGTCCATTTGGTGTTGTCTTGGGAGAAGAGTCACTTCATGGTGACTCAAGGGACGGTGCTTGGCCATATCATCTCCAACAGGGGCAAGGAGGTTGATCCGGCCAAGGTAGATGTCATTAGAAAATTCACACCACCGTCCAATCTGAGGAAGTTACGGTCATTCTTGGGGCACGTCGGTTTCTACCGATGATTCATTCATGATTTCAGCAGGATTGCCCGGCCGTTGACTGACCTCCTGACGAAAGACACCGAGTTCCTTGTCGATGACAAGTGTCTTTCGTCCTTTGAGACTCTCAAGCAGAATGTTATTGAGGCTCCTGTTCTCCAGCCACCTGATTGGTCTCTCCCATTCGAGATCACGACGGACTCCTCCGATTTTGCCGCGGGGGCCGTGCTGGGACAGAGGAGGGATGGAGTCCCCTTTGCTATCCACTACGCTAGCCGCACATTGGATTCCGCCCAGCGGAATTATACAGTTACAGAGAAAGAGATGCTAGCCGTAGTATTCGCCCTAGATAAGTTCAGATCTTACATCATTGGATCTAGAGTGACCTTGTACACTGATCACACCGCCATTCGATACCTCATGGCAAAGAAGGATGCCAAGGCCAGACTGACTAGATGGATCCTTCTACTCCAGGAGTTCGACATTGAGATCAAGGATAAGCCTGGAGTCAAGAATGTGGTGGCGGATCATCTCTCCCGTTTAGAGCAGCCTGAGGAGTCTGAGCTTATTGATCCCATTTGTGAGACCTTCCTAGATGAGGCGATCCTTGCTATCGCCTCACTCCCGTGGTATGCCGATATTGTGAATTTTCTCGTTGATGGGAAAGTCCCACAAGATTGAACCAGGCAGAGGCTTGAGACCTTCCTTGCAAAGGCCAAGTCCTACCACTGGGAGGATCCCATCCTTTACCACGAAGGAGGGGATAGCGTCTGGCGTAGGTGCATTTCTCAGGAGGAGCACCATAGCGTCCTCACTTACTGCCACAAGCTTGAGGTAGGAGGACATCATTCTGGGAGGAGAACGGCACAGAAAGTGCTCCAATCCGGCTTGTGGTGGCCTACCCTCTTCAAGGACTCCGATGAGTTCGTGAAGAGGTGTACTGACTGTCAGAGGATGGGCACTTGTGGACAGCGTGATATGATGCCGATGCAGCCCATTCACTTCTGTGAGGTTTTTGACACATGGGGCATCAATTTCATGGGTCCATTCCCTAAGAGTCAAGAATTTGAGTACATTTTGTTGGCCGCAGACTATGTTAGTCGTTGGGTTGAGGCTATCCCCGCCCGAACCACTGATGCGAGGATAGTTTGCAGATTTTTGAGGAAGCATATCATCACGCGGTTCGGGGTACCTCGAGTATTGATTTCAGATGGGGGGTCTCATTTCATCAACGACCAGGTGAAGGTCCTTGCTAGCGAGTTCGGTATAGACCATCGTATTGCTACACCTTACCATCCACAGACGAATGGTCTAGCCGATGTGTCGAACAGGGAGATCAAGACTATATTGCAGAAAGTCGTCCGCCCTGATCGAAAGGATTGGTCACAACTTTTGGACTCGATCTTGTGGGCATATAGGACGTCTTTCAAGATACCATTGGGCACATCTCCCTTTCGCCTCGTATATGGCAAGACGTGCCATTTACCTGTTGAGCTGAGACACGGGTCACTTTGGGCAGTCACTGAGATACTTATGGATTCAGATGGTGTAGGAGACCAGAGGAGGGCAGAGTTAGCAGCCCTGGAGGAGTTGAGAGATACTGCCTTCTCAAACAGCCTACATTATAAGGAGAGAGTGAAGGAGTGGCATGATTCTCACATCAGCCACAAACATTTTGAGCCTGGACAGAGAGTATGGCTGTTTGATTCGAGGCTTCGCCTATTTCCAGGGAAGCTACAGAGCAAGTGGAAGGGACCCTACTTGGTGAGAAAGGTACACGACAACGGTAGCATTGATATATCTGAGTTGTTTTCTGAGAGTACCTTTCGAGTGAACGGCCAGCGGCTCAAGCCATTTCTAGATCATGAGCCGCGGGTCGTTGATGTTGCCCCGATTCATTTTGCGTGAGATGTGGTCTTTTGACTCACATCTATTGCATCTCACGCCTGATTTTCACTGATCTTCTGACCTGTATAGATCCAGTTGTCCATATCATCACATTCTTTAGTCCCACATCCCTTTCTTCATCTTTTGATTATGCTATACTTAGGGTGTACTCTACCCTAAGTATAGGGGGGATGTAGGACCTTTGAGTTTCCTTTTGCTTCTTTCTACCCCTGATTTTGTTGCCTATAATTAGGGATATTTTACCCTAAGTATAGGGGGGTAGACCCTGTACATTCTCCACTCGGTTTTCCCTTAGTATACAACCTTCTATACTTAGGATTACTTGATCCTAAGTATAGGGGGAAAAGCCGAGAACCTCTTGATATTCTATTCATTCATTCGTCTTTGTATATAGCATTCCTTTTCACTTCCCTATACATAGCACGAGTTATGTCTTCTTCATCGCTCTTGACTATGAGGACATCGTTCTAGCTAAGTATAGGGGGGTGTGTATATATTTCATATATACTTTAGCCATAACTTGTACTGTGTGTGAGTGTGTTAATAAATAAAATGGCTAAAAACCCTAAAAATCACAAAAATTAAAAATTTTTCATGTACATATACGTTCTTTTATTTGCACATAAATAGCTAGTGTACAAATTATTTTTGTAAAAATGATTTCAAAAACCTTTTGTGTAAAGCTTGTGTAAATATTTTCTTATCAAAATTATATATATAGTACAAAATTTTTCCAAAATGTTTTGAAAATCAAAAGTTCGCAAAAATCTTGTGTAAATGTGTGTAAATACTTTTGCAAAACTTGCACTTCATGCATTATCCATTCATGATTTCAAAATATTTTTCAAAAATTTTGCATGTTTATAAAATATTGTGTAAATAGCATCTTTTGTACATATGTATATAGTCTTTCTGGATTACAGTTGACATTTAAACTAGCCTGGAATCAAATTGAGAAATGGAGCTTGATTAAGATCTTAATCCACCTAATTCCTAAGAGGAACCTTATAGGGCTTAGGTTTAGGGCTTTTCAGGTCCATGGTGACTTAATTCTTTAAGTCCACTAGGCTATGATCACATGTCATCTCAATGAGCCTAAGTAGAGCACTTAACAACAACACATGACTCATATAGACAATGTCTTTACTTGGACACCAGCACTTAGCATCGAGCTCTCTACGGATGAGGTGGTGAGGAGGCAGTCTTCCTTGACTTGGGGTAGCATATGAGGGTAGTACTTCTAGGCGGAACCTCTCTTCTTCTTTTAGTGAAGGAAGTGCATCTCAACTTGGTCTGGTTGCCATGAGGTCTAACGACAGGAGTTGTGGGTTGCAATAAAGCTTCAAAAGAGGGATAGTCTACTGGCTCAAAAGGAAAAACTCCTTGTATATATGCTGCACATGTATATGTTGTATAGATGCACTTGAAAAAAAATTCAAAAAGAAAATAACTCCAAAAAAGTGGTGGGTCTGATAGAAAATGATAATCCCACCGGAGTATGTATATAGAGTGCAATAAGCAAAGCTTGAGATTCATGACCCACCTTATGTAGCTTGCAGCAGGGAGACTTGGCTACACTGGTCAAGCTCCCAGGGATACATGGCTACACTGGCCATGGTCCATTCTCTTCTTCCTCCTCTTCTTGAGCCGGTTGAACTTGAACTTAGAAGGGAATACCCGCTCCTCGAGGAAAGAGTGGCCAGATTGAGGTCATAGAGTTACCTTGTTGGGAAGGATTGTCAAGTTGCCATTTATGAGGTGGAGAGCTTATACCTCACATTCACAGGACAAGGAAAGATTCATGGTCTTCAGGGTTTGTGATTGATGACTTGTTCTAATCTGGAGCATTGAGGAGTCTTGATTAGATATTAGTGGAACTTACAGGCTGTTGAGTTTTAAGCTTAAGTCCAAATAAAGTTCCAACACATTAATAAGCTAAAGATCTGAATAAGCTCCATACCTCAATTTAATGAAGGTAAGTTTAATAATCAACCTTGATCCATGTGCATTCTTCTCTTTTTCTTTTTCTTTCTTTCTCTTTCACTTCTTTTTCAAATAAGTGTTTGCTAAGGGACTAGCAAAGTTAAGTATAGGGGGGTGATGAATACTCATTCATCACTCTTTATTCTTATATTTTAGCTACAAAAACCTTTGCAAATGCATGTATATATTTGTAAATATAAATAATTATCAAAAGCATGCATGGTGTAAAAACTAATAATTAGCATGTTTTTGTGCAAAAATAAAAGAATAAAGATTAAAAATAAAAAGAGGAAATATTTAGAATAAATATTGAGCAACCTAACCCAAGGGAGGGCTCAGCATGGGCCTGACCGCATAAAAGCCAAAGTAGAGGGAGATAGGGGCTCATGTGTGTAAATATATTTGTAAATAAAATAACAATATTTTCCTTTAAAAAATAAAATAAAATAGGCTTGTAAATACTTGTACATATTTATAAATATAAAATCAAGATAAAAATAGAAAAATAAAAAAGAAAACAAAAACATCACTTGTGTATATTCACCATGTATATAGTCCACTCATCTATATCTATTTCACCTAATAAATAAATAAAATTAAATTCCATACAATTTGTAAATATTCTATATTTCATGGTGTAAATAAATAAAATAAAAATCATTAAAATAAAAACAAAATAAAAAGAACAAAATTTAAAATTAAAAATCACATTGTAAATATACCATGTAGATACATGTACATATATATTTATTTAAACCTTGTATATAAATAATAAAAATAAAATAAAAATATCCTTTTATTCCTAATTTTATGATATAAATAAAATATAAAATAGGAATAAAAATGAACAAAAATAACTAATTAAAATCAAAATTAAAAATCCTATATTGTATATATACATATATATATAGCTATATAGTGTAAATACCTTATTTTTATTTTGAAAAATTAATTAAAATCACCAAAAAATAGAAAAAATTAAAAAAATTTCATGTTTTGAGTTTTAATTAAAGCGGCCATTTGTTATTTTTAATTCAATTTCTAAATCTTTTCTGACGTGGCTGATTCCCATTAGTCCACGGGGGTTGTTGACCGCCCGGTCAACTCCCCCCTGTGGACCACTTCACACGGGTCCTGGGTGCCCGACCCGAGTTCTTGAATTTTTTCCATCCATACCCGATCACCATCCCCCTAAACCCTGGGTCCGTTTCGCTCACGTCACATCCGACGCCCTCGCCGGGGTATCCGCCTCGGGGTCCGCGCTCCACGCTGCCCTACCCGATCCATTCTTGTCGGACTCCTGGCGGTATAAAGGCTGAGTTCCGCCACTTCATTTCGCATCTTGGCTCCCCATTCCTTCGTTCCGTGACCTCCATAGCCACCCCGAGGTGACAGCTCCAGGTTGGCCGTGTCGTAGAGAGGCGAGAGTGGTCGGACCTCTGATCCGGCGAGCTAGCACCGCCGTGCTCCACCCAGAGGTGGAGCTTGAGCCTCGGGCCACGACAACCCGCGAGGCAAGGACCCAGAGCACCCCCAGCTCGCCCACAGTCGACTCCTCCACCCAGGTAGCCGTAGCTCTTCTTCCGTTTCTTTAATTTTCGATTAGCCCCAAATCTCGCCGTCGCCGACCATCTTCGATTCCGGCCACATCCGCCCTCCATTCGATCATCGGACCTCACCGTTGCGTTCACCTTCCTCCCGCGCACGTTCTACGCCCTTCCATTCAACCCAGCTCGCATAGGAGCTGGGGTTTCGAGCTCCCCCGTCCACCTCCTCGCCGGAGCTCGACCACCACGCCTCACCGTTCATATCACCACGCCTAACGGGGTCGAGGCAGTTTGCCCTCGACCCGCGAGTTTGCTGGTGCACTTTGCAGGTACATCCGAGCCCACCTGAGGGCTTGGACCATCTGATCCAGCAGCTTTGCCTCCGCCCGACTCTCCAGAGCTCCTCGGAGCTCCATTGAGTCATCGGAGGCCACCATTCGACGCGGAGGGCCCGCAGCCTTCTTTTCCGATCTTTAGCGGGCCGCGACGAGGACGACCGAGCACACCCAGCCCCGGCGAAGTTCGCCGGCCTCCAGTTCGTCCACCATCCTTCTCTGCCGTCCGATCGACCCCGAGCTCCAGTCTTGATCCTGACCGTCCATACAAGAGCTTCCAGCGCTGTCAGATCTAGGGAGGGGCGATCTGGACCGTTCGATGCTCGAGGTTTAGCCACAAGCGCCCCTCCACCGTGCGATCTTCCACGTGGCGACACCTTGGCCGTCCGATCAGCCTGAGAAGTCCAGCGTTGGTGTGCCACTCGCCCTCCACCGTGCGATCTACCACGTGGCAGCCATCCGACCCTCGGATTTAATAAAGGGTAATTATCCCTTAGGCCCTTAGCTTTAGTTTTGTTTCGTTTCAGTCCTGTAAATATTTTAGAATTTTATTTACGTTGGTATTTTTGCATGTTGGACCCTGTCTTGTTTTCTTATTGCATTTAAGCCCATGTGTGTGGTGTGTCACGTGCGTCGACACGTGTTCCTTGGGCTATTTGCATTAATGCTCTTGTAGTTCCTGGATGTTATGAAATGAATGAATCTTTTTAGATAATTGCATTTATACCCTTGTGCGTGGATTGTTTTGTGCATGTGCGTTTATTTGTGGGTAATTTATAGAAAGGTCCTCGGACTTTTGATACCTATTACCAATTAGTCCCAAAACCTTATTTTTATTGCAATTAGGTCCTTGTGTGCCCCAGACACGTGCCTGTGCACTGTACCTATGCACTGTATCTAGGTTTGATTTTTGCACCGGACCCCCTGGAACTTTGGATAATTGCGTACAGGTCCCTGTGCACTGTACCTAGGTTTTATTTTTGAATAAAATATCAAACTTACTCCAAATTTGATGAAAATTGGATACATGGCTCCTGCAATGTTGTAAAATTTTCTAGAATTTTTGGGGACATTTTTGGTTTTATTTGATTTTTTTAAAAAAAATCAAAAGCACCCTTTTTCGTTACTGATTGATTTATAAACTCACAAAAATATTAAAACTCATCAAAAATTATAAAAAAATTAGGTATTGTGTCTTTTGCCTTGCTTAATTTTCTGACCACATTTGGTCATTTTTCATTATATAAAACTCTTAAAAAATTGAAAAAAACCTAAAAACTCATAAAATTCCAATAAATAATCTAAAAATCCAAAAATAATAATTAAGGTGCCTAAATTTTCCTTGTTTCTTTCTCTTACAGGAAAATTACCTTCATGCTTATTGGGGACTTTTAGATATTTTATCTAAGTCCCTTAAGCTCGGCTGGACAGTGCCTTCATTTCTTGCATTGTTTTATTTTTAGAAAATTAAATACAAATCAGAAAAATACCAAAAATTTACTAAAAACAGTAAAAATCATAAAACACACAAAAACATTTTTATTTGAATTTTTGGTTGATTTTTGAGTGCTTAAATAATTGTTGGTAGTTGGCTTATTCACTTGCTTTCCCATTTTCTTAATTAATTAAAAATCCAAAAAAAAATTAAAAACAAAATAAAAACCCACCAAAAACACCTTTTCTTTTATTTTATTATATTTTAGACTACTTCGTAGGCCGCGAGACCATCACGTGCTCCCTGAGTCCGACCCTGGTCGCTATACTAGGCTAATCTAATAGCCAGGACCGCTATCGATTTTATTTGATTTTGATTTTATTTTGGTGGTCTGAACTTCATTTCTTGATTGAGCTTAGATTCTCATCGATCCGGGTCGCAATGAACTGAGTGATATTTTGACCTGATCCGGATTAGTGGGATTTTGGCTCATCAATGAACTTTTTAGTATTTATGTGGTTTTCAAATTTTCAAGTTTTTATGAAAAATTTTCAAACAAAATCTATATAAGAATCAAAACAAGCCAAAACACATAATTGACTAATCTCTATTTCATCACCTTTATTCTATCATTTTGGTCGTAAAAACCCTAATAAATGCATGTAAATACCCTTAATTTACAATAAATTAACATCATGTGTTGTATAACTAATGTACAAAATAATGTTTTTAATGCCAAAATTATAGAATAAAGAAAAGAAAAGAATAAAATATCAAAGATATTTTATGATCCTAAACACCGAGACCTAGGCATATTGATGACTAGGTTGACAAGGAATAAAGTATGGGGAGGTAAGGGCCAATAATTTAATAAAATCTCATTTATTCATTCAATTACTTATTCATTTTTGGGACCCAGATTATTTTCTACTTTTTATACCTCAAATAAAGAAACTTTGTACATGAAAATTGTAGATAATAAAATATAGAAAAATACAAAATTGATTTCGTATAGAAATAATACATAGTGTACTTTTTTACTCAAAATAAAAATTCCAAATCTCAACTTCCCAACCCCTTATCTCCCAAATAAAAACTCAAAATGTATCGAAATTACCTTTAATTGTATATAAATTTTAATAAGCTATTTAATGAAGGTAGATTTATATTTTTTGAAGTTAAGGTGTGAAAGTCAGGTTTTGGATCCTTACTATATAATATACCCGATTAAAATAATCATTTAATGTATACCTTTTTTATATTTTTATATTTTTATAATTTTGTAAAAATTATACAAGAGTTAAAAACAAGCCAATCTATACAAAATCTACACAAGAGTTAAAACAAGCCAAAACACATAATTGATGAATCTCCATTTCATTACCTTTATTCTATCATTTTGGCTGTGAGAAACCTAGTAAATGCATGTAAATACCCTTAATTTGCAATAAATTAACATCCCAAGATTTGATGTATAAATAATGTAGAAAATATGGTTTTTAATGCCAAAATTATAGAATAAAGAAAAGAAAACAAAAGAATAAAATAAAATATCAAAGATATTTTATGATCCTTGATGAATCCATGATTTATCGCCTTTATTCTTTTATTTTAGCCTCTTTTCCTTAGTCAAATACCTGTAAATATCACTAATTCCATAAAATTACCATTTTGCATGCATTCGTTAAAATTGCATTTTTAACACTTTTTGTACATAAATAAAAGAAAAAAGAAGAAAAGAAAAAGAAAAGAAAATAAAGGATGGTATTTATGCAATAAATACAGACTGACCTGAACCCCGAGAGAAGGTCAAGACTTGACCTGATCGACCAGGAATAAGTAGGGGGAGATAGGGTCTTCTGTAAAAAAAACAAAAATATTTTGTGAACATTTTTCATGTATATTTGTACAATGCTTACTGTATTTTATTTGTACATAATTTGACCTCAAACTAATATTTCTGTAAACAAATGTTGTAAATAAAATTGTGTTGTAAATAATAAAAATATTTGTAAAATAAAATAATGTATATATTGCAAATAATCGCACCCATTAAAAGCTACAAAGTGATAATTGAAACACCAATTCTGGCTCCATACAAGCTCAAATCGAACCAAACTCACTTCCATAATACTCTAAAATTAAATTAACTTTCAAATATGGGTTTCATAATTTTGGAGTTACGGTTAAAAAGTCAGTTTTCTGAGGTGTTTTGTGCAGTTTTCCACATACTTGATGTACATATTTATAAATATTTATTTTTTTATTATATATATAATTTGTAAATATTGTTTTTTTAAATAAAATTAAAAAATAGAAAAATAAAAAATCTTTTATAAAAAAATATGTCCATATTTGTACCTATGTACATTATATTATTTGTATAATGTATGTATACAATTAGCTTCCTTAAATAAAAATCACCAAAAAAACTAATTATCTTACATAAATAATTTATTTTATTTAATTATAAAATTCATTTTTAAATACTTGATTTATTGGATTTATGTGAATTAAGTGACTTAATAACTTACCATTTATTTTAGATTTGATTTTATTCCTTTAATGGCCACCATTAAGGTGGGTAATTCATTTTGGGTAATTAATTATTTTTCTAAATAAATCCGAATTTCATTTTTATTTATTTAATTTATTTTTTTATTTATTTTATTTATTTAAATTACCACTAATTACTTTCTTTATTTGTAAATATTTTCCATTTTTATTTTGTCTCTTTTTAATGGGCTCTTCCTCCCTCATTTCCTCTTGATCGATCTTTGGTGGAGAGGAGCCCGATCTCCGAGATGTTTCTTGTTGAGGAAGGGTGCCTAGCCTCCGAGCCACCCGGTGACAGCGCGTCGGTCCTTGTCGAGGCCATCATGGCATGTCCGAACCCTGAGGTGAGATCCACTTTTATTTCTTGTCGTTTCTCCTAGGAAAATCGTAGGCTTAGATTTTTGCTTAGACATAGTTAATCTTTAAAATTTTGATCACAAAAATTCCATCACATTTTAATCCACGTCCGACACCGATTTACCATCTCACCTCGCGATCCTCACATTTTTATTTCTACCTCACACGACCTATCACCTTCGGTCACGCACGGTGACCGGAGCTACGGATCTCTCTTCATCTCGCCAAGATCTGCTCGTTCACGATTCCCATTTTTATGTATAAATAAAAAAACATAAAATTATTTCTGCTGTTTATCTCACAATCGTTTTTGCAGGAAGAATTAAAAAAATATTGTTCTTCTTTCTAACCTTTGTTTTTGCAGGAAAACTAAAAAAATAAAATATTTGGTTGTTCCTCTCTAACCTTTTGTTTGGCAGGTTCATAAAAAAACAATAAAAAAAGGGTTGGTCTCTTATTACAGTTGCTTGCTGTTTAGAAAAAAGAAATAAAAAAAATTTATATCAGTACTGTACATCAAAATAAAAACAAAAAAAAACAAAAAAAATAAAATCTTCACGCAGGCGGCAGGTCACCACCTCCCACCGCCTGCACTTGAGTCGCCCGCACCGCCAGGCCGCTCCGCCACCCGCGGCCTGCACCTCTATCCACGCAGGCCCGCGCCGCCCTCCACCCGTCGACGCGCGGCCGCATGCCCCGCGCCAAACGCCTCGACCTCGACTCCGCCCCGCCGTGCACGGGGGCTCTCTGCCCAGCAGCAACTACCCCGCGGGTGGGCTCCCTCCGCCTCACCTAGGCGGCGCCGCCTGCGTCCTCCCCGATCCCGACGCGTGGTCGGCCTCCCTTGCAGCGCCCCAGTCCACCGCGCGAGGTCGGCGTGGCCACCAACCCCCCTGTCATCGCACCGGCGCGGCCCCGTTGTCACGCGCGCTGCCTTCAGATCCGTGTCGCGCCTGGCGGCGCTGCCCGCCACCTCCAGCCTCCGTCCCGCGCCCAGCCCTCCGCCTCCGCGCAGACGCGCGCGGCAGTGCGTCCACCGCCCAGGTTCCCTCCGCAACCCTGCGCCTCCGCGCGGCCCCCTACAGCCCCCCGCGCCCACACTCCACAGCGCGCGGCTGCGCGCCCCTCCACCGCCCTTCCGCGCGCGAGGTCGGCGCGGTCCAACCGCCGCGCATCACATCCTTCAGCCACGCCGTCTCCCTTCCAAACCGTCTTTTGCCGTGCATCCGCCGCTCCGCTGCGCCCTCAGCCGAGCTCCACCATTGAAGAATAAAAGGGGCGGCAGTGGCCCTTAATCTTTGAGAAGAAAGGATCCAATCGAGAAAGCCCTAGGGATATAATAATAAAAAAGATTGGGAAAATTGCAAGTACGTCCCAGGAGCTTCTGAGAAGTACAAAAAGACCCATGTGAGAGCTTCAAATCCAGATCACATGCTTGGCACATGTTTAATGGGTAATTTGCATGATTTTCTTATCATTTTATTTCTGTTGTTTATCTCGTGCACAAACTCTGAATAATTGCAACTTGGTCCCTACTTTTCAGATTTGAACTTTATATGCTCTCTTTGATGGAATAAATGTTTGCATTGCTCTAAAAATTTTGAGAAAATTCATATATGCTCCTGCTATAATTCTTGTCACTGTTTAAATTTTTCACCAATTTTTATTGTCGTTTTATATATTTAAAAAATCAAAAACAGTAACTTTTTGTCAGCCCGAAATTGAAAAATATATAAAAAATCGAAAAATTGCTTAAAAATTCCAAAAAAATTAGTGTAGGTGTATTTTGATCTCTTTTGATTTTTGACTATTTTTTGTACATTTTCCATTTATAAAACTCCAAAAAATTGCAAAATATGAAAAATTTTACAAAAATTTGTAGAAAAATCTAAAAAATCTTATTTCAGTCTCTATTTGTAGATATTGCTTTGTAGTTTCTGATAAAAATAAATTTCAGGACTTTTGAGCATTTTAAATATTTTTAACTTGCAAAATACTCCTGCATGTGCACTGTTTCACTTGTTTTGCACAGTTTCATTTTTAGAAAATTACAAAAATATCAGAAAAAATTGAAAAATTTACCAAAAATATTTTTAATTATAAAAAATACAAAAATATTTTCTTTGGACTATTCTGTACATTTTTGAATATTTTGAAAAATACAAAAAGAATGTGGTGTCGTGTGTTGTTTTTATTCAACTATGTTTGTTTTAGAAAAATTAAAAAAAATAAAAATTCGAAAAACCACAAAAAAATATTTTTGAAATTTGTCTATAGAGTTTTTAAATCGCGCTCCTTGTGTTCGACCTTGTTCGCTATACCATGTAAAAAGAATAGCGAAATCCGCTTACATTGTTTTTATTGATTTATTTTATTCTGAGTGGTTTTAATATTTTTTCCGTTGGCCGATTCGAGCGATTGAGAGCAACGACATTTTTGATATTATTTTTCCAATCTCGATCGTGTACGATTTCCGTGTCATCAGAATGGCGCCGTTGTCGAGGAGCACGGCTTTGTAGTCATTTTTCTATTTTGTCTCTCTATATTATAACTGTTTTCTGACCTTCTCTATATGATTTTTGTGTGAAGTACTGCTTGGACGGCTTGGAGTTTACTTTTTGAGGACCCGCACAGGAGGAACAGTAGGGAATGAAAGAAGAATTTTTTTATTTTTGAGAGAGAACAATATTTGTTTTGTAATAATTTAGACTCTTGAATTTTGGACTTGGACATTATTCGGGGTCTGTTTCGCCAAGTGCCGGTGCACTTGGGGGACCTCACCGTTGTTTTTCGTTGGTTTTATTTTCTCGTATTTTTTTATTATTTTATTTTATTTGTGATTCATGCCGAATTTGACCCCTAGACTTAAGATTTTTATATTGATTGTGACGTAATTGATTAAGGTCCCAGCCGAATTATTTGCATGCACCTATAGATCGATAACTGGACTTAATTAATTAAATCACAAAGAAAAAGCTAATCTAAGTTACCTGAGAGGTCATGTGCCGCTAGAGGCTGTATACAGCGCTGGCAGGGTCCGTTGCGGTGGACACCGATCGGCATCAGAGACCGGACTCCGACCTCTCTTGTTGACTTATTAGCTACTGTGTTTCACGTGTAGAAATCTTTTGCCTAAGGTCGTTTTCTTCGTGCATCATATATGCATTTTAATTTTTGTATTTAATTTCTACGCGGATCATATTGCATTTAGAGTGCTCGAGTAAGGTACGCATTTTTCTATCTCTGCATGCATCATCGCGTTTGACCGTGCATTGGCTTTTTCATCTTCCTCCCCCTGTTTTTGGACGCAAATCAATCAAAGAGGAAATCAAAAAGCTCATTAGGCGTTTATCTTTGAAAAAAATCCAAAAAAATAGAAAATCAAAAATTTAAAAAAAATTGGGACTACTAATTGAACTTGACTTTAAAATTAAACGTAATTGACCACTTCATTGTATTGGGAAAGCAATCCCCTCATTGTTTGCGCTTTTACTCGCTCGCGTACACACTAAGGAGTAGTGCCCAAATCCTATTCAAGCCTCCTAAGTGTTTGTACAACTTTGTCTTACCACCTAACTCTCAAAATTGAAAAGATAAAGACCGAATCTCATGGTCAGATTTGTGTTGAGTTGGTGAACTGGAGGTTTGCTTTGTGTATTGTATGTCTTTGGTGTGAGTCGGTTACAATCATCTTCCTGAATCATTAGCAGTCACCTTTCCTCCCTCCCTTCTATCTATCTCTCTCTCCCACCATATCTCACCCTCTCTCTTCTTTCCCACCTTCTATCTATCTCTCTTTCTACTCTCCCACCCTCCCGTCCTTCATTTCTCTCTCTTCATGATGGGTCGCATTCCATTCGAGTCGAATTTTGTGGCTTCTACATTTCATACCCACCATGTCCGCCCACTCTCTTGGGAGGTCGGAACTCCGTCCGATTTCCCATCTTCTCCCTACCCACCCTCCTATTTGGGACATGCTGTGAGTGACACCCAAAGAGACCAGAGTGACAATATACAAGACACAGGTGCTCACCTTGCTGAGATGAGAGTGCATCATATGGTGCAGTTGCGAGCTTTAGATAACTTCTATCCTAGGATGATGGATGAGAACCAAGATCAAGAAGCAAAGTCCGTTTCTACTTTGAGACCATTCGTCCTGGATTTAGAGTTCATTGATCTACTGCCAAAATTCTTAGGGGATGTGCACGAGGAACCATATTTGCATATCGATGAGTTTGAGGATATTTGTGGATCACGATCATATTCCGATATAGCTTCTGAGGACATGATGTTGATCACCTTCCCATTTACACTTCAGAGTAGAGTCAAGAGTTGGTACAGACGATTGGGAAGGAAGATTACTATGTGGGAAGATTTACGATCGTTATTTTTGCAGAAATTTTACCCCCATAGTAGAGCAGAAATGATGCAGTCGTGTATTCATGATTTTTCAGTTAACCCCCAGAAGCCATTGATAGATTCACGGTTGAGGTTACGAGAACTTTTGAGGCGATTTCTTGATCATGGATTTTCGATGACTGACCTTATCCATATCGTCATGAGGGGGAGGACCGCAGAGCAGATTGCATATGTCATTACCTCGTGGGGTGGTTCACACCACTGTCCCGACATGGATTTAGTTGAGACCATCTTGGGAACACTTTCTGATCTTGCATATACACGAGATGATTTATTCGGGACAACACATGAGGGAGAGATGACAACAGTTGAGTGTGTGACGCATCATCCTGATTCAAACATCACACACCGATCAGAGGATATGGATGCTGATACTTTTCATATGACGGATGTGTTGCCTACTGTTGTGAGTTCCCAGAGCCGGACAATAGTTGAGGACCAAATGGATTTACAATCATATTTTGAGCCAGTCTCGCTCGGTCACGTAGAAGATTTTTCGATTCTAGATCTGCGAGGATCCCAAGAGATAGAGGAGGAGCCCACATCTCAACCATCCTTTGAGTTATTCCAGTGTCCATGCACAGTTGATTCAGTGTCTATTCGTCAGAAGATTTTCTCAGATTTAGAGATACATTTGGATTCATCTCAGCATAGAGAGCTTGATGAGGGACCGATTTTTGTTTCGACAGACCTTGCTAGTCCCATACTTAAGCCATGTGTCCTCCCATTTGATGAGGTCAATACATTTCTGGAGGACATGACATTCGACAGCATTGATCCCCATTTCCCTGACCATTCGGTATTACTCCACGAGGGTTATCTGCGGGAGGATGCCATGGACCATGTGTACTCGGTCTCACTTTCTGAGAGTGCATCCGATCTGGCGGATCACGAGACCGAGTCTTCTGATATTTTTTAGTATGAGTTTTATGATTCTCTCCTCGACGACCCTTGCGAGGATGACCTGATCTTTGAGGTATTCGATGATTTCACTGATTTGTCTACATTGCATACATCGGATATCATCCTTTATAGTGAGTCTCCTGATCATGACCTTCCATATCTATTCGAGACGGTGATTGACGTGGAGGATTCCTTGATAGATCCTTCCTTCTCCACGTTCGACTTCTTCGGCTCTACCCTTTCACTCCATACAGATTTGAGCCGACGATTTCTCTTGTGCTACCGGAGCCCGATTTTATCTTCCCATATCTTTACCCGATAGCAAACACTCGATTGACTGTTTATCTTGGTGTTATCATTTACCCTGTTGACCTCATTGTTGTTCTCCCACCGAGAATGCAACGACAGTACGGTATTCGCCTGACAGATGTCGTCCTGAACCTTGATATAGCATTGTCTTAGCATTTGCGCCCAGCTAGGGGTGTAAACTCTAGCGCTTGTTGAGAGGCACCTCAACATTGATTACTCGCAGTTGTATAGATCATCTGTCCATATCTTATATTCTTTCTGTCTCACACCCCATATCCATCTCATGATTATTCCATACTTAGGGTGTACTTTACCCTAAGTATAGGGGGGATATCAGACTTGTGATTATTCGTATGATTCTTTTTACCTCTGTTTTGATGCCTATACTTAGGGATATTTTACCCTAAGTATAGGGGAGGTAGACCCAGTCCATTCTAGTCCTCGATTTTCCCTTTGTGTACAGTCTGCTATACTTAGAATTACTTGATCCTAAGTATAGGGGGGATCACCGACTTCTATTGATTTCATTCTTTTATTCGTCGTTGTAGTATACTATTCTTTTCACTTTTCTATACGCAGCACGAGTTATGTTTTTCTTTTCAGCTCTTTGATCACTATGAGGACATAGTTCGAGCTAAGTATAGGGGGGTGTCGTATATATTGTATATATACTTTAGACATAACTCGTACTTTCATATATTTAATATGGCTAAAATACTGTGTAAATACTAAAAAAACAAACTAATAAAAAGATGCAAATATTTCCTCAAAATTCTTTTTGTATATACTTATTAATAAATCAGGTTAAAATATTTTGAAAAATATTTTGAAAGTAGTTTGAAAATCTATCTGAAAAATCTTTTAAAAACTATTTGAAAAATGTTTGAAAAATATTTTCAACCTTTGTAAAAATATTGTGGTTTGTAAAATTTTTTCTCTTTGTGTGAAATAAAATTATTTTGTAAAAACTATTTGCAAATATTTGGAAAAATGGTTGAAAAATTATTTTGAAAATCTATATATACTATTTGAAAAATATTTGCAAAATAGTTTTCAAATGTGTGTAAATGTTTGTAAAATTGTGTGAAAAATTATTTTGGACTATAGTTTTCAAAATTCTTTGTAAAATTATTTTCAAATAAATTTGAGGAATATATGCATCACAAAAATAAAAAAAATGAATAAAATAAAAATAAAAAAACCCAACTCTGTATATACTTGTATACATCACTCAAGTTATAAATTCTTGAATCTTATTCTTGTAAAATAATTAACTCACTCCCGTGTAAATATGTGTATCTCTTCCCTAACTTTTTTCAAAAAAAAAGAAGAAAAAAGAAAAGAAACTTTGTGTATATACTTGTATATGTTACTAACTATTTGCATAAAAAAACCTTTTGCATGTGCATCATCATTTTTCAAAAATCCATAAAAATTTCAAAATTTTGAAAATTCTTTCACAAAAAAGATTTTGTTTTCTTTTCCTTGCATGTACATCCTTTGCATGAGCATTTTTCAGGATGATCTTTGACATTTAGACTAAGTCTAGAATAAATTTGAAGAATGGAGCTTAGTTGGACCTTAATGCACTTAATTTTAGAGGAACCTTATAAGATTTGGAGTTAAGACTTTTTCAGGTCCTAGTGACTTAATTCTTTGAGTCCATAAGACTATGTTCACATGTCATCTTGATAAGTCTAAGTAGATATTTAACAACACACACATGATTCTTTCAGACCGTGGCTTACCTTGGACACTGCACTTTACACGTAGCTCTTCATGGAGGAGGTAGTGAGGAGGCAAAATCTTTTTTCTTGGGGTAGCATACGAGGGTAGCACATCTAGGCAAAACATCTCGTCCTCCTCTAGGGAGGGAAGTGCGTCTCATCCTAGTCTGGTGATGTTGAGGTCTAAAGACAGGAGTTGTGGGGTTGCAATAATGCTTCAAAAGAGGGATAGTCTACTGGCTCAAGAGGAAAAACTCCTTATGTACATGCTGCACCTTGTATATATTGTCAAAAAAAAAGAAAAAAAATGCAAAATCTCCAAAAGTGGACATGCTTGATAGAAAAATAAAATGCATGCCGGAGTGTATATACAAGTGAAAAAAAAGAATAAGAGCTTTAAAGTCAAATATTTGTGAGCTTGCAGCGGGTGACATGGCTACACTGGTCATGCATCCAAGGATAGGTAACTAAACTGGTTACCGTCCATTCTCTTCTTCATCCCCTCTTCTTGAGTTGGTTGTACTTGAACTTAGAAGGGAATATCCCCGCTCCTCGAGGAAAGAGTTGCCAGACCGAGGGATTAGAGTTACCTTGTTGAGAGAGACTGTTTCTTTGCTACTTTTGAGATGAGGAGCTATATTTCACTTACACGAACAAGTAAAGATTCACAGTCATAAGAATTTGTGTATGTAGACTTGTTCTGATCTGACTGTTGAGGAGACCTGAATAGGAGTCTTATGGAACTTAGAGGCTATTAGGTTTTAATTCCATTTCCCATTAAGGTTCCGACACGTTAATAATCCAAAGGTCTGACAGAGCTTCAGACTATATTTTTATGAAGATAAGTTTAAAAGTCAATGTTGTTCTAACTTCTTTCCTTTTTCTTTTCTTTATTTTCATTTTCACTTATTTTCCAAATAAGTGTTTGCTAAGGGACTAGCAAAAGGTAGAGTATAGGGGAATGATGAATCCACGATTCATCACCTTTATTCGTTTATTTTAGCCTCTTCTCCTTAGTCAAATACCTGTAAATTCCACTAATTGCATAAAATTACCATTTTGCATGCATTCGTTAAAATTACATTTTTAACACTTTTTGTACATAAATAAAAGAATAAAGAAGAAAAAAAAAGAAAAGAAAATAAAGGAGGTATTATGCAATAAATACAGACTGACCCGAACCCCGAGAGAAGGTCAAGACTTGACCTGATCGACCAGGAATAAAGTAGGGGGAGATAGGGTCTTCTGTCAAAAAGAACCAAAAATATTTTGTGAACATTTTTCATGTATATTTGTACAAAACTGACCGTATTTTATTTGTACATAATTTGAGCTCAAACTAATTATTTTTGTAAACAAAAGTTGTAAATAAAATTGTGTTGTAAATAATAAAAATATCTGTAAAATAAAATAATGTATATATTGCAAATAATCGCACCTAGAAAAAGCCACAAAGTGATAATTGAAACACCAATTCCGGCTTCATACAAGCTCAAATCGAACAAACTCACTTCCATCATACTCTAAATTAAATTATCTTTCAAATGGTTGTAGTTTCATAATTTTTGGAGTTACGGTTAAAAAGTCGATTTTCTGAGGTGTTTTATGCAGTTTTTCCATATACTTGATGTACATATTTATTAATATTTATTTTTTTATTATGTATATAATTTGCAAATATTATTTTTATTAAAAATAAAATAAAAAATAAAAAAATCTTTTATAAAAAATATTTCCATATTTGTACCTATGTACATTGTATTATTTGTATATAATATATGTATACAATTAACTTCCTTAAATAAAAATCACCAAAAAAACTAATTATCTCACATTAATTAATTTATTTTATTTAATTACGAAATTCATTTTTAAATACTTGATTTATTAGATTTATGTGAATTAAGTGACTTAATAACTTACCATTTATTTTAGATTTGATTTTATTCCTTTAATGGCCACCATTAAGGTGGCTAATTCATTTTTGGTAATTAATTATTTTATTTATTTTGATTAAATCCGAATTTCATTTTTATTTATTTTATTTATTTATTTAAGTATTTTATTTATTTAAATTACCACTAATTACTTTCTTATTTGTTAATATTTTCCATTTTTGATTTTTGTCTCTTTTTAATGGGCTCTTCCTCCCTCATTTCCTCTTGATTGATTTTTGGTGGAGAGGAGCCCGATCTCCGAGAGGTTTCTTGTTGAGGAAGGGTGCCTAGCCTCCGAGCCACCCGGTGATAGCGCGTCGGTCCTTGTTGAGGCCATCATGGCATGTCCGAACCCCGAGGTGAGATCCACTTTTATTTCTTATCGTTTCTCTTAGGTAAATCGTAGGCTTAGATTTTTGCTTAGACATAGTTAATCATTAGAATTTAGATCACAAAAATTCCATCACATTTTAATCCACGTCCGACACCGATTTACCATCTCACCTCGCGATCCTCACATTTTCATTTCTACCTCACACGACCTATCACCTTCAGTCACGCACGGTGACCGAAGCCACGGATCTCTCTTTCATCTCGCCAAGATCCACTCGTTCACGATTCTCATTTTTATGTATAAATGAAAAAAACATAAAATTATTTCTCCTATTTATCTCACAATCATTTCTGCAGGAAGAATTAAAAAAATGTTGTTCTTCTTTCCATTCTAACCTTTGTTTTTGCAGGAAAACTAAAAAAATAAAATATTTGGTTGTTCCTCTCTAACCTTTTGTTTTGCAGGTTCATAAAAAACAATAAAAAAGGGTTGGTCTCTTATTACAGTTGCTTGCTGTTTAAAAAAAAGAAATAAAAAAAATTTATATCAGTTCTGTACATTAGAATAAAAACAAAAAAAACAAAAAAACAAAACAAAAAAAACCTTCACGTAGGCGGCAGGTCACCACCTCCCACCGCGTGCACTTGAGTCACCCGCACCGCCAGGCCGCTCCGCCACCCGCGGCCTGCACCTCCATCCACGCAGGTCCGCGCCGCCCTCCAGCCGTCGACATGCGGCCGCATGCCCCGCGCCAACCGCCTTGACCCCGACTCCGCCCCGTCGTGCGCGGGGGCTCTCTGCCCAACAGCAACTGCCCCGCGGGTGGGCTCCCTCCGCCTCACCTAGGCAGCGCCGCCCGCATCCTCCCCGATCCCGACGCGTGGCCGGCCTCCCTTGCAGCGCCCCAGTCTGCCGCGCGAGGTCAGCGTGGCCACCACCCCCTGTCACCGCACCGGCGCGGCCCCGCTGTCCCGCGCACCGCCTTCAGATCCGTACCATGCTTGGAGGCGCTGCCCGCCACCTCCAGCCTCCGGCCCGTGCCCAGCCCTCCACCTCCGCGCAGACGCGCGCGGCAGCGCATCCACCGCCCAGGTTCCCTCCGCAACATTGCGCCTCCGCGCGGCACCCTACAGCCCCCCACGCCCACACTCCACAGCGCGCGGCTACGGTCCCCTACACCGCCCTTCCGCGCGTGAGGTCGGCGCGATCCAACCGCCGCGCATCGCATCCTTCAGCCGCGTCGTCTCCCTTCCAGACCGTCTTTGGCCGCGCGTCCGCTGCTCCGCTGCACCCTCAGCCGACCTCCACCATTGAAGAAAAAAAGAGGCGGCGGCGGCCCTTAAGCTTTGAGAAGAAAGGATCCAATCGAGAAAGCCCTAGGGATATAATAATAAAAAAAGGATTGGAAAAATTTCAAGTACGTCCCAGGAGCTTTTGAGAAGTACAAAAAGACCCCTGTGAGAGCTTCAAATCCAGATCACATGCTTGGCACATGTTTAGTGGGTAATTTGCATGATTTTCCCCTCATTTTATTTCTGTTGTTTATCTTGTGCACAATCTCTGTATCATTGCAACTTGGTCCCTACTTTTCAGACTTGAACTTTATATGCTCTCTTTGATGGAATAAATGTTTGCATTGCTCTAAAAATTTTGAGAAAATTCACATATGCTCCTGCTGTAATTCTTGTCACTGTATAATTTTTCACCAATTTTTATTGCCATTTATATATTTAAAAATATCAAAAACAGTAACTTTTTGTCAGCCCGAAATTGAAAAATCTATAAAAAATCGAAAAATTGTTTAAAAATTTCAAAAAAACTTAGTGTAGGTGTATTTTGATCTCTTTTAATTTCTGACCATTTTTTGTACATTTTCCATTTAAAAAATTCCAAAAAATTGCAAAATACGAAAAATCTTACAAAAATTTGTAAAAAAGTATAGAAAATCTAAAAAAATATGATTTCAGTCTCTATTTGTAGATATTGCTTTGTAGTTTCTGATAAAAATAAATTTAAGGATTTTTGAACATTTTAAATATTTTTAACTTGCAAAATACTCCTGCATGTGTATTGTTTCACTTATTTTGCACTGTTTCATTTTTAGAAAATTACAAAAATATCAAAAAAAATTGAAAAAATTACCAAAAATATTTTAAAATATAAAAATCACAAAAATATTTTCTTTGGACTTTTCTGTACATTTTTGGATATTCTGAAAATATAAAAAGAGTGTAGTGTCGTGTGTTGTTTTTATTCATCTGTGCTTGTTTTAGAAAAATTTAAAAAAAAATAAAAATTCAAAAAACCACAATAAAATATCTTTTAAATTTGACTATAGAGTTTTTAAATCGTGCTCCTTGTGTTCGACCCTGGTTGCTATACCAGGTAAAAAGAATAGCGAAAGCCGCTTACATTGTTTTTATTGATTTATTTTATTCTGAGTGGTTTTAATATTTTTTCCGTTGACTGATTCAAGCGGTTGAGAACGACGATATTTTTTATATTATTTTTCCCATCTCGACCGTGTACAATTTCCGTGTCATCAATCCTAAACACCGAGCGAATAAAGTATTGGGAAATAAGGGCCAATAATTTAAAAAAATCTCATTTATTCATTCATTATTTATTCATTTTTGGGACCCAGATTATTTTCTACTTTTTAGACTTCAAATAACGAAACTTTTACATGAAAATTGTAGATAACAAAATATAGAAAAATACAAAATTGATTTCGTATAGAAATAGTACATAGTATACTTTTTTACTCAAAATAAAAAGTACAAATCGCAACTTCCCAAACCCATATCTTCCAAATAAAAACTCAAAATGTATCAAAATTACCTTTAATTGTATATAAATTTTAATAAGCTATTTAGTGAAGGTTGATTTATATTTTTTGAAGTTAAGGTGTGAAAGTTAGGTTTTGGACCCTACTATATAATATACCCGATTAAAATAATCATTTAATTTATATTTTTTTATAATTTATATTTTTTTATATTTTTGTAAATATTATTTATATTTTATATACATATTAAAAATAACATAAAATCACCAATAAAACATTAAAATAAAATAAGTAAATAAAATACATAAATAAAATATTAATAAATATACCTATACAATAAATACATGTATTTATTTAAGTATATATATTATATCAAGAAAATATAATAAAAATATATTTAAGTGTATAAAAATAATTTATAATTTGATTAGAAAATAAAATAATAAAGTCAAAAATACAAAATTAAAACATAGATAAATATACATATAATTAGACCCTAAAAATTAACTTGTAATTAAATACCTTGAAAAAATAAATAAAAACCAATTAAAATCCTATGAAAATAATAAAAAATTTTATTATAAAATTTAAAATTAATAAAATCATTTAATAATTAATGTCAAATTTCTAAATAATTTTGGCTAGGTTTTTCCTAGTTGGTCCACGTACCCTACCTGTTCCACCATCTCGCCGCACCACCTCACTCATTCCCCTTCACTTCTTGATCATACCACACATCTCACTCACCCAGATCGGCCACTGATCTGGCCTATCGGTCTACAACTCCACCGCCACGCTAGAGGCATGACCACCCGACTCCCTACACTTCATTCACCCTGTTGTAGGGTCAAGGAAGTTTGCCCTTGACCCTTCAACCCTATTTTGCAGGTTCCTAGAGCATAATGTAGCTTGGGGTGATTTTTGGTTTGGCTGGAGCTACCTGGATCTCCTCCTCGACCTCAATGTTGTAGGAGAGCTCCAAAGAATGCCAACTCATTTTCACAACTCCAATCAATAGAGGAGGGCCATAGGAACGATTTTAGGCATTTTGGAACTGTACATCACGACAGAGGAGGCAGATCTAGCTGGAGGAAGCTAGAATATGGGGGGGGCTTCTTCCTAGTTCATCCACCTCCCTCCATCGTTCGATCAGCCCAGTTCTTGGTGAGTTACAACAACCATTAGATCTAGCTGCCTCTTCATCGTTAGATCATCGTAGATGGTCTAATCTCAATCATAGGAGGCGAAGCATCATTGCGTTGGACGAAGATGACACATGGCATAAGTGGAACCATCCAACTGTCCATTCACGTAAGGAGTTGGGTATTTTGCGTACAATACCTGTATTATTTTTTTATATATTATCTAATACTGAAACATTCATAGGCCATTATTATATTTTTGTATAATTTGCATAGAGACCATCATAGTAATTATATTTGCATTTTTGTCCTTGCTAGCTTACATCATGTGGCTGCCCACGTGAGGTAGGAATTTTGCAGGTGTGCCCTAGATTTTTATGTATTTAACTTTGGCCTAGAAACTTTTTAATTACATCATAACTTTTTGGTTAAATTGCAACAAGACCCTCATCCATTTTTTATTTACATGTATGCCTCTACCTGTCAATGTATTTTTTGTGTTGGCTTAATTTACTAAATATATCTATTGTGCTTGAAGAATTCTAAAAAAAAAGATTTAGGTTCATGTTGCAATGTAATTCCACTCCCATATTTTATTTTGCAATCTTGGATGTTTTTATTATTTTATAAAAAATATTTCGAGAACATTTTGGCCATGTCTATAGTATAAAACCCCTAAAAAATACAAAATAGTTTTGAAAAATTCTAAAAAAATAGGTTTTGTATTTATCTATTTGTTTTACACCTTCACACCAAAAATCACTAAAAATAAAAAAAGAAACTGTTGAAAATTGAAAAAACCTGAAAACATAAAAATCTACAAATTTCCTAAAAAAATTCAAAAATATTGTTTTATGTTTCATAATTTTATCTATATTAATATTTGCAATTTAAAATTAATTTGGAGAAATTTTGGTATTGTTTGCTATTTTTCTTCCGAATTTTTATTTGGTCCTTTTATTTATCCTTATTTTGAGGTATTTTTGACTTAAAATGTATATATTAACAAAATTCTATAAAAAGACATAATAACAGTAAAAAATAATTTAAAATCCAAAAAAGATTTTTGTTTTCTTTATTTTTCCTATTTTTATTGGTATTGATATCTATATTGGCTTACTTTGTATATAAAATCTAATATATCTTATATTGTATTTTTGTAAAAAAGGAATATAAAAATATAAAAAGTAAATTTAAAAATATAAAATCAAATAAAAAAAGCAAATTTAAAACAAAAATAAAATAAAAAATAAAAAACAAAAAAATCCATAAAATAAATGTGGACAAAGATTTCACAATCACATTTTCGCACTTCACTTGCACAACCTATCCCTTCTGCTCCCTGAGTTCGACCTCTACAAACTTGCACCTATACACATCTATTATAGAGTTATAAAAATTTTAATTCCACATTTTATTTTACCTTGCTTGATATTGAATTGTGGGTTAAGTATTGACTAATTGAGATTTCAGGAGCGGTCGCCTCCGCGACTGTGTCTCTACCTTATGTGAGACATATTTAGACCCTCACAAAATCTCGGTTATCAAATGGTGTCGTTACCGGGGAACAAATGCGATTAGATTGATTTTTTGCTTGATTGTGATTTATTTTTCTATATTTTTGCATTATTTTTTGTATTTAATTGATATTATTGTCGACTTGTCTAATCACCCTCTCCTTGTTATCTTTACTGTGTGGTACCACGGATCGAGGGAGGATCTTCTAAGAGCGCATGCACACTCATGAGAGGCAATATCACATCTCTGACCTAGCTGCCAGGAAGAAGCATCAGAGGAGGACATAGAGGGAATTTTGAATACAAGACTTTGTGCATTTATTTTATTTACCATTTGTCTAATTTTGAGAGAGAGATCATTTTATTGTAATAATACAAGACTCTCTGGATACTTCACACTTTACAAGGTCCAGTGTTCAAGGGATTGTTCTCTTGGGGGACTCACCAGTTATGTCATGGTTTTTCACCTTTTCTCCCTTTGTTTTTCAATTTTCAATTTTCTTTATTTTGTGTGATTGGGACCTAGTTGCAGAATTTCTTGTCGATAGATTAAGGACAAACACGTAATAATGATTGCATACACCTATAGTATCATTTGAACTTAGTCAAATTCTGAATTACTTCTCACTTAGTCTTAAAACCATGCACCACAAGAGTCATCCATACAATGCTTGCAGGACCCACTATGATGGGTACTGAGGAGAATCCAAGGCCATAACCTTAGGTTCTATTCTAGGTTATTAGCATACCGTTCTTCATGATAATAGACATTTCTCATCTAGGGTGATCTCATTAGTTGCATGCATATAGATAGGTTTCAATTTTGCCTAGCGTCCTTGCATGTAGAGAGCTAGATCAAGGTAAGCATTTCTTTTTAGCATACATCATCGTTTTCGCCTTACATTGATTTTCCGACTCTCTTCCTCTATTTTTAATCACTTAGGTGTTAAGAAGAATTGACTCCTCGATAGGCTCGTGCATTTTATATTAAAAATCCAAAAAAAGTGATAACAAATAAAATTGAGTCTGCTAATATTACTTGACCCTAAAAATAGAACAAAAAGAAAAATATTTATCTTGGGGTGAGTTATCCCCTCATTGTATTTGTTTTAGATTTCTTACACATACAATAAGGAGTAGTGCCCAAATTCCATAATCCTTCCTAAGTGATTGTGAAATTTTATGATTCTCACCAAAGTCTGAAACAGACAAGATAAAAAGATCGAACTTTCATGGTCTTCACTGAGTCGAGTAGGTGAATTGAGGGGTTTGTTTTGCGTGGGTTTGATTGTGATTGCTTGTGTGCATACTCAATCCTTCTGCGCATTTGCGCCTTTTCCTTCGCACCTTTTGATTTGACTATCGTGTTCTTTCGATCATTTTCTCTTATTTTGGAGATGTCTGAATGGAGTGATTTTTATCAGAACTTTGTGGATCCTTCGTACCCTCCAGTCGGTCCACCTCCCTTTTTCAAGGAGGACATTGCTCCTGATTTTTGTAGATGTCCGCCCCAACCATAGTATCAGCCCTCTAATTTTTACCCACCTCCATCTTCACATTTTCTACATTCACATTCACCCAAGACTGATCTGTTGGAGTCACATGTCATGGCATTCATACTTGAGATCTTGACCAGTTCATGGAGCATATGAAATTGAGGATTAACGACCTCACCTGCCTAAATAAGAGCCACATCGATGCTTCACGATCTGACAATTTGGATTCATTTGAGGATTTTCATGAGAGTTTGCAATCACCTAAAATACAAAAAATGAGAAAAACTTAAAAATACAAAAATATTGGGGAGACACTTTGTTGATTCATTTCGTGAGGAGAGAAACCATCTACCAGATCATTTAACCACACATTCATTCACACCTTATCCCACTGATGAATCCATGATTCATCGCCTTTATTCTTTTATTTTAGCTTCTTTTCCTTAGTCAAATACCTGTAAATACCCATTAATTTCATAAAATTACCATTTTGCATGCATTTGTTAATTATGCATTTTTAACACTTTTTGTACATAACTAAAAGAATAAAGGAGAAAAGAAAAAGAAAAGGATGGATTTATGAAATAAATACAGACTGACCCAAACCCCGAGAGAAGGTCAAGACTTGACCTGATCGATCAAGAATAAAGTAGGGGGAGATAGGGTCCTCTGTCAGAAAAATAAAAAATATCTACACATTTTTCATGTATATTTGTACAAAACTTGTATTATTTTATTTCTATATAATTTGACCTCAAACTAATTATTTTGGTAAATAAAAGTTGTAAATAAAATTGTGTTGTAAATAATAAAATATTTGTAAAATAAAATATTGTATATATTGCAAATAATTACACCCAGAAAAAGCCGCAAAGTGATAATTGAAACATCAATTCCGGCTCCATACGAGCTCAAATTGAGCCAAACTCACTTCCATCATGCTTTAAATTAAATTATCTTTCAAATGGCTGCAGTTTCGTATTTTTTGGAGTTACGATTAAAAAGTCGGTTTTCTGGGGTGCATTGTGCAGTTTACCCACATACTTATTGTATATATTCATATTTATTTTTATATATAATACATATAATTGTAAATATCGTTTTCATTAAAAATAAAAATAAATAAAAAAATTTAAAATAAAAAAATAAAAAATCTTTTATAAAAATATTTCCTTATTTGTACCCATGTATATTGTATTATATGTATATAATATATGTAACTAACTAACTTCCTTTTATAAAAACCACCAAAAAATTTAATTATCTAACATTAATTAATTAATTTAATTTAATTCCGAATTTTGTATTTAATTATTTGATTTTATTTAATTTATTTGATTTTATAACTTACCATGTATATTAGATTTGATTTCATGCCTTTAATGGCCACCACTAAGGTGGCTAATTAATTTCCAATTTATTTATTTATTTATTTATTTATTCCGAATTTCGTAATTAATTAATTAAATTATTTTATTAATTCACCCAATAAAAACTTTCCACATTTGTCCATACCTTCCTTTTTCATTTTTTCTCTCTTTTTAATGGGCTCCTCCTCCCTCATTCACACTTGATCGATCTTTGGCGGAGAGGAGCCCAACTTCCGATAGGTTTCTTGTTGAAGAGGGTCCTAGCCTCCGATCCGGTCGGTGACAGCGATTTGAGCTTCGTCGAGGCCATCATGGCGTGTCCGAACCCCAAGGTGAGATCCACTCTTATTTCTTGTCGTTTCTCTTAGGTAAATTGTAGGCTTAGATTTTAGAATAGGTGTAGTGATTAGATCTTAGAATTAAAAAAAAATCTCCACACATTTTCGCCCGACACCGATTTTTCGTCTCATCTCGTGATCTCCGCATTTCATTCTACCTCGCATAACTTCTCACCTCCGACCACGCACGGTGGTCGGAGACTCGGATCCATCCCTCACATATCAACCGGATCCCCATCCATACCTCCTATTATTGTGCATAAATAAAAAAAATAAAAAATTCATATAAGTGTTTTTTTCCTGTTCATCTCACATGTTTTTGCAGGGAAAACTTAAAAATAATAATAATAAAACTTTCATTTTTATCTTCCCTCTAACATTTGTTTCGCAGGTACAATAAAAAAACAAAAAAATACACAGTTACTTTTGTTTTTAACCTCTGTTTTGCAGGTAATCAAAAAAATAAGAAATTAAAGTAAAAAATTTACATTTTTTTCCTTATAACATTTCCTGCAGCATCAAAAATATAATAATAAAAAAAACAAAAAAATAAATAAAAAAAATAACAGCAACAGGACGGGTCGCCACCCCTACGCCTGCGCATCTCTCCCAGCGCGCGGGCGCCGCCCCCTGCGGCAGGGGCCCCCTCCGCGCGACTCCAACCGGCCGCCTGGGCGACCCCGCCCTTCTGCGCCGACCACCCGCGCCCCCGAGCGCCTGCTCCGCCTCCACAGACCTCAGGCCGACCGCAGGCCCGTGCCCACTTCTCCAGACCGCCGCCTCACCGCTGCCTCTCGTCACGCGAACGGTGGCACCCTCCAGGCCGCGACGGTCCTGCCCGAGCCCCCTCCGCTCCAGATCCCAACACGCCTCCCCTCTCACGCGCGAGCCCTCCGCACGCGGTTGCGCTGCGCTCACGCCGGCACCCCCGCGACCTCCACCTCCGCGCCTCCAGCCGACCCGCTTCAGCCCCGACGCACGCCAGCGTCCTCCGCCATCTTGGAAGATAGATAGGCGGCGGTGGACATGGTACATCTCCTCCCTTTGCTGTGAAGAAGAAGGATTATAAAGAAGCCCTAGGGTTACCAATAAAAAAGGGTTTTGTGAAATTTACAAGATCATCCTCAAAAAGTCCGAACATTACAAAAACACCCCTGCTCCAGAAAGCCATGTGCTTGGCACATGTTTGATGGGTAAATTGCGAGTATTCCCTCTTGTTTTATCCATGTTACTTGTTTTATGCAAAAACTTCCCATAATTGCAATTTGGTCCTCGCTTGTCCATACTTAACTTGATTGATCTTTGTGATGAAATAAATGCTTGCATTGCTTTAAAAATTTGGAAAAAATTCTTACATACTCATGTTGTAGTGTACTCCACTGTGTAAAATTTTCATAGCATTTTGTATTTATTTAATATTTTTAAAAAAAATAAAAAATAGTGTATTCTTTTAGCCCGGAATTGAAAATTCATAAAAATTCGAAAAGTGCCTAAAAATTCCACAAAGATTATTGTAGGTACATTTTGATGTCTTTTAGATTCTATCCAATTTTTGTGCATTTTCCATTTATAAAACTCCAAAAAATTACAAAATACTAAAAATATTTAAAAATTGTAGAAAATTATAGAAAAATCCAAAAATTCTGATCTTGGTATCTATTTGTAGATATTTCTTTGTAGTTTTTGTTAAAAATAATCTCCAGAAATTTTGAATATTTAAAGAACTTTGAAATTGAAAAATACTCCTGGCTGTGAATAGTCTCTTTATTTTCTATTGTTTTATTTTTATAAAATAATAAAAAAATCAGAAAAATTCGAAAAAATTACCAAAAATATTTTAAAATATATAAAATACAAAAACATTTTTCTTTTAATTTTCTGAGCATTTTTGTCCTTTTGAAAAATACAAAAAGAGTGTGTTGCGTGTGCGTTTTATCACTTGTGCATATTGTTCCTCATTTAAAATTAAAAGAATAAAAAATTTAAAAAACCACTAAAAATTAACTTTCGCAATCTGACTACTCAGCTTTTCAAACGTGCTCCTTGTGTTCGACCCTGGTCGCTATACCAGGTAAAAAGAATAGCGAAAGCCGCTTACATGTTTTATTGATTTATCTTATATTGAGTGGTTCATTTATTTTCTCGTTGACCGAATCCCGTGGTTGAGAACGATGACAACACTTGCATATCATTTTCCCTCTCTTAACTGCGTCGGATTTTGTGTATATACAGAATGGCGCCGTTGCCGGGGATCGAACCCGGGTCACCCGCATAACTTCTCACCTCCGATCACGCACGGTGGTCGGAGTTTCGGATCCCTCTCCCGCATCGCTGAGATCCGCTCATTCACCGTTCCTATTTTTGTATATAGACAGAAAAATAATAAAATATTTTTTCCTGTTGTCTCACAGTCGTTTTTGCAGGAAGAAGTAAAAAAAAGGGAATAAAATTTTTATCTTTCTTCTTTATCTAACTTCTGTTTTGCAGGTTAAAAAAATATTCTTTCATCTTAACTTCTGTTTTGCAGGAAAATACAATAAAAAATAAATAATTTTTTTTATCTCTAACATTTTGTTTTGCAGAACAAGGAAAATAAAAAAAACATATAAAAAATAAAAAATCTTTTGCTCTTAATTTACATCTGCTATTTAAAAAAATTGGAAAAAAAATTTTCTTTCCTTTATTATCATTTCTGTGCATACAAATAACAATAAAAAAATAAAAAAAATAAAAAAAATAAAAAATTTGCAGCAGCAACAGGACGTCACCCCTGCCGCCCTGCCCCGCAGGTACACGGCGACTGCGCCGCCGCTCGCCCCCGCCAGTCCCCCGCGTCGGCATCAGCCCCCACCAGCGCAGCGGAGCGCCGCGCTCTCCGCCGCCTCTCCAGATCTCTCCACCTGCCCCGCGGTGCCCTCCCGCGCGTGCTGCGCCCCCTCCGTGCGCGCGGAGCTCTGAAGCTCCCAGTCCTTCACCGCCCACGCGTGGGCGTCCCACCGCGCCGACCTCCTGCTCCAGTCGCCTCCGGCAGCCCCCGCGTGCCTGCGCCTCCAGTCGCCCCTGGCACCCGCTCCTCTCCGTCTGCGGCCTCAGCCCGCACCGCACGCGGCGCGTCTCTTACCGCCGTAAGCCTCCTCCACCGTGCGCCCTCTCCCACGCCCTTGTCTTCTCAGGAGGCGGCGGATGCCTCCTCCCCATCGTGAGAAGTATCGAACAAGAGATCCAGGTACCTAGGGTGAAATAATTTATTTGGCCACTTTACACAAATACCCCTGGGATTGTCTATAAATGCAAAGAAGTCCCCTTCATCCAAAGCACATGCACTGCATGTGACATACTGGGTAAATTGCACATTGTTTTCCCTCTATTTATGTTTGTTGTTTATTTTATGCAAAACTTTGAACAATTTATATTTGTCTCCCTACATTTCAGACAAAAATTTGCATGCTCTTTTTGATTGAATAAATATATTTATGCTTGCGAAAATTCTCAAAAAAATTTAGTATGCTCCTGATATGTGCTTTAACATTGTGTAAAATTTTCATAGCATTTTGTATTTATTTAATATTTTAAAAAAAAAGTCAAAAATAGTGTATTCTGTTAGCTCGGAATTGAAAATTCATAAAAATTTGAAAAGTGCCTAAAAATTCCACAAAATTATTGTAGGTGCATTTTGATGTCTTTTAGATTCTGTCCAATTTTTATGCATTTTCCAATTATAAAACTCCAAAAAATTGCAAAATACGAAAAATCTTAAAAAATTGTAGAAAATTATAGAAAAATCCAAAAATTCTGATCTTAGTCTCTATTTGTAGATATTTCTTTGTAGTTTTTGTTAAAAATAATCTCCAGAAATTTTGAGTATTTAAAGAACTTTGAAATTGAAAAATACTCCTGGCTGTGAATAGTCTCTTTATTTTCTATTGTTTTATTTTTATAAAATAACAAAAATCAGAAAATTTCAAAAAAAATTACCAAAAATATTTTAAAATATATAAAATACAAAAACATTTTTCTTTTAATTTTCTGAGCATTTTTGTCCTTTTGAAAAATACAAAAAGAGTGTGTTGCGTGTGCGTTTTATCACTTGTGCATATTGTTCCTCATTTAAAATTTAAAAAATAAAAAATTCAAAAAACCACTAAAAATTAACTTTCGAAATCTGACTACTCAGTTTTTCAAACGTGCTCCTTGTGTTCGACCCTGGTCGCTATACCAGGTAAAAAGAATAGCGAAAGCCGCTTACATGTTTTATTGATTTATCTTATATTGAGTGGTTCATTTATTTTCTCGTTGATCGAATCCCGTGGTTGAGAACGACGACAACACTTGCATATCATTTTCCCTCTCTTAACTGTGTCGGATTTCGTGTCATCAGAATGGCGCCGTTGCCGGGGAGCACGGCTTTGTAGTCATTTTTCTATTTTTCTCTCTCTATATTATAAATGTTTTTTGACCTTCTCTCTCTAATTTTTGTGTGAGGTCCTGCGTGGACGACTTGGAGTTTATATTTTGAGGACCCGCATAGGAAGAAGAGTAGGGAATTGAAGAAGATTTTTTTTTGAGAGAGAACAATAAATTTTGTAATAATTTAGGACTTTGGACCTTTGGACTTGAACTATTATTCGAGGTCTGTTTCGTCAAGTGCCGGTGCACTTGGGGGACCTCACCGCTGTTTTTCGCCAGTTTTGTTTTCTCATATTTTTTTTATTTTTTGATTCACGTGGGATTTGAGCCCCTAACCTTAGGAGTTTTGCTTGACTGTGACGTAATAAGTAGGGTCCCCACACCTTAATAATTCTGCCTGTACCTATAGATCGGTAATTGGAACAAGAATAAAAAGCTAATAAAATAGTCGATCCACTACCTTCGAGCCTACGTGCCACAGCCCACCCTGCCAAGCGCTGCTCCTGAACTCGATTTGTCGTGAGGAGGAGGGGTGAGCCTAGATCGAACCTTTGGATCGGAGGCTGGTGGTCGACTAAACGTTCTTTCGAGTAGAACTGCTGCTTAGGGCTCGAATTTCTGTTTGCATCATTTAGGTAGTTTTATTTCAGTCTTTAAATTCTACGCGGATCATATTGCATGTAGAGTGCTGGAGTAAGGTACGCATTTTTTATCTCTGCATGCATCATCGTTTTTTACCGTGCATAGGCTTTTTCGACTTCCTCCCCCTGTTTTCGACTCAAATTAATCAAAGAGGAAATCAAAAAGCTCGTTAGGCGTTTATTCTTGAAAATATCCAAAAAAATCACAAAATCAAAAATTAAAAAAATTGGGACTGCTAATTGAACTTGACTCTAAAATCAAACGTAATTGATTCATATCATTGTATTGGGAGAGCAATCCCCTCATTGTCTGCGCTTTTACTCGCTCGCGTACACACTAAGGAGTAGTGCCCAAATCCTATTCAAGCCTCCTAAGTGTTTGTACAACTTTGTCTTATCACCTAACTCTTAAAAATTGAAAAGATAAAGACCGAATCTCACGGTCTTCACTTTATGTTGAGTTGGTGAACTGAGGGTTTGCTTTGTGTTTTGTATGTCTTTGATGTGAGTCGGTTACAATCATCTTCGTGAATCATTAGCAGTCACATTCTATCTCTATCCTTTTCTCCCTCCCTTCTATCTATCTCTCTTTCTCTCTCCATCCCTCACCCTCTCTCTTCTTTCCCACCTTCTATCTATCTCTCATTCTACTCTCCCACCCTCCTGCCCTTCATTTTTCTCGCTTCATGATGGGTCGTCTTGCATTCCAGCCAAATTTTGCGGCTTCAACATCTCACACCCATCATTCCCGTCCACTCTCTTGGGAGGTTGAAACCCATCCGATTTCTCATCTTCTACCTACCCACCCTCCTATTTGGGACATGCTGTGATTAATGCCCGCGGAGACCAGATTGACCAAATAAGAAACCCGGGCGTTCACGTTGCTGAGATGAGAATGCATCCCATAGACGATCAAATGGGGCAGTGGCATGTTTTAGATGACTTTAATCCTAAGATGGTGGATGAGTACAACGATCAAGAAGCATACTCCGCTTCTACACTGAGCCCCTTCATTTTGGATTTAGAGTTAATTAATATACTGCCCAAGTTTTTAGGAGAAGTGCACGAGGAACCTTACTTGCATATCGAAGAGTTTGAGGATATTTGTGGATCACGATCATATTCTGATATAACTTCTGAGGACATGATGTTGATCACCTTCCCATTTACACTTCAGAGTAGAGCCAAGAGTTGGCACAGACGATTGGGAAGGAAGATTGCTACATGGGGAGATTTACGATCATTATTTTTGCAAAATTTTATCCCCGGTGTAGAGCAAAGATGATGCGGTCATGTATTAGTGATTTTTCAGCCATTGATAGATTCATGGTTGAGGTTACGAGAACTTGTGAGGCGATTTCCGGATCATGGATTTTCGATGACTGACCTTATCCATATTGCCATGAGGGAGAGAACCACAGAGCAGATTACATATGTCATTACCTCGTGTGGTGATTCACACCACAGTCCTAACTTGGATTTAGTTGACACCATCTTGGATTCACTTTCTGATCTTACATATTCACAAGATGATTTATTCGGGACAACACATGAGGGAGAGATGACAACAGTTGAGTGTGTGACACACCATGCCGATCTTGATAGCACACACAAATCAGAGGATATGGATGCTACTACTTCTCATTTGATGGATGTATTGCCTACTGTTGTGAGTTCCCAGAGCCAAACATTGGTTGAGGACCAATTGGATTTGCAGTCAGATTTTGAGCCAGTCCCGCTCTGTCACGTAGAAGATTCTTTGATTGTAGATCTGCTAGGATCCCAAGAGACACAGGAGGAGCCCACATTTCAGCCATCCTTAGAGTCATTTCAGTGTCCATGTCCAGCTGATTCAGTGCCTTGTCTTCAGGAGATCTTCTCAGACTCAGAGATACATTCTGATCCATCTCAGCGTAGAGAGCTTGATGAGGGACCGATTTTGGATTTTACAGACCTTGATAGTCCCGTATTTGAGCCTTGTGTCCTCCCATTTGATGAGGTCGATATATTTTTGGAGGACCTGATTTTCAACAGCATAGATCCCCAGTTTCCTGATGATTCAGCATTACTCCCCGAGGGTTATCTGCGGGAGGATGCCATGGACCATGTGTACTCGGTCTCACTTTCTGAGAGTGCATCCGATCTGACGGATCACGAGATCGAGTCTTCTGATATTTTTGAGCATGAGTTTAATGATTCTCTCCTCGACGACCCTCGCGAGGATGACCCGATCTTTGAGGTATTCGATGATTTCACTGATTTGTCTACATTATATGCATCGGATATCAACCTTTATAGTGAGTCTCCTATTCATGATCTTCCTTATCTATTCGAGACGGTGATGACGTGGAGGATTCCCTGACAGATCCTTCCTTCTCCACGTTTGATTTCTTCGGCTCTGCTCTTTCACTCCATATAGATCTTGAGCCGACGATTTCTTTTGTGTTACCGGAGCCCGACTTCATCTGCCCATATCTTGATTCGGTAGCAAACACCCACCTGACTGTTTATATGGGTGTTATCTTTTACTCTCTTGACCCTCCTGACTCCTTTGTTCTTCTCCCACTGAGACGACAACAACAGTACGGTATTCACATTACAGACGCCGTCCTGAACCTCGATATAGCGTTATCCTAACATTTGCGCCCAGCTAGGGGCGTAAACTCTAGCGCTTGTTGAGAGGCACCTCAACATTGATCGACTCACATCTGTATAGACCATCTGTTCATATCATACATTATTTTTGTCTTGCACCCCATCTCCATCGCATGATCATTCCATACTTAGGGTGTACTTTACCCTAAGTATAGGGGGGTGTCAGACTTGTGATTATTCTTTTGATTCTTTTTACCTCTGTTTTGCTGCCTATACTTAGGGATATTTTACCCTAAGTATAGGGGAGGTAGACTCTGTATATTAATCTCCTCGGTTTTCTCCTTTGTGTACAGTCTGCTATACTTAGGATTACTTGATCCTAAGTATAGGGGGATCACCGACTTCTATTGGTTATTCGTCGTTGTAATATACTATTCTTTTCACTTTTCTATATGCAACATGAGTCATGTCTTTCTTTTCAGCTCTTTGATCACTATGAGGACATAGTTCGAGCTAAGCATAGGGGGGTGTCGTATATATGGTATATATACTTTAGCCATAACTCTTATTTTCATATATTTTTTTATATGGCTAAAACACTGTATAAATACTCAAAAAATTAAAAAAAACTTGTAAAAAAATGAATTGGAAAAAAAACCAACTCTGTATATACTTGTATAAATTACTCAAGTTGTAAATCCTTTCATCTTATTCTTGTAAAATAATCAACTCACTCTTGTGTAAATATGTATCTTTTCCCTTATTAAAAAAAATTCTTGTATATATTTGTATATATTACTAACTATTTGCATTAAAAAAACTTTTTACATGTGCATCATCATTTTTCAAAAATCCATAAAAATTTCAAATTTTGAAAATGGTTTCACAAAAAGATTTTGTTTTCTTTTCCTTGCATGTACATACTTTCTTGCATTTGCATTTGCATGAGCATTTTTCGGGATGATCTTGACATTTAAACTAAGTCTGTAATAAATCTGAAGAATGGAGCTTAGTTGGACCTTAATGCACTTAATTTAAGAGGAACCTTATAAGATGTGGAGTTAAGACTTTTCAGATCCTAGTGACTTAATTCTTTGAGTCCATAAGACTATGTTCACATGTCATCTTAATGAGTCTAAGTAGATTATTTAACAACACACACATGATTCTTGCAGACTGTGGCTTACCTTGGACACTGCACTTTACACGTAGCTCTTCATGGATGAGGTAGTAAGGGAGCAGAATCTTTTGGCTTGGGGGTAGCATACGAGGGTAGTACATCTAGGTGGAACCTCTCGTCCTCCTCTAAGGAGGGATGTGCATCTCAACCTAGTCTGGTGATGTTGAGGCCTAAAGACAGGAGCTATGGGGTTGCAATAATGCTTCAAAAGAGGGATAGTCTACTGGCTCAAGAGGAAAAACTCCTTATGTACATGCTGCACCTTGTATATATAGTAAAAAAAATGCAAAATCTCTAAAAGTGGACAGGCCTGATAGAAAAATAAAATGCCTACCGGAGTGTATATACAAGTGAAAAAAAAGAGGAATAAGAGCTTCAAAGTCATATATTTGTGAGCTTGCGACGGGTGACATGGCTACACTGGTCATGCATCCAAGGATAGGTAACTACACTGGTTACCGTCCATTTTCTTCTCCATCCCCTCTTCTTGAGCTGGTTGTACTTGAACTTAGAAGGGAATATCCCCGCTCCTCGAGGAAAGAGTTGCCAGATCGGGTTATTTGAGTTACCTTGTTAAGAGAGGCTGAATCTTTGTTACTTCTAAGATGAGGAGCTATATTCACTTACACAGATTCATAGTCATAAGAATTTGTGTATGTAGACTTATTATGATCTGACTGTTGAGGAGACCTGAATAGGAATCTTATGGAACTTAGAGGTTGTTAGGTTTTAATTCCATGTCCCATTAAGGTTCCAACACACTAATAATCCAAAGGTCCGATAGAGCTCCAGACTACATTTTTATGAAGATATGTTTGAAAGTCAACATTGTTCTAACTTCTTTCCTTTTTCTTTTCTTTATTTTCATTTTCACTTATTTTCCAAATAAGTGTTTGCTAAGGGACTAGCAAAGGTAAAATATAGGGGAATGATGAATCCATGATTCGTCGCCTTTATTCTTTTATTTTAGCCTCTTTTCCTTAGTCAAATACCTGTAAATACCCATTAATTTAATAAAATTACCATTTTGCATGCATTTGTTAATTATGCATTTTTAACACTTTTTGTACATAACTAAAAGAATAAAGGAGAAAAGAAAAAGAAAAGGATGGATTTATGAAATAAATACAGACTGACCTAAACCCCGAGAGAAGGTCAAGACTTGACCTGATTGATCAGGAATAAAGTAGGGGGAGATAGGGTCCTCTATCAGAAAAATCAAAAATATCTTGTACATATTTTTCATGCATATTTGTACAGAACTTGTATTATTCTATTTGTATATAATTTGACCTCAAACTAATTATTTTTGTAAATAAAAGTTGTAAATAAAATTGTGTTGTAAATAATAAAAATATTTGTAAAATAAAATATTGTATATATTGCAAATAATTACACCCAGAAAAGCCACAAAGTGATAATTGAAATATCAATTCCGGCTCCATACGAGCTCAAATTGAGCCAAACTCACTTCCATCATGCTTTAAATTAAATTATCTTTCAAATGGCTGCAGTTTCGTATTTTTTGGAGTTACGATTAAAAAGTCGGTTTTCTGGGGTGCATTGTGCAGTTTACCCACATACTTATTGTATATATTCATATTTATTTTTATATATAATACATATAATTGTAAATATCGTTTTCATTAAAAATAAAAATAAATAAAAAAATTTAAAATAAAAAAATAAAAAAAACTTTTATAAAAATATTTCCTTATTTGTACCCATGTATATTGTATTATATGTATATAATATATGTAACTAACTAACTTCCTTTTATAAAAACCATCAAAAAATTTAATTATCTAACATTAATTAATTAATTTAATTTAATTCCGAATTTTGTATTTAATTATTTAATTTTATTTAATTTATTTGATTTTATAACATAACATGTATATTAGATTTGATTTCATGCCTTTAATGGCCACCATTAAGGTGGCTAATTAATTTCCAATTTATTTATTTATTTATTCCGAATTTTGTAATTAATTATTTAATTAATTTATTAATTTAATTATTTTATTAATTCACCCAATAAAAACTTTCTACATTTGTCCATACCTTCCTTTTTCATTTTTTTCTCTCTTTTTAATGGGCTCCTCCTCCCCCATTCACACTTGATCGATCTTTGGCGGAGAGGAGCCCAACTTCCGATAGGTTTCTTGTTGAAGAGGGTCCTAGCCTCCGATCCGGTCGGTGACAGCGATTTGAGCTTCGTCGAGGCCATCATGGCGTGTCCGAACCCCAAGGTGAGATCCACTCTTATTTCTTGTCGTTTCTCTTAGGTAAATTATAGGCTTAGATTTTAGCATAGGTGTAGTGATTAGATCTTAGAATTAAAAAAAAAAATCTCCACACATTTTCGCCCGACACCGATTTTTCATCTCATCTCGTGATCTCCGCATTTCATTCTACCTCGCATAACTTCTCACCTCCGACCACGCACGGTGGTCGGAGACTCGGATCCATCCCTCACATATCAACCGGATCCCCATCCATACCTCCTATTATTGTGCATAAATAAAAAAAATAAAAAAATTCATATAAGTATTTTTTCCCTGTTCATCTCACATGTTTTTGCAGGGAAAACTTAAAAAATAATAATAAAACTTTCATTTTTATCTTCCCTCTAACATTTGTTTTGCAGGTATAATAAAAACAAAAAATACACAGTTACTTTTGTTTTTAACCTTTGTTTTGCAGGTAATAAAAAAAATAAGAAATTAAAGTTAAAAAATTACATTTTTTCCTTATAACATTTCCTGCAACAGCAAAAATATAATAATAAAAAAACAAAAAAATAAATAAAAAAATAAGAGCAACAGGATGGGTCGCCACCCCTACGCCTGCGCATCTCTCCCAGCACGCGGGCGCCGCCCCCGCGGCAGGGGCCCCCTCCGCGCGACTCCAACCGGCCGCCTGGGCGACCCTGCCCTTCTGCGCCAACCACCCGCGCCCCCGGGCGCCTGCTCCACCTCCACAGACCTCAGGCCGACCGCGGGCCCGTTCCCTTCTCCAGACCACCGCCTCACCGCTGCCTCTCACCACGCGAACGACGACACCCTCCAGGCCGCGGCGGTCCCACCCGAGCCCCCTCCGCTCCAGATCCCAGCGCACCTCCCCTCTCACGCGTGAGCCCTCTGCGCGTGGTTGCGCTGCGCTCACGCTGGCACCCCCGCGACCTCCACCTCCGCGCCTCCAGCCGACCCGCTTTAGCCCCGATGCACGCCAGCGGCCTCCGCCATCTTGGAAGATAGATAGGCGGTGGTGGACATGGTACATCTCCTCCCTTTGCTGTGAAGAAGAAGGATTCTAAAGAAGCCCTAGGGTTACCAATAAAAAAGGGTTTTGTGAAATTTACAAGATAAGCCTCAAAAAGTCCGAACATTATAAAAACACCCCTGCTCCAGAAAGTCATGTGCTTGGCACATGTTTGATGGGTAAATTGCGAGTATTCCCTCTTGTTTTATCCCTGTTACTTGTTTTATGCAAAAACTTCCCATAATTGTAATTTGGTCCTCGCTTGTCCATACTTAGCTTGCTTGATCTTTGTGATGAAATAAATGCTTGCATTGCTCTAAAAATTTGGAAAAATTCTTACAAACTCCTGTTGTAGTGTACTCCACTGTGTAAAAATTTCATAGCATTTTGTATTTATTTAATATTTTTAAAAAAATTAAAAATAGTGTATTCTGTTAGTCCGGAATTGAAAATTCATAAAAATTTCGAAAAGTGCCTAAAAATTCCATAAAAGTTATTGTAGGTGCATTTTGATGTCTTTTTGATTCTGTCCAATTTTTGTGCATTTTTCATTTACAAAACTCCAAAAAATTGCAAAATACGAAAAATCTTAAAAAATTGTAGAAAATTATAGAAAAATCCAAAAATTCTGATCTTGGTCTCTATTTGTAGATATTTCTTTGTAGTTTTTGTTAAAAATAATCCCCAGAAATTTGAGTATTTAAAGAACTTTGAAATTGAAAAATATTCCTGGCTGTGAATAATCTCTTTATTTTCTATTGTTTTATTTTTATAAAATAACAAAAAAATCATAAAAATTCGAAAAAAGTACCAAAAATATTTTAAAATATATAAAATACAAAAACATTTTTCTTTTAATTTTCTGAGCATTTTTGTCCTTTTGAAAAATAAAAAAGAGTGTGTTGTGTGTGCGTTTTATCACTTGTGCATATTGTTCCTCATTTAAAATTAAAAAAATAAAAAATTCAAAAAACTACTAAAAATTAACTTTCGAAATCTGACTACTCAGTTTTTCAAACGTGCTCCTTATGTTCGACCCTGGTCGCTATACCAGGTAAAAAGAATAGCGAAAGCCGCTTACATGTTTTATTGATTTATCTTATATTGAGTGGTTCCTTTATTTTCTCGTTGACCGAATCCCGTGGTTGAGAACGACGACAACACTTGCATATCATTTTCCCTCTCTTAACTGTTGATTCCGATCTACTCCCTCGTATGGAGGAGATCAAAAAATTCAAAAAGATGTTGACTGAATATGAAGTGGTGGCCACCATTCATGAGATAATTAAAGCCCCACTTCACTAGGTCATGATCGGTTTCTCTACTCCTCAACCCAAAAAGAGAAAGCGGAGGAGCATATCGGAGCGTCATATTTTGACCACGGCCACTGCCCACACCATCACACATCCAACTTTTAGGAAAAGGAACATTGTCACACCTCTTGTGAGTTGTACCATCTCTGACCATTTATGTGATAACACTCTCCTTGACGGGGGTGCATCGATCAATATAATACCCCTCTTGTTGGTATAGTCTATTTATCTTGGACTGCTCAAGAAAATCAGGACGATTATTTAATTTTCTAATGGATCAATAAAGAGATCGGAGGGTATTCTTGAGAATGTCGTCATCCTGATTCAAGGCATCAGCTTCACTACAGACTTTGTTGTATTTCCCACAGAAACCACCATCCCTGTGGAGCGTTCTCCAATCATCTTGGGATAGCCCTTTCTCACCTCCGCGAAAGCCATTATTGACTATGGATCTGGAGAGATTCCCTTTCGTTCTGATGTCAGAAGCGATATGTTTATAACCACACCTACCATCGACCAGAGTCCCTCACCCCATGAGAGCGTGCATGTGTTAACCGACCATGAGGCCTATGACCTATCAGCTAATATCAGAGAGGTTTTCTTTATAACCGATGACGAGACTCGAGAATTCCTCTCCAAGGAGAAAGACTCGGAAAGCATAGACTTTGGAGTTTATTCTTCCTGTGATTGGCGATGCGTTGATGACATCCGCAGAATTTACACGATTAACACTGTCGAGCGAAGGGCAGACTTAGATAAGACTAATAAGGCTGAATTTGATTTGATTGCTTTTATAAAGGAATTCGATCCTTTTGATGATATTGATGATCTGGTTGAGACTTTAGAGGACGAACATGACTCAACTACTTCCATAGATGCGTTCGTTCCGTTTTGTTTTGATATATGAGAGACTCGCGACGCTGAACTTGACTTTACTTCTTCTGATGATGAGTTCCAATCATTTTATTTTGATGATGATATATGTGAGACACCCAAGGTCAGATATAGACACACTGACTCATCAGTGCCTTCATAGCCTAGGTCCACTGAGGATATTCACCAGGTCGATCCTGATCGTCCTATGTCTACTAAGGACCACGATATCGATTTGCATCTTGTCAGATCCATTTCTCAATGGTCTCGCAATAAGGTTCACTTTCAACCTTATTGACCTCTATACAACCATCTTTGTTGTATATTCGCATTCCTTTTCCTTTGTCCATTCACCGTTTTGTCATCCACACCATTTTCGTGTGTGCCTTGCTTAGGACGTACTTTATCCTATGTATAGGGGGTGGACGAGCCAAGTGTTCTTTCTTCATTCCATTTCATCACTCTTGTTGTTGCTAGTACTTAGGGCTCTTCTACCCTAACTATAGGGGGAGTGATGTTTACATTCTCTTCGATCTCTTCTTCTATCTTCATCTATCTTTTTTTCTTTTCTTCTTTTCCTTTTCATTTTTCATTTTCTACCAAAAAGGTGCCACCCCTTTTTGTCAATCTTCTATACTTAGGACATACTTTGTCCTAAGTATAGAGGGGTGTGCACCCTGAGTTATTTCAGTCTTTGATCCTATCCATTGTCTCCTCTTCTTATCTATACTTAGGGATATCTTACCCTAAGTATAGGGGGAGACAATCTGATCAGGATTAGTTCATTTCTACCCTTGACCCTCCCTATCTTGTGTATAGTGTTCTATACTTAGAATTATTTGATCCTAAGTATAGGTGGGACAGTCAACTTCTCATTCATTTCTTCATTCCTTTATTCTTTTGACTTTTCTATACTCAGTACGAGTTATGTCTTCTCTTTTTCTCTCTGATCTATGAGGACACATCTCAACCTACGTATAATGGGGCCCTATATACTGCATATATACTTTAGTCATAACTCGTAATTTTATATTTTTAATAATAAATAAGCTTAAAAATACTATATAATATACATATAAAATTCATTAAAATCACTTAATAAAATGATGCCCATTATTCCTCAAATTCTTTTTGTATTTACTAGTTAATCATCCATGTAAAATTATTTTTTGCAAAATATTTGAAATTTTTTTGAAAATCTTTTTGAAAAATCTTTTGAAATCTATTTAGAAAATGTTTTGTTAAATATTTTCAACCTTTTGATTATAAAATTTCTTTTCTTTGTGTGAAATAAAATGTTTGAAAAATGATTTGCAAATGGTTTGAAAAATGGTTGTAAAAGTATTTTGAAAAATCTATTTATACTGTTTGAAAAACCTTTGCAAAATGATTTTCAAATGTGTGTAAATATTTGTAAAAATTATTTGGACTATAGTTTTCAAAATTATTTGTAAATTGATTTTCAAATAAGTTTGAGGAGGATATACATCACACTCAAATTCTTTATACATATTTCTATACGTATGATCACTTGTCCCTTGTAAATTCTTAAAACCTCACATCTTGTAAATAAAAGATGCATCCTCATGTAAATATTTGTACCTAGTTTTTATCTAAAATCTTTTGTTTTCAAAAATCATAAAAACATTTCCAAAACTAAAAATACCAAAAATATTTGCAAAATCTTTTTTAAAAATACCAAAAAATTATGTTTGCATCATCTTTTTCAAATATCCATAAAAATTTCAAAAATTTAAAAAGTTACATCACAAAAATATTTTTCTGCATTGTACATAGCATTTACATGGCATTTGTATTTTTCGGATTGAGTTTAATAATTGAACAAGTCTAAGTAAAATCCGAAGATTGGAGCTTGGTTAGACCTTAAATCTACCTAATAACATGAACCTTATAGGAGCTGGAATTGAGGTACTTCAACTCTAATTGACTTAATTCTTTGAGAATCATGAGACTTGGTTCAATGGATTCTTGACTGCCTAATTTGAGTATTTTGAAGCATACACATGGCTCTCATTGATAATGACCTAACTTGGACACATGCACCTTTCACTTATCTCAAATCAGTTGGAGTGGTGAGGGGATTGGATTTGCAGGTTGAGACGTAAACAAGTGGAAACATTTGTCCTCGTCTAGGGAGGGAAGTGCACCCCAACCCATCCAGAAGCAGAGACATTTAAAGACGGGAGAGTGTGGGTTGCAATAACTTTTCAAAAGAGGGATAGTCTAGTGGCTCAAGAGGAAAAACTCCATATGAAATGATATTGTTTATAGTATTTCAAAAAGAAAAGGCAAAAACTCCAAAAAAGTGGACATGCCTAATTGAAAATAAAATGCATGTCGGAGTGTATATATTTGTATAGTCAATAAGCAAGCTTGAGCTTCAAAATCATATCATATGAGCCTGCAGGTGGATGACTTTATTACACTGGTCATGCATCCTAGGATAGGTAGCTACACTGGATACCATCCATTCTTATCTTCACCCCTCCTCTTCAGCTAGTTGCCACTTGAACTTAGAAGGGTACCTCGCTCCTCTAGGAAGGAGTTGCTGGATTGGGGAATCATTTTGTTGTCATACTAGAAAAGTCAATCTCTTTGTCATTTTAGTTGAGGGGAGCCACTAGCACATACATTGCACAAGTCAGATTCATAGTCATAAGTGTTTGCGTATGAGTGGAAGTATTCTGACCTGGCTAGGAAACTTGAACAGAGTTTCGTCATTCTCAAAGGCTGATGTATTTCAGATATGATTCCCACTAACATTTTAGAGGTCCGGCTTAAGGTCCAAACTTTGATTTTGTGAAGAAAAGATTGACAATTAAACTTAATCCACATTCTTTCTTGTTTTTTCCTTTGTTTTTTATTTTCTGCATTTATTGCATGAGTGTTTGCTAGGAATTATCAAAGACAAGTATAGTGGGGTGATGAATCTCCATTTTATCACCTTTATTCTATCATTTTGGCCTTAAAAACCCTAGTAAATGCACGTAAATACCGTTAATTTACATAAATTAATATCCATGCTTTGTTGTATAAATGCTATATAAAATACTATTTTTATTGCTAAAATTACATAATAAAGAAAAAAAGAAAAGGAAAAGAATAAAATATAAAAGATCTTTTATGACCCAAAACCTCGAGACCTAGACAACTTGATGACAAGGTCGACAAGGAATAAAGTATGGGAGATAAGGGCCAATAATTCGATAAAAATACCATTTATTCATTCATTATATATTCATTTTTGGGACCCAATTTATTTTCTACTTTTTATACTCAAATAAAGAAACTTTGTACATAAAAATTGTACATAATAAAATATAGAAAAATATGGAATTGATTTTATACACAAATAATAAACAGTATACTTTTTATACTCAAAATAAAAAGTCAAAATCCCAACTACCTAGACCTATATCTCCCGAATAAAAACTCAAAATGTATCATAATTACTTTAATTGTATATAACTTTTAATAAGCTATTTAATGAAGGTGGTTTTATATTTTTTGGAATTAACGTGTGAATGTTAGATTTTAGATCCCTATTATATAATATACATGATTAAAATAATCATTTTATTTATTCTTTATTATTTTTATATTTTTAAAATTTTCTAAATCTTATTTATATTATATGCACATATTAAAACTAAAATAAAACCACCAATACAACATTAAAATAAAATATGTAAATAAAATATAAACACAAAAACCAATAACTATACACATACAATAAATACGCCTATTTATTTAAGTATATAAAATATAATGAAAAAAATATAAAAATATTTTTATGTATATAAAACAAGTTATAATTTTATAAAATAATAAAAGTAAATAAGAAAATCAAAAATACGAAATAAAAATTAAATACACCAAAACATAGATAAATATACCTATAATTAGACCCTAAAATCTAATAATTAAGTGCCTCTATAAATTAAATAAAAATCATAAGAAAATACTATGAAAAAATAAATATTTTTTAAAACATAAAATTAATAAAATCATTTCATAATTAATATCGAATTTCTAAATAATTTGGGCTTGGTTTTTCCTAATTGGTTAACGTGGACCAAACAGGTTGAGTCTGGAGTTGACCTGCGGTCAACTCTTCTGACTTGCCCCTGCGCCTTGCTGATGAATACCCATTCATCACTCTTTATTCTTATATTTTAGCTACAAAAACCTTTGCAAATGCATGTAGATATGTGTAAATAGGACTAATTACCAAAAGCATGCATAGTGTAAAAACCTATAATTAGCATGTTTTTGTGCAAAAATAAAAGAATAAAGACTAAAAAGAAAAAGAGGGAAATATTTAGAATGAATATTGAGCAACCTAACCCAAGGGAGGGCTCAGCATGGGCCTGACCGCATAAAAGCCAAGTAGAGGGAGATAGGGGCTCATGTGTAAATATTTGTGTAAATAAATAAAACTATATTTTCCTCACCCAAAAATATGCTTGTAAATACTTGTATATATCTATAAAATATAAAAACAAAATAAAAAGTTAAAAATTAAAAAGAATAAAAAATATCCCTTTCATCATGTACATATACCACATCTATGTATTTATTCAACCTTGAAAATAAATAAAATTAATTTTTAAAACTTTTTGCAAATACTCTATGTTATGTATTGTAAATAAATAAAATAAAAAGAATTAAAATCAAAACAAAATAAAAATAGAAAAATTAAAAATACAAAAATACATTATACATATACCTTGTAAATAGATATATATATATCTATTTATTTTACCTATGTACATAAATAATAAAAATAAAATAAAAATACCTTTTTATTCCTTATTTTATTCTATAAATAAATAAAATATAAAATGGGAATAAAAGTATATAAAAATAATATATAAAAATCAAAAATCAAAAAAACCTATATATATTGCATATACCTATATCTAGTACATATTATGTATATAGCCTATTTTTATTTCCAAAAATTAATTAAAAATCACCAAAAAATAGAAAAAAATAAAATAAAAATATTTCATGTTTGGAGTTTTTGCAGATTCGGCCCCTAGCTACCTCTATTTGTCACCTCAAGATCCAGCCACGTGGCCGAACCTCATTGGCTCCTGGGGATGTTGACCGCCCGGTCAACTAGCCCCCCCATGACCACTTCCCACGGGTCCGAGCGCCTGACCCTATTTCTCCAATTAATACCCGCTCGACCCGATCACCAATTCGCCAAACCCCGGGTCCGAATCATTCTCCTTGCATCCGGCATCCTCGCCGGAGCCGCTCCCTCGGGATCCGCGCGCTCCTGAGCTTGCCCGGACCCCTTCTTCTCGGACCCCTAGCCATATAAAGGCGCTGCTCCGCCACCTTCCCACGCTATCTTTGGTCATTCGCCTCCTTCCCTGTGAGCTCCAGAGAGACCGCGAGAGTGACAGCGAGCGATTCCACCTGTTGCAGCGAGGAGAGGAGGAGGAATCCACTGATCCGGCGACGTTGCCACCGTAGCTCCGCCACCTGAGCGAGCTTCGAGCCTCGGGCCGAGACGACCCTCGAGGCAACAACCAGGAGCACCCTTTGCTCTTCCCCAGTCTCATCGATCATCCAGGTAACCCCGTAGCTCCACCATTTCATCTAATTTGAGTTTTCCCCCAAATCGCTTCGCCGTCGTATTCCTTCGATTCACCCCGGTTCCGACCACCATCCGACCATCGGACCCGACCTTCACGTTCGCCTTCCTCCGACGCACGTTCTCCACCCGCTCACGCAACCCAGCTCGCACAGGAGCTGGGAACCGGGCTCCTCCGTCTACCACCTTCTCCGGAGCCCGCCGCCCCGACGCACCAACCACCTCCACATCGCCTAACCGGGTCGAGGAAATTTGCCCTCGACCCGCGAGTCTTTTGGTTCATTTTGCAGGTCAGAACGAGGGCCATCTGAGGCTCTCCGTCATTCGGCCAGAAGACCAGCTCCGCCGACCGCCCCTGAGCTCCTCCGAGCTCGGGTCGATCATCGGAGTGTCGCAGCAGACGCAGGAGCGCACCAGCTTTCTTCTCCGATCATCAGAGCGCTCTGAGGAGGAGGCCAGTGCCAGCACGAGCCCGGCGAAGCTCGCCGGGGCCCAGTTCTTCCAGCACCCTCCGGCGTCGTTGGATCAACCCCCAGCTCCAGGCGCCATCCTGACCGTTGGTTCCTGGAGCGCCCCTCAACGTCAGATCTGAGGCGACTGATCCGGACTGTCAGATCCACGCGTATCCTGGCCTAGACCGTTGGATCCACCAGAGCCGCCCCCAGCTGGACCGTCCGATCTCCACGTGGCAGTCATCCAGACGCTCTGGTTAATAAAGGGTAAATTACACTTAGGCCCTTATCTTTGTTTTATTTCGCATTAGTCCTGTAAATATTTAAGTACGTTGTTTAGTTTTAGGTTTATTTGCATAGAGGACCCTGAGCTTTAGATATTTGCATTTATACCCCTGCCTGTGTGAGCCACGTGCTTCGTCACGTGTTATTTTGGTGTATTTGCAGTCTAAGCCCTTGTAGTTCTGGTTGTTATGAAATGAATGAAAGTTTTTAGTTAATTGCATTTATACCCCTGTGCGTGGTTTATTTCCGCATGTGCGATATTTCTTGGGTTATTTGCAACTAAGGCCCCTGGACTTTTGGTACGTGTTACCAATAAGTCCTCGGGACTTATTTTTGTTACATTTAGGTCCCTGAGTGCCCCAGGCACGCGCTTGGCACGTGTTTTGCTGGGTTAATTGCACCTGGACCCCCAGAACTTCGGGTATTTGCATTCCAGTCCATGTGCACAGTACCCTCTTGTTATTTTTGAATAAAATATCAAATCACCTCCAAATCCAATGAGAATTTGAAACATGGCTCCTGCCATGGTGTAGGATTTTCACGGATTTTTGAGGACATTTCTGATTTTGTTTTCTATTTTTTAAAAATTCAAAAACCTTTATTTTCGTTACTGTTTAACTTGAAAATTCACAAAAAATATAAAAACTCCCCTAAAAATTCCATAAAAATTAGCTACTGTTTAGTTTAGTTTGCTTGATTTTCTAGCCAATTTTGGCTATTTTTCATTGCTTAAAATCCATAAAAACTTAAAAACACTCGAAAACCCATAAAAAATCTAGTAAATACATTAAAAACCCAAAAACAATAAACTTGGTACCTAAATTTTCCTTGTTTCCTCTATTTTACAGGAAAAGTACCTCCAGGCCATTTTAAGGCCCTTAGATATTTTATCTAGGGCTTTTTGGCTCGGCTGGACAGTACCCTTCATTTTGCCACTGTTTGATTTTTAGAAAATAAAATACACATCAGAAAATTATCAAAAATTCACCAAAAACACTAAAAAATATAAAACACATAAAGATATTTTTGTTTTAATTTTTGGTTGATTTATGTTGCTTTAAATAAATTGTTGAAGTGTGCTTGTATTTGTTTTTCTTATTTTCTTAATCATTTAAAAATCCAAAAAAATATAAAAATAATTAAAAAACCACTAAAAATATTTTCCTCTTTTATTTTATTTGTTTTTACTACTTCGTAGGCCTTCGGCCAATCCGTGCTCCTTGAGTTCGACCCTGGGTGCTATACCAGGTTAATCACATAGCAGGACCGCTTCTTCGTTTTGACTGATTTTATTCTTCGCGAGTGGTTCATTTTTCTTGATTGACATAGCCAGGTGATCTAGGTCGCAACGACCATTTATACACCTTTGCCTTGATCATTTGCCGTGCCATCAGAATGGCGTCGTTGCCGGGGAGCACGGCTTAGTAGTTGATTTTCTTTTTGTTTTGATTTTCGCGGCTTTTCGCGGCTCTTTCAGAGCTCGCGGCTTTTCGCGGTTTTTGTCCATATTTTCTTTTTATTTTGTTGTATTTTCTTTTTATTTTTGTTTTTGTTTTATTTTGTGTGTTTATTTTTATTTTACATTTTTGCATATATACCCGTTTTATTTTTATTTTCATTTCTTTTTCCTTTATTATTATTTGATTATTGGTTCTGACCACTTTGTTTTCTCTTGCGAGGGCCCGAGGACCGAGGCGGCTACTCTCGAGAAGCCGGCGCAACCGCGGGATTCGGAGGCGGCTCCTTTCTTCGTGGAGCCGCAGGAGAGAGTGAGAGAGAGTTGAGTGGGCGAGGCTTTTCATTTTCATTTATATTATTATTGTAATAATACAGGACATTGGACTTGGACACTTGGACTCTTCTGCCGTAGCGGGTCTGTTTCGCCGAGCACCGGTGTGCTCGGGGGACCCTTAGGACTTGCGCGGTTTTTCGCGGTTTTTCGCGGTTTTATTTTCTTTTCTTTCTGCCTTTTCCGGTGTTTACGCGGTTTTTGCTCGAGCCCCTAGACTTAGGAATTTCTGGTGATTGTGCCGTAATTAGTAGGATCCACACACCTAACTGCTTATCTGTTCCTATAGATCGTTAATTGGACCTACTAAAATAATTAATAAAAATAACCGACTCATTTGCCTTCGTAGCCTACGTGCCGCAGCCCGTCCTGTAAAGCGCTTTCTCCTACCCCCGATTTATCGGACAGAGGAGAGACGGGCCAAGACCGGACTCTTTGGCTTGGAGGTCGGTGATCGGTTAGACGGTTCTTCCCTAGAATTGCTCATCTAGGACTCGGCTTTCCCGTTGCATCATATAGGTAGTTTCCTTTCTGTCTTTACATTTATGCGCGGATCATCTTGCATGTAGAGTGCTGGAGGCAAGGTACGCATTTCTTACTCAGCATGCATAATTGATTTATCGCGCATCGGCTTTTTCGTCTTCTCCCCCCTGTTTTGGTCTTAATAACCAGGAGAACCGAAAAACTCGTTAGGCCATTTGTTTGCTTTGAAAAATACTAAAAAGTGAAACCATAAAATTGGGACTGGTTAATACTATTGATCTTAAAAACCGCTCACCCTAAAAACTTTGTCTTGGGGAGAGCAACCCCCTCATTGTATGGTTTGGATGCGCGAGAGAGTGACCCGTACCCTAGGTAGAGCCCCCCGTTGCTAGTCCTGACTGATTACCGACTTTTCCGTGCGGGCCAGTCGGTTGGGATAGCATCGGATATCCTAACAGGTCACGTAAGCGCTCTGGTATTTTGTGTGTTCACCAAATAAAATTGACAAGATAATTTGACCGAACTTTCACGGTCTTCAGCTCGCGTTGCGTTGGTGAACCGGGGGTTTGTTTTCTGATCATAATTTTTCCAGATCTCATCCGTCTTACTCGCCAGATCAAGATGATGGGTAGACGCTCTCTTAGGCAGCCTCTGGCTGCACCGCTTTCGGGCACGTCTACCTCATCATCTAGGTTGGCTTGCGAGAGCTCAGACCCACTCTCCGAGCCCGAGTACGATTCCACCCTGTTCCCCCTTGACCCCCTTTCTGTCCGACCCGAGAGACACGAGCCCGAGGAGAGATTGATTGATTTGACAGCACCTGAGTTGGGCTCGTTTGATTTTGCAGACGTCATGGCCGGAGCCGGCAGTTCAGATGATCACTCCCGTCATCCCGAGCATTTCGTACTAGACCAGGGAGCGATCAACACCACCTTGATCGCATCACTTGAGACAGTCCAGCAGCAGCTACGCGATCAGGGGGCATTCATGATAGAGATGAGGCGAGAGTTGGAGAGGCTCAGAGCAGAGCGAGACCAGCAGAGCGAGCCTGAGGAGATACCTGATGCAGAGGCACGAGCCGCAGCAGCCGCAGCAGCAGCAGCAGCAGCCGCCGCCGCAGCGGGTGGCGCCGCGGCAGGAGGACCACCACGACCGATGCAGGATTTACACAATCCCGGATCTACTCTGATGCATCATTGGGTAGTAGTGCCAGCGATCGTGGGGGACTTCAAGTTCCCCCCGAACACCCTGCAGTTACTGCCCCGTTTCCACGGACTTGCCACTGAGGAGCCCCACCTCCACCTCCAGGAGTTCCTGATGATCTGCAGCACTGTCCACGATCGCCACGTGGACCAAGACACGATCCAGATGATAGCCTTCCCTTTTTCATTGGCAGATAGAGCAGCCACCTGGCTGAAGCATTTAGGGAAGTTTGTTTATACCTGGGAGCAGCTCCGCACCAAGTACTTGAATAAGTACTATCCACTCGGGCGGACGAATGCAGCGAGGGCCCTGATCAGCAACTTCTCCATGTTCCCCAACGAGCAATTTCACGAGGCATGGGAGAGGTTTAGAGAGCTCCTAGACCGATGCCCGCACCACGACATTTCCAAGCCGAACCTAGTTCAGAGTTTTTTCAGCGGGTTGACGCCAGAGCTTCAGGGTCTGGTGAACGCTTCTTGCGGCGGGTCCTATTTTGCCAAGGACCACGACCAGGTCTGGGCCATCTACGAGGAGATGGCCGAAAATTACATGGTGATGTCCCAGACCCGGTTGTATTCTCAGAGACCCCAGCCACAGCAGCCAGGACCCGTGCAGTACCAGCGGATAGCACGGGTAGATGCAAGTCCATCCAGTTCGTCCGCAGCCGCAACAGCACAGGCAGAGTCGACAGCTGCGGACATGGGCATTATCAGCGAGAAGTTGGAACGCATGGAGCTGATTGAGAAGAAGCAGTGCCAGAGCATCACTCAGATGGAACAGATGGCACAGGTGTGAGCGACATGAAGACCCAGCTCATGTGTCTTCAGGAGGCACAGACGGCTCCTCAGCCCCGTCTTCAGTCGCGAGGCGACTCCGGCAGCAGCAGCAGCTTGTCCCAGCGCTCCAGCACCCCTGTGCAGCCTAGACAGGTTCATCTTGTACAGGCGGAGCCGTACCAGCAGCCGCAACCCACCTACCAGTCCCCACCATCTCCAGACATGCAGATGGTGGTATACCAGCCGGACCAGCCTCTAGCAGTACTCCCGCCAGCCCCTTACGATGCCGAGTCGTTGATGGATGTCAACGGGATTTGGTATGACTGCCCCCAGCCTGGGATCCGACGAGACCATCCCGGATTCAGGTGGGGGAGTGGTGGTGCCCAGCCCTAGCAGTAGCCGTCAGGTCAGGGAGGGCAGTACTCCCAGCAGAGAGATCACCAGCAGCCGCAGCAGCAGCCCCCAGCATACCAGCAGCACCAGCCATCATCCTTCGGTCCTCGTCCCTATCAGCAGCAGGGACAGTCGTGGAGACGTGAGCAGCAGGCTCACCCAGTTCAGCAGCAGCACCCTTCCTCATACCCTTCTTACCACCAGCAGCAGTTCCAGCAGCCTCACCCCCAGAGAGGCTACCCGTCGGGCTCCCACGAGAGCCCCGCTTTGGATGACATCGCCCGCCTCCTCACGGACCAGCAGGCCACATTTAGATGGGAGATGGACGAGTTCCGCCAGGAGATGCGGGACTTGGTGAGAGGGAAGGCCGCCATTCCAGCTCAGATCGAGCCGAATCCAAATAACCTCAAGAGGAAATCTGAGCAGGTAGTGCATACTGAGTTTGCCACTCCTAGTGACCCATTTGTTGATACATCTTCGGATCTATTTGATGCTGATTTTGTCACACTTAGGAGCGGTAGGACCCCAGCAGGCGGCGGCGACTCATCTGAGCTTCACCACGAGGATACTTCAGAGGCGCCACATGAGGAGGAGGAGAGCGGTACTGAGGCCGCTCTAGATGATGACGGTGGCACTGAGGCCATCAAGGATGCTGATCCCACCGGCGGTACTGAGGTCGCCGCTTCACCAGATCGAGGAGGTGGTACTGATGCCACCCGTTTAGCCGAGCCAGCCCGCGGTACTGAAGCCGCGAGACGTCTACCAGCAGCAGCAGTAGAGCCAGCCCATGGTGGTACTGAGGCCACCGGTGTTTGTATTGAGAGAGATGTTGTCTTTCCTCGCCTTGATGTATCTCAGAACTTTGGTTTGAATAAAGGAAAAGGTTTAGTTTCTTCTGGTCCCACTGTGGTGCATGATGTATGTGTGGATCCGGTCGTCGAACCGTCTAGGCCTTTTCCTAGTCCTTCATCTGCGAAGGACCCTGTGATCCCATTCCCTAGAGACCTTCAAATGGGGAAGGGGAAGAAAAAAGAAAATCCAAAAAAGAGAGAGCTTGAGGAGTTCAGCCAGAGCATGATCGATTGATTCCACATCCAGCTGACCCTCCAGGAGGCTTTGCAGCACATCCCCCTTCTCCAGCGATCTTTGAGAGACAGGACTACAGTCAGGAGGAGGAGGAGGAACCACACTTCAGAGATCCATGTGCTGACGAAAGCCACGTGTTTTGCGATCCAGAACCGACTGCCAGCCAAGAGGCCAGATTCAGGGGCCCCGTATGTCATATGCCAGATTAGTGAGCAGAGGTTCGACCGTACTCTACTAGATAGCGGATCGTCGATCAACCTTCTTCCGGCAGCCCTTCTCGACCGCTTCGAGTTGGGCACTCTTCGACAGAGCAGGACAGTCCTTCAGTTCGCTGATCGATCTGTCAAGAGGCCGAAGGGGTTGTTACGAGACGTTATTGTCACGATTCAAGGCCTGAAATTCCCCGTAGACTTCGTAGTGTTGGACATGGAGATCCCTGAATCAGTGACCGATACCCCCATCATCCTTGGTCGTCCGTTCTTGGCCACAGCCAAGGCGGTGACTGATCATGATAGCGGGAAGGTGTATTTTCGCGTCGAGGGCGAGAGTATACAAATAGAGACGGTCGAGGACTACAGAGCTAGAGAGAGCCTGCTCAGATGCGAGTACAGATTCAGAGCAGCTGACAGACGCAGAGCCAGACATCCACCAGGACTGTGATTTTGTAATCACAGACGATGAGGCAGCTTGAGCAGATCCTGCAGCACAGACCATCCTCTCATATTTAGATACAGCTGATGCTGAGATGATAGCAGAGGAGAGTCTGGAGAGCACAACCCTGGTTCAGGAAACCATAGAGGCAGCAGAGTCGGTCCTTGATTGCGACACGGAGTTTAGCGATGGTGGTGCTGAGGCCACCTTGCTTTACGGTGGTACTGATGCCACCGCGGTTGAGACAGATTCCTCGGATTCAGAGTCTGATTGGGCCGATTGTGATGATCAGATGCCAGACCTGATTCCACCTGAGCCTACAGATGAGGAGGAGGCAGATGCAGAGCAGACCAGAGACAGTGCAGTTGAGCAGCCTTCTCCCGATCCAGTTTGCGAGAGTGCGTTTTCTTTCTCCCAGGCAGATTTGGCAGACTTAGCAACATTCACTCACTTTCTTCCGCAGCCAGATTTGCCAGCACCCAGCATTCCAGAGCTGAAGCCGCTCCCTACTTTGCTGAAGTATCGATTCCTTGCGGGCGAGCCAGAGATGTACCCAGTCATCATCTCCGCCGAGTTGACTGGAGAACAGGAATCCCGTTTGATGGGGGTTCTTGAAAAGAACCGCAAGGCGATCGGATGGAGCGTAGCAGATCTCCATGGGATTAGTCCATCAGTGTGCTCCCACCATATCTATCTCGAGGAGGAGGCGAAGCCGTCGCGTGAGTTCCAGCGGCGTTTGAACCCCAACCTGAGAGAGGTCGTGATGAAGGAAATATCGAAATGGTGGAGTGCAGATTTTATTTATCCCATTTCCGACTCCAAGTGGGTCAGCCCCTTGCATGTGGTGCCCAAGAAGACGGACATCACGACTGTGATCAGTGAGTCAGGAGAGGAGATCGCTACACGAGTACCCACCTCTTGGAGGGTCTGCGTTGACTACAGGAGACTCAACCAGGCCACCAAGAAGGACCATTTCCCCTTGCCTTTTATTGACCAGATCATTGAGAGACTGGCAGGGAAGAGCCATTACTGCTTCCTGGATGGGTACTCGGGCTACAACCAAGTGGCCATCGCTCCTGAGGATCAGGAGAAGACCACCTTTACCTGTCCCTTCGGCACATATGCTTTTCGACGCATGCCATTTGGGCTATGCAATGCCCCTGCGATTTTTCAGAGGTGCATGCTGTCGATCTTCTTGGACATGGTAGGGGAGTGTTTGGAGGTCTTCATGGACGATTTCTCGGTCTACGGCGACGGATTCGACTCCTGTCTTGACTGCCTAGACCGAGTACTCCAGCGATGTATTGAGTATCATTTGGTTTTATCTTGGGAGAAGAGTCACTTCATGGTGACTCAAGGGACGGTGCTTGGCCACATCATCTCCAACAGGGGCATGGAGGTTGATCCGGCCAAGGTTGATGTCATTAGGAAACTCGCACCGCCGTCCAATCTGAGGCAGCTACGGTCATTCCTGGGGCACGTTGGATTTTATAGGAGATTTATTCAGGATTTCAGCAGGATTGCCTGACCGTTGACTGACCTCTTGACGAAAGACACCGAGTTCCTTGTCGATGACAAGTGTCTTTCGTCCTTCGCGACTCTCCAGCAGTGTGTTATTGAGGCTCCTGTCCTCCAGCCGCCTGATTGGTCTCTCCCATTCGAGATCATGACGGATGCCTCCGATTTTGCCGTAGGGGCAGTGCTGGGACAGAGGAGGGATGGAGTTCCATTTGCCATACACTACGCTAGCCGCACATTGGATTCCGCCCAGCAGAATTACACAGTCACAGAAAAGGAGATGCTAGCCGTAGTGTTCGCCCTAGATAAGTTCAGATCGTATATCATTGGATCTAGAGTGACTTTGTTTACAGATCACACCGCCATCAGGTACCTCATGGCAAAGAAGGATGCCAAGGCCAGACTGACTAGATGGATCCTTCTACTCCAGGAGTTCGATATTGAGATCAAGGATAAGCCTGGAGTCAAGAATGTGGTGGCGGACCATCTCTCCCGACTAGAGCAGCCTGAGGATTCTGAGCAGATTGACCCTATTAGAGATACCTTCCCACATGAGGCGATCCTTGCTATCGCCTCACTCCCATGGTACGCCGATATTGTGAACTTTCTCGTTGCTGGGAAAGTCCCACAAGATTGGCCCAGGCAGAGGCTTGAGACCTTCCTCGCGAAGGCCAAGTCCTACCATTGGGAGGATCCCATCCTTTACCACGAAGGAGGGGATAACGTCTGGCGTCGGTGTATTCCTCAGGAGGAACACCATAGCGCCCTCACTTACTGCCACAAGCTTGAGGCAGGAGGACATCATTCTGGGAGGAGAACGGCACAGAAAGTGGTCCAATCCGGCTTGTGGTGGCCTACCCTCTTCAAGGACTCAGATGAGTTCGTGAAGAGGTGTACTGACTGTCAGAGGATGGGCACTTGTGGACAGCGTGATATGATGCCGATGCATCCCATTCACTTCTGTGAGGTTTTTGACGCATGGGGCATCGATTTCATGGGTCCATTCCCTAAGAGTCAGGGATTTGAGTACATTCTGTTGGCTGTTGATTATGTTAGTCGTTGGGTGGAGGCTATCCCCACCCGAGCCGCTGATGCGAGGACAGTTTGCAGATTTTTGAGGAAGCATATCATCACGCGGTTCGGGGTTCCACGAGTTCTGATTTCTGATGGGGGATCTCACTTCATCAACGACCAGGTGAAGGCACTTGCTAGCGAGTTCGGCATAGATCATCGTGTTGCTACACCTTACCATCCACAGACGAATGGTCTAGCCGAGGTGTCGAATAGGGAGATTAAGACTATATTGCAGAAAGTCGTCCGCCCTGACCGAAAGGATTGGTCACAGCTTTTGGACTCGGTCTTGTGGGCATATAGGACGTCTTTCAAGACACCTTTGGGCACATCTCCCTTTCGCCTCGTATATGGCAAGCCATGCCATTTACCTGTTGAGCTGAGGCACAAGTCACTTTGGGCAGTTACAGATATTTTGATGGATCCAGATGGTATGGGAGACCAGAGGAGGGCAGAGTTAGCTGCCCTGGAGGAGCTTAGAGATGCAGCTTTCTCAAGCAGCCTACATTATAAGGAGAAAGTCAAGGAGTCGCATGATTCTCATATCAGCCACAAGCATTTTGAGATTGGACAGAGAGTATGGCTGTTTGATGCGAGGCTACGATTATTCCCAGGAAAGCTACAGAGCAAATGGAAGGGACCTTATCTGGTTAGAAAGGTACACGACAACGGTAGCATAGATATATCCGAGTTGTCTTCTGAGAGTACCTTTCGAGTAAACGGCCAGCGGCTCAAGCCATTTCTAGATCATGAGCCGTGAGTCGTTGATCTTGCCCCTATTCATTTTGCGTGAGATGTGGTCTTTGACTCACATCTAATGCATCTCACGCCTGAGTTTCACTGATCTTCCGCCTTGTATAGATCCAGATGTCCATATCGCTACATTCTTTAGTCCCACATCCCTTTCTTCATCTTATGATTATGCTATACTTAGGGTGCACTTTACCCTAAGTATAGGGGGGATGTGAGACCTCTTGGGTATTTCTTTTGTTTCTATCTACCCCTGTTTTTGTTGCCTATACTTAGGGATATTTCACCCTAAGTATGGGGGGGTAGACCCTGTACATTCTCCACTCAGGTTTTCCCTTAGTATACAGCCTGCTATACTTAGGATTATTTGATCCTAAGTATAGGGGGAAGACCCGAGCTCCTCTCGACTTTTCTATTTCATTTTTCCTCTTTTTGTATAGCCTTTCTTTTCACTTTCCAACACCTAGCACGAGTTATGTCTTCTTCATCGCTCTTGACTCTGAGGACATCGTTCGAGCTAAGTATAGGGGGGTGTGTATATATTACATATATACTTTAGCCATAACTCGTACTCTGTGTGAGTGTGTTAATAAATAAAAATGGCTAAAAACCACAAAAATTAAAAATTTTTCATGTACATAATCTTCTTTTATTTGCACATACATAGCTAGTGTACAAATTATTTTTGTAAAAATGATTTCAAAAATCTTTTGTGTAAAGCTTGTGTAAATATTTTTGTATCAAAATTATGTATATAGTACAAAATTTTTTCAAAATGTTTTGAAAATCAAAAGTTTGCAAAAATCTTGTGTAAATGTGTGTAAATATCTTTTTGCAAAACTTGCACTTCATGCATCATCCATTCATGATTTCAAAACATTTTTCAAAAATTTTGCATGATTGTGAAATTTGTGTAAATAAGCATCTTTTGTACATATGTATACAGTTTTTCTTGGATGATAGTTGACATTTAAACTAGCCTAGAATCAAATTGAGAAATGGAGCTTGATTAAGATCTTAATCCACCTAATTTCTAAGAGGAACCTTATAGGACTTAGGTTTAAGGATTTTCAGGTCCATGGTGACTTAATTCTTTGAGTCCATTAGGCTATGATCACATGTCATCTCAATGAGCCTAAGTAGAGCACTTAACAACAACACATGACTCGTATAGATTATGGCTTTACTTGGACACCAGCACTATGCACCGAGCTCTCTACGGATGAGGTGGTGAGGAGGCAGTCTTCCTTGACTTGGGGTAGCATATGAGGGTAGTACTTCTAGGCGGAACCTCTCTTCTTCTTTTAGTGAAGGAAGTGCGTCTCAACTTGGTCTGGTTGCCATGAGGTCTAACGACGGGAGTTGTGGGTTGCAATAAAGCTTCAAAAGAGGGATAGTCTACTGGCTCAAGAGGAAAAACTCCTTGTATATATGCTGCACATGTATATGTTGTACAGATGCACTTGAAAAAAATGTGCAAAAAGAAAAGAACTCCAAAAAAGTGGTGGGTCTGATAGAAAATGATAATCCCACCGGAGTATGTATATAGAGTGCAATAAGCAAAGCTTGGTTTCATGCTCCACCTGTTGTAGCTTGCAGCAGGGAGACTTGGCTACACTGGTCAAGCTCCCAAGGGTACTTGGCTACACTGGCCTTGACCCATTCTCTTCTTCCCCCTCTTCTTGAGCCGGTTGAACTTGAACTTAGAAGGGAATACCCCGCTCCTCGAGGAAAGAGTGGCCAGATTGAGGTCATAGAGTTACCTTGTTGGGGAGGGTTATCACGTCGCCATTTCTGAGGTGGAGAGCTTAGACTTCACACTCACAGGACAAGAAAAGATTCATGGTCTTCAGGGTTTGTGATTGATGACTTGTTCTGATCTGGAGCATTGAGGAGTCTTGGTTATAGATTAGTGGAACTTAGAGGCTGTTAGGTTTTAAGCTTAAGTCTAAATAAGGTTCCGACACACTAATAATCCAAAGATCTGATCGAGCTCCATACCCCAATTTAATGAAGGCAAGTTTAATAATCAACCTTGATCCATGTATATCCTCTTTTTCTTTTTCTTTCTTTCTTTTTCACTTCTTTTTCAAATAAGTGTTTACTAAGGGACTAGCAAAGTTAAGTATAGGGGGGTGATGAATACCCATTCATCACTCTTTATTCTTATATTTTAGCTACAAAAACCTTTGCAAATGCATGTAGATATGTGTAAATAGGACTAATTACCAAAAGCATGCATAGTGTAAAAACCTATAATTAGCATGTTTTTGTGCAAAAATAAAAGAATAAAGACTAAAAAGAAAAAGAGGGAAATATTTAGAATGAATATTGAGCAACCTAACCCAAGGGAGGGCTCAGCATGGGCCTGACCGCATAAAAGCCAAGTAGAGGGAGATAGGGGCTCATGTGTAAATATTTGTGTAAATAAATAAAACTATATTTTCCTCACCCAAAAATATGCTTGTAAATACTTGTATATATCTATAAAATATAAAAACAAAATAAAAAGTAAAAAATTAAAAAGAATCAAAAATATCCCTTTCATCATGTACATATACCACATCTATGTATTTATTCAACCTTGAAAATAAATAAAATTAATTTTTAAAACTTTTTGCAAATACTCTATGTTATGTATTGTAAATAAATAAAATAAAAACAATTAAAATCAAAACAAAATAAAAATAGAAAAATTAAAAATACAAAAATACATTGTACATATACCTTGTAAATAGATATATATATCTATTTATTTTACCTATGTACATAAATAATAAAAATAAAATAAAAATACCTTTTTATTCCTTATTTTATTCTATAAATAAATAAAATATAAAATGGGAATAAAAGTGTATAAAAATAATATATAAAAATCAAAAATCAAAAAAACCTATATATATTGCATATACCTATATCTAGTACATATTATGTATATAGCCTATTTTTATTTCCAAAAATTAATTAAAAATCACCAAAAAATAGAAAAAAATAAAATAAAAATATTTCATGTTTGGAGTTTTTGCAGATTCGGCCCCTAGCTACCTCTATTTGTCACCTCAAGATCCAGCCACGTGGCCGAACCTCATTGGCTCCTGGGGATGTTGACCGCCCGGTCAACTAGCCCCCCCAGGACCACTTCCCACGGGTCCGAGCGCCTGACCCGATTTCTCCAATTAATACCCGCTCGACCCGATCACCAATTCGCCAAACCCCAGGTCCGAATCATTCTCCTTGCATCCGGCATCCTCGCCGGAGCCGCTCCCTCGGGATCCGCGTGCTCCTGAGCTTGCCCGAACCCCTTCTTTTCGGACCCCTAGCCATATAAAGGCACTGCTCCGCCACCTTCCCACGCTATCTTTGGTCATTCGCCTCCTTCCCTGTGAGCTCCAGAGAGACCGCGAGAGTGACAGCGAGCGATTCCACCTGTTGCAGCGAGGAGAGGAGGAGGAATCCACTGATCCGGCGACGTTGCCGCCGTAGCTCCGCCACCTGAGCGAGCTTCGAGCCTCGGGCCGAGACGACCCTCGAGGCGACGACCAGGAGCACCCCCTGCTCTTCCCCAGTCTCATCGATCATCCAGGTAACCCCGTAGCTCCGCCATTTCATCTAATTTGAGTTTTCCCCCAAATCGCTTCGCCGTCGTATTCCTTCGATTCACCCCGATTCCGACCACCATCCGACCATCGGACCCGACCTTCACGTTCGCCTTCCTCCGACGCACGTTCTCCACCCGCTCACGCAACCCAGCTCGCACAGGAGCTGGGAACCGGGCTCCTCCGTCTACCACCTTCACCGGAGCCCGCCGCCCCGACGCACCAACCACCTCCACATCGCCTAACCGGGTCGAGGCAATTTGCCCTCGACCCGCGAGTCTTTTGGTTCACTTTGCAGGTCAGAACGAGGGCCATCTGAGGCTCTCCGTCATTCGGCCAGAAGACCAGCTCCGCCGACCGCCCCTGAGCTCCTCCGAGCTCGGGTCGATCATCGGAGTGTCGCAGCAGATGCAGGAGCGCACCAGCTTTCTTCTCCGATCATCAGAGCGCTCTGAGGAGGAGGCCAGTGCCATCACGAGCCCGGCGAAGCTCGCCGGGGCCCAGTTCTTCCAGCACCCTCCGGCGTCGTTGGATCAGCCCCCAGCTCCAGGCGCCATCCTGACCGTTGGTTCCTGGAGCGCCCCTCGACGTCAGATCTGAGGCGACTGATCCGGACCGTCAGATCCACACGTGTCCTGGCCTAGACCGTTGGATCCACCAGAGCCGCCCCCAGCTGGACCGTCCGATCTCCACGTGGCAGTCATCCAGACGCTCTGGTTAATAAAGGGTAAATTACCCTTAGGCCCTTATCTTTGTTTTATTTCACATTAGTCCTGTAAATATTTTAGTACGTTGTTTAGTTTTAGGTTTATTTGCATAGAGGACCCTGAGCTTTAGATATTTGCATTTATACCCCTGCCTGTGTGAGCCACGTGCTTCGTCACGTGTTATTTTGGTGTATTTGCAGTCTAAGCCCTTGTAGTTCTGGTTGTTATGAAATGAATGAAAGTTTTTAGTTAATTGCATTTATACCCTTGTGCGTGGTTTATTTCCGCATGTGCGATATTTCTTGGGTTATTTGCAACTAAGGCCCTGGACTTTTGGTACGTGTTACCAATAAGTCCTCGGGACTTATTTTTGTTACATTTAGGTCCCTGAGTGCCCCAGGCACGCGATTGGCGCGTGTTTTGCTGGGTTAATTGCACCTGGACCCCCAGAACTTCGGGTATTTGCATTCCAGTCCCTGTGCACACTACCCTCTTGTTATTTTTGAATAAAATATCAAATCACCTCCAAATCCAATGAGAATTTGACACATGTCTCCTGCCATGGTGTAGGATTTTCACGGATTTTTGAGGACATTTCTGATTTTGTTTTCTATTTTTTAAAAATTCAAAAACCTTTATTTTCGTTACTGTTTAACTTGAAAATTCACAAAAAAATATAAAAACTCCCCTAAAAATTCCATAAAAATTAGCTACTGTTTAGTTTAGTTTGCTTGATTTTCTAGCCAATTTTGGCTATTTTTCATTGCTTAAAAACCTTAAAAACTTAAAAACACTCGAAAACCCATAAAAATTCTAGTAAATACATTAAAAACCCAAAAACAATAAACTTGGTACCTAAATTTTCCTTGTTTCCTCTATTTTACAGGAAAATTACCTCCAGGCCATTTTAAGGCCCTTAGATATTTTATCTAGGGCTTTTTGGCTCGGCTGGACAATACCCTTCATTTTTGCCACTGTTTGATTTTTAGAAAGTAAAATGCACATCAGAAAATTATCAAAAATTCACCAAAAACACTAAAAAATATAAAAAACATAAAGATATTTTTGTTTTAATTTTTGGTTGATTTTTGTTGCTTTAAATAAATTGTTGAAGTGCGCTTGTACTTGTTTTTCTTGTTTTCTTAATCATTTAAAAATCCAAAAAAATATAAAAATAATTAAAAACCACTAAAAATATTTTCTTCTTTTATTTTATTTGTTTTTACTACTTCGTAGGCCTTCGGCCAATCCGTGCTCCTTGAGTTCGACCCTGGGTGCTATACCAGGTCAATCACATAGCAGGACCGCTTCTTCGTTTTGACTGATTTTATTCTTCGCGAGTGGTTCATTTTTCTTGATTGACATAGCCAGGTGATCTAGGTCGCAACGACCATTTATACACCTTTGCCTTGATCATTTGACGTGCCATCACTTGCCAGATGTAGCTTTTGACCATATTTCTTGAGTTTTTCCTGCCACACCTTTCACTAATAAGCTTCGATTCCTTCTTCACAATTGTGCCTCGATTAACTATTCTCGCCGACAGGATTTCTTGGTATTTGGACCACTGAATCGAGCCGATCTCCTTAATTTTTCTACTGTGTCTTTCACTTGTACAAAAGCCATCCCTGACTTCCCTCTCAAATTTTAATATCCTTCAACCGAATTCAGCCCCTCCCTTCTGGAGCTCTGGATAGAGGAATGTGACATCTTCCTCTCCAGCCCTTTTGTAGTGAAGTTTAGCTAAGGTTAGGGCTGGTTCCACCATCTCCGGTGGCTTGCTACCGTCGAGGTTCTGCATCTCCTGGTCCAAGATGGTTGAGGTAATTTCCTTTCCTTTTTAGCTTAGTTTTAATTGTACGTTCCATTCCCTACCTTTGTTTTATCTCTTAATTACATGTATTAGCCCTAAATTCCCAAAATGAAGTTCATCGGAGCTGAGCTCTGACGAACCTCGTCACTGTTCCCCGCATGTTCCATTACCTCGCCAGACCACCTCACACCTTCCCCTTTGCTTCTTGATCATCACACACATCTCACTCACCCAGATTAGCCACTGATATAGCCTATCAGCCTCCTACTCCACCGCCACACCGTAGGCATGACCGCTCGACTCCCTACTCTTCATTCACCCCGCTGTAGGGTCGAGGCAGTTTGCTCCCGACCCTCTAATCCTATTTTGTAGGTTCTTGGAGAAGAACATAGCCTGGGGGAAATTTTGAGTTTGGATGGAGCTACCTGGAGCTCCTCCTCGACCTCGACGCCGTAGGAGAGCTCTAGCTAACGTCAATGCAATTTGACACCTCGAACCAATAGAGGAGGGCTGTAAGAATGATTTGGGGAATTTTGGAGCTTTGTATAGCAATGGAGGAGGCGGATCTTGTGTAAGGAAGCTCGCATCTAGGGGCTTTTTCCCAGTTCATCCACCTCCCTCCTTCACCGTTCTATCAGCCTAGTTCTTTACAAACTACAACAGCCATTGGATTCAGTCGCCTTGTCACCGTCATATCATCCTAGATGTTCTAATCTCAATCGTAAAGGAGAAGCGTCATCACGCGGTAGGGCGACGACACATGGCATAAGCGGAACCATCCGACCATCCATCCACGCAAGGAGTTGAGTATTTTGCATACTAGACCTAGCTTATTTTTGTATTTGTTATATAAGACTGAAACATTCATCGATCGTTATTATATTTTTTATAATTTGCATAGAGACCCTCGCAGTAATTTTATTTACATTACTCTCCTCTCCAGCGCACCTCACGTGGTTGCCCATGTGAGGTGGGCATTTTGCAAGAATACCCTAGACTTTTGTGTATTTAACTTTGGCCTAGAAAATTTTAAATATGTTGTAACTTTTTGGTTAAATTGCAGTGAGGCACTCATCTTTTATTTTATTTACAAATATGCCCCTACTAGTCAATGTGTTTTCCTGTGTAGGCTTGATTTATTAAATATAGCTATAGTGCTTGAAAAATTACCAAAAAAGACTTAGGTTCATGTTACATTGTACATCCACGTCCATGTTTTATTTTGCAATTTTAGATATTTTTATTATTTTATAAAAATCATTTAGAGCACATTTTGGCCTTGTCTATAGTATAAAACCCCTAAAAATACAAAATAGTTTTGAAAAATTATGAAAAAAAATAGTTTTTGTGTTTATCTATTTATTTTACACCTTTAGACAAAAATTCATTAAAATTAGAAAAATAATACTCTTAAAAATTGAAAACCCCAAAAATACTTATAAAAATATAAAAATTTCCTAAAAATTCTAAAAATATTATTTTCTATTTCATAATTTTCTTTATATTATTATTTATTAGTTAAAATTAATTGGTTGAAATTTTGATACAGTTTGTCATTTTACTTCTCCATTTTAATTCGGCCCTTTTAATTTTCCTTGTTTTGGGGTATTTTTGACTTAAAAATATGTAAAAATTAATAAAATTATCTCAAAAATCACAAAAATAATAAAAATTATTTAAAACCCCAAAAGTTTTCCCTTTATTTTAACTATTTTATTAGTAGCTATATCTATATTGTCTTACGTTGTATATATACAATTATATACCTTATATTATAGTTTTAAAAGAAAATGAAATAGAAAAATCTAAAAATATAAAAATATAACATCAAAACAAATACAAAAATATGAAACAAAAATAAAAAAAAAAAAAAACACTAAATAAACATAGACAAAGATTTCACAATCACATTTCTGCACTTCACTTGCACAATCTATCCCTTTTACTCCATGAGTTTGACCTCTATATACTTGCACCTATACACATTTATTGTGTCTCCACCATGTGTGAGACATATTTAGACCCTCGTAAAATCTTGGTTATCAATAATCCACACACTACAAAAAAATTGAGCTATAGTGACGGTTTTGAAAAAATCCGTCACTAAATTAGCCGTTGTTAAATATATAATGACGATATTATTCGTTGCGAAATGAGTTTTCGTACTCAAAATTAGCAACGAATATCATATCTGTCGTTATATCATTAGCAACGGTCCATATAGCGACGCTTTCCCGTTGTTATTTTTCAATAGATCAACTAATCGTCGCTATTTTTTTGAAAAATAGCGACGATTAGTTGATCTATTGAAAAATAACAACGGGAAAGCGTCGCTATATGGACCGTTGCTAATGATATAACGACAGATATGATATTCGTTGCTAATTTTGAGTACGAAAACTCATTTCGCAACGAATAATATCGTCATTATATATTTAACAACGGCTAATTTAGTGACGGATTTTTTCAAAACCATCACTATAGCTCAATTTTGTTGTAGTGACATATTTTGTTGAATTTTTAAATCATTTTTACGATTTTTAAGAATTACAAATTTCGAACAGAATCTTTTTAGGTGATTTTTGAATTTTTAATAAAACTATTTTATTTTGCAAACCAAACATAGGGATGATAGTTAGTAATATTATTTTGTTGATGAATTATTGTTTGATACATGTATTTTGCCAAGAATTTTAAGTTAAAATAAAAGAACAAAGATGTTGAATCATGGATTCATTAGCGCGCAAATGCGTCCCTTTCTCAATTTTGATATTTAGGGTTAGGGGAAATGAGGAGATGCAACGGAGATAGGTTCCCATGGACTTTGCCACCATTAACGAATATTTACGTGGCAAATTCAGAGGGTAAATTTGGAAGTTTCCGGTCAAAAATTAATACGTGAGACTGTAGGGCCCTGCTAAATATATAGTAATGGATGGAATGGAATCGTCTAACACATCGAACTCATGATAGAATTACATGCTTGTCGATAGATTGCTCTCTCGAGATTCCAAATAATTGATAACAGAAAAGAGACAGCTTGCATCCGTAAACGTGTGTATGTATAGATCGGACAACATTTTTTGGATTATTATCATCTAATATTGTTCGGTGAGGAGTAATGATCAATTAGTCTATAAATAGGCGCAGTTAATAATTTCCACACCAAAACCAGAGTTGACTTTGACGTCTTTGCGCATGTGGATGTATATATATAGAGAGAGTAGAGATCAGCTCTAGACACCACACCCACGATAACCTAAATCTCATCTCCAATGGCCATCTTCTTCGCCTTCTTCTTCTTCTTCTTCCTCCTCCTCCTCTTCCTCGACTCTATGAGGACAGCACCCATGGATGGCCCTAGGAACTATCCCGTATTAGGGTGCTTGCTCTCCTTCTCCGCCAACAAGCACCGTCTCCTCGACTGGTACACCCACCTCCTCGCCCAATCCAAATCGCAGACCATCGTCATACACCGTCTGGGCGCCCAAAGGACCCTCGTCACCGCCAACCCAAACAATGTTGAGCACATTCTCAAGACCAACTTCCAAAACTACCCCAAAGGCCATACTTTGACGGAACACCTGGGCGACCTCCTCGGCGTGGGCATTCTCAACGCCGACGGCGAGCTCTGGCGGACCCAGAGGAAGCTCGCCAGCTATGAGCTAACCGCTAGAAAGATAAGGGAGTTCGTGGAAGTGGTTCTCCAATCCGAGGTGAATGAAAGACTCCTCCCACTTCTCTCCTCCGCCTCGGAGGAGGGTAGAGTGGTCGACATGCAGGACCTTCTCCGGCGCTTCGCCTTCGACGCCATATCGAGATTCGCTCTCGGCTTGGACCCCGGTTGCCTGGAGCCCACCTTGCCGGAGTCCGATTTCGCAGAGGCCTTCGAGGTGGCAGGGACCATTACCGCGAGACGGGGAGCCGCCGTGATTCCCGCAGTGTGGAAGCTGAAGCGCGCGCTCGGCATCGGGTCGGAGAGGGTGCTGCGGGAGAAGGTGGAGACCATCCGCAGCTGCGTGGAGCTCATGATACGAAAACGAAGCAGAGAGATCAGTGACGGTCGCAGCGGCCACGACTTCCTCTCAAAGTTGGTCTCCACCGGGCACGAGGAGGAGGCCGTCCGGGACATGGTGATAAGCCTCGTCGTGGCGGGGAGGGATACCAACCCCGCTGCTTTGACGTGGCTCTTCTGGGTGCTATGCAGGAAGCCACACATAGAGGAAGACGTGGTGAGAGAGGTGACAGCACTACCGCATGGTTACGAATCCTTGAAGAAGATGCCGATGCTGGAGGCGTGCATCCTCGAGACCATGAGGCTCTACCCGCCGGTGGCTTGGGACTCCAAGCACGCGGCAGGACGCGACACGCTGCCGGACGGAACGGTGGTGGAGAGGGGGGACAGGGTGACCTACTTCCCCTACGGGATGGGGAGGATGGAGAATCTGTGGGGGGAGACGGCGGGAGATTTCGATCCGAGGAGGTGGTTGGAGAACAAGGGGGCCGTGTCAGCGTTCAAGTACCCTGTTCCAGGCGGGACCGAGGGTTTGCCTGGGGAAGGAGATGGCCCTCATGCAGATGAAGTACGTGGCGGCGGCGGTTCTGAGGAGCTTTGGGTTGAGGGACGTGAGGGAGGAGCCGCCGGTGTTCGTGCCACTGCTGACGTCTCACATGGCTGGGGGGCTGAGGGTGGTCTTGAGTGCTCGAGAACGTTCTCAGTGATTAGCCGCCGCCGCCGTCGTCGTCTTCTGAACCAGTGCAAGTGGACGTCGTTCATCTTTTGAAATTCATGTATCTGGTTGCAGTTGTAAGTTGTTTTGTATTATTCAATAGATTGATCCGAGGTATTCACAACAAAAGTTTGACTTTCCTTTCATGGAATCTCTGAGATATATTAGTGCGATCATTAGCAGATAAGACCGCATCCAATTTATCACCATGGATGGATTTGTCTTCTCCTTCCAGAAGCACACCCAGAGGAATATGCAATGCATAGAGTGAATGCGTATAATTACGGCTGTTAGTATACTTTTAAAATTTCGTCTTTGACTAAGATAAGATGCCAGTTTTACCATATGATTAAAAGAGAAGACCTAATATTTAACGTACTGTTTCTGTAAGGAAGGTTCAATGACTTATTAACTATATACAGAAAAAGACCATGCCAGAACATGTCATGTACTGTACATATGTATTTGAGGTCTTTTGAGTGATCAATCAATTGAGGTCTTTTGAGTGAGCTGACATTCTTGGTAGCTTGAAGGCGACTTATATGATCATGTGTGCATACATATGTATTTGTAAAACTTTTATATGTTCATAAATAAGTATATACGAAAATAATTGAACAATACAAATGAAGATTTGTCTTGGAGGCTTGGAGATATATGTGACATCATGTAGGTAGACCTGGCCAAAGTTCGGGTCGGGCCGGGTCGAACGGGACGAGTTTTTAAAACCCCTTGTTCAAGGTCTGGTCCGGCCCGGTCCATGGGCCATACTTCAAGGCCCAAGCCCAGCCCAGGTCTGGGCTGGGCTGGTCCATGGGCCGAATGTAAAGTACTTTTTTATTAATATTTCATCAAATTTATGGATATAATTAAGTTTTTTTAACATCACCTAATCTTTCTAAATCCAAGTAACAATAATATGTGTTACTTTACATGTAAACTATAAAATAAGATGTAATATTGATAATGTAAATCAAAAATTTGAAGTATATTATATTAAATGTATCTAAACTATAATTTTTAAACATATATGTTATATGTACGGGCCGGGCCGGGCTGGGTTTTATGACACATGCCCATGACCCGTCCAATTGACGAGCGGACCAAAGAGCGGGCCAGCCCATTCCTGAAATCTCTTGCCCAAGCTTGGCCCATGAACAAGCTGGGCGGGCGAGCCTCCGGCCCAATGGCCAGGTCTGCATGTAGGCTATAAAGAGTCAATTGCACGATTGTCTATTGATCACAGTATTTGTCATTTTATAAACAAGGGATTGGGATACAAGTTTTTAAATACTTAATCTTTCTTATGTTTGATGTTGAACTTTATCTTCTTCCTTTGAGCGTTCTTCCCTTTGGTTTTGATGTCCATAACCTAGGTATAAGCTAATAAATTAGATTTTGTTACCATGAAAACATTCACGCCTACATAAAGACTCAATAAAACCTTATATAAATATTTTGATAATCTCATTTAATGAGCAAAGGTAGAGAAAGCTTCGTGATTTATAAACTTTAGCGAGTTCAAAGGAATATAACTCTGATCAAAAATAAATTTCGCTTGTATATATCAATTATGCTTTTTTTAGATGAACGGTCCAAATTTATTCATCATGCAAGATGGATGGGTTACCACCAGTTCGTTACAAAAGTAGCATAAGGGGCCTGCAAAGGCGCAGGGCTAATAATTAGAATAGTTAGGTTTTCCATCCAAAAAGATAGGCAGCTAATCAGCGATAGTCAAACAAATTAACAACCCAAAAACATAAGCATTAGAACATCAAAGTCGCATCGAACAAGCTTAACACCTGCATCAAAGATTGAAGGAAAAAAGAAATTCTATGACTTGTAGTTAAAAATTTAATGGAAGGAGATATCGCGATATATCGACGATATATATCGATATCGACATGGGATCGATATGGGCACTGATATGGCGATATATCCCGATTTCCAAGCATTTTCTTCACAAAAGCTTGTCGATATGGGCGATATTTCGGTGATATATCATCGATATATCATTGAAATAGCGTACGATATCAAAACGATATCGATATCGATACGGCCTTACATTAGGGCCGCTGAAGCAAAGGAACAAATGTGTCAGAGAACATAAATTGTTGACGGGTATTTATGACATCCTCCGTCAACAGCCGAACTCTGACAGCATAAATCAAAGATTAATTTTCCAGTATTGAAGGGTATGTTTTTGAATGCAAGTCGACATTTTCCTTCCCAAATCAACCACCTAACCATTAATTTAAAGCGAAGCATTTGGCATTCCAAGCTGTGCAATTTTACCTCGCAATTCCATGTAATCATGCCGAAGAACTCTTGGAACTTTGGCTCTAGTCCACAAGGGTTTAATATTCTTTGGTAACTTCACAATCATTGAAAAGATGCATGTAGTTTTCCAGATAATTTTTGCAAAGGTGGCATCTATTCATCAATGTGATGTTCATTTTTTCCAAGATGATCTTGAGCATTTATTTTATTGTGCGCCAATGCCAAATAAAGTATTAAACTCTTTATTATAAAGCATGCTTATTTAGTTCTCAAAAATTAGGGATCTAATTCCATGATCGACTAGCAAAGAGTATAATCTTTTGGTAGTTATTTCCATACCATTTTGTTGAAAAATGGTATAAGCAGTAGAATCAAAAGTTTGAGTGTGAAATGCATTGAAGATCCTTTGCAAGGCCTTCATTAATCGAGAACCATCATCCCACAATCCCAAGGCAGTTGATTTCTAAAAGATTTAAACTAGTTTAATCGCGTTGTAAAAGTTATGTGTCCCTCGTGAACCAAAACCATACATCTTTTAAAAATGACCAAAGTGAAGGAAAGGTACATTCTAGGTTTTGTTTCCCTAATAATTGATCTTCCTAGAGAGAGGATTTTAGGCCATCACCTAATTCATTATGGAAGACAGGTTGAAGTGAAGTTGGCCCCTTCATATGGCATTTCCAAATGAGCGATTGAGATCGTTTAGGTCTCTCAAATAGCACAATTAGACCTCCCCTAAAGTGAGCCGCATTCAACACCCTTGACACCCAAGACCTTTTGTAATACACTATTCTAATTGTGAATTTTGTCAAAAAAAAAGTGTCGAATAATCTGCAGATTGATAATTCCCTAACCATCATTTGATTTAGGGCATGTGACTTTCGACCAAGTAATCTTGGAAGACGATTTGATTTCCTTGTCCCCCCCACCCCACCCCAAAGAAATATGCGCATGATCGTGTCAATCTTGTCTATAATACCCACAAGTAGCTTTAGGTAGGACATCACATGAATGATTAAAGGCGTGAGTGAAGAATTGAGCATTGTGATTCTTGTTGGTAGTGGTAGGATTTAGATTTCCATCCCTGGAGTTTGAAAATTTTGCAATAGTAATCTCCCAATCTTTGTTCAACATTTTATTTTTTGGCAACGGGAAGCCTAAGTACTCAATAGGGAAGGATCCCTCTGTCCAACTAAGGGTCTTGATGAGCATCCATTTCATCACCTTTATTCTTTCATTTTGATCTTAAATCTCTAGCTAAATGCATGTATATAGCATTAATTTGTGAAAAATAGCACTCAATAATAAACAAACAAATACCGTATAAAATATTGTATTTTATTCCAAAAAAGAATAAAGAAAGAAAAGAAAAAATAAGGCATCCAAGATACTGAGTGACCCTAGACCCTGAGACCCAGCCATCATGATGAATTGGTCAACAAGAAATAAAGTAGGAGACAATCAAATGTACAAAAAACACAACTCAAATACCAATTCTATAGCCCAATAATTGCATTTTGGGACCTATTTTATTATTTATTATTTACACCTCAAATAATAAAATCCTCTATATAAAACTTGTACGTAAAAATACAAAAACAGTAAAAAAATTTAATTTCATTCAAAAATAATGCACAGTGTGCCATGTACTCACAAAATAAAAAATCACAAAGAAAACTTTATAGACTTGTATCTTCTCCATACTAATCCAAAATTGTTCTATTCACTTTCATTTTCATAAATTTAAATTATCTATTTAATCAAGATGATTTAATTTAATTTGGAGTTAAGATGCAAAAGTTAATTTTTAGGCCCTCATTATGTAGTATACATGCATATAATATTCAATATATTTATTCTATATATTTTACATTCCTTATATAAATTGTAAATATTTGAAATATGTGTAAATAATAAAAATAGAAACAAAACCATGAAAAATATATTAAAATAAATAAACTATTAAAATGCATAGATGAACTACACATATATTCTATATGAACATATTTATTTAAGTAAATAAACAAAATCAACAAAATATGTTAAAAATATGCAAATATGTAATTATATAAGTTATAAATATATAAAATAATTGAAATTAATATTAAAATGGAAAACACAAACTAAAAATAAAAGACCTAAAATACAAGTATATATACCTATATATACATGTGAATATTAACATGTAATAAATTAACTTATAAAAATAGATAAAAATCAGAATAAAATACTATATAAAATTACTAATATTTTTATATTTTTATAAAAACTTAATAAAATCATTTTATTATTTAATATCGAATTTATAAGGGATTTTTTAATTCCTTTTTTTGGTCGATCCACATGGACCAACTAAGACCCAGCATTAGTTGACCGCTTGGTCAACTATACGCCCCTTGCGCCTCCTTCCTATCAAGGTGAGGCATAGTGGTTGACCCTGCCAAAGTGGATGTCATCAAGCGTCTCGAGACACCATCCAACATCAAGCAGTTACTATCTTTTCTAGACACATCACTTTCTACCGACAGTTTAATCAGGATTTTTCTAAGATTTCCCGACTATTAACGGAATTATTAGGCAACGACATTGAGTTCTTGGTATATGACAAATGTCTTAATGCCTTCCTTACATTGAAGGAGGTGACTATTAGTGCTCCTATCCTATAACCACCTGAGCGGTCTCTTCCTTTCGAGATCATAACAGATGCATCAGATTTTACGATCGGGATTGTATTAGGACAGAGGAGGAATGGGCTCCATGTTACCATCCAGTATGTTAGTCGGACTTTAGATGACGCTCAGCATAACTGTACAGTAACAGAGAACGTGATGTTGGCAGTTGTACTCGCATTGGATAAATTCAGATCTTATCTTCTTGGTTCAAAGATCACAAATTATACAGATCATTCAACTATCAAATACTTGATGGAGAAAAAGGATGCCAAGGCACGCCTTCTTAGATGGGTTCTCTTACTTCAGAAATTTGATTTGGACATTAAGGATAAACTTAGAGTAAAGAATGTGATAGCTGATCACCTCTCCCGATTACAGACAAAGCATCCTTTAGATGAGTACATGCTAGAGATTGTAGAGAGATTTCCAGACGAGAGTATCTTTGCAGTTACAGAGCTTCCATGATATAAAAATATAGTGATTTTTTTTGTCACATAGAAGATTCTACATGGTTGGTTGAAGGACTGAGTCGACAAGCTAGTTTTTAAGGCACTATACTACCATTGGGATGATTTAATTTTTTTTGTGAGAGACCAGATTGTGTTTACACGCAATGTATTCCTCAGGAGGAATACAATAGTATTCTCACTTTGTGCCATTCTTTATAGGCATGGGGAAATCATCCAGGGAAGAGGATGTAGAAAGTACTCCAAAGCGGATTTTGGTGGCCGACTCTTACTAGAGACATGCACATTCGTAAAGAGTTGTTCGAATTGTAAAAGAGCAGTAGGGGACAATCAGTGCTAGAGATGCAATGCCAATGCGATCTGTTATCATTTGTGAGATCTTTGATGCATGGGGTATATATTTTATGGGACTGTTGCCTTCGAGCAGTGGCTCGTTGTGGATTATGTTAGTGTATAGGTGGAGGCTATACCCGCACGAACCATTGATAGCAAGATAGTGTGCAGGTTCCTGATGGGACATATTATTTCACCGTTAGGCATTTTACGTATTCTTATTTTAGATGTTCGCTCCAGGAGCAAGTAGCTTGCCTTGTCAGCTCTGATGCAACCATATAGTTACCAAAATGGGGGTAGTCACTTCATTAATAAAGAGTTGAAAAAGCTAGTAAAGAATTATGGCATTGATCACAGAGCAGCTTCTCCTTATCACCTAGACGAAGGGCATGGCTGAAGTTTCAAATAGGGAGGTGAAATCAATTCTTCAGAAATTAGTATCACTGGATAGGAGGAACTAGTTATAGCTTCTAGACAATATTCTTTGGAAATATCACACTGCATATAAAACTCCCATAGGTACTTCTCCTTTCAAACTAGTTTATGGGAAATCATGCCATTTGCCTGTAGAGATCATGCATAAATCTGAATGGGCCATTAGAGAGATTTCATTGGATATACAGAAAGCAGGAACAAAGATAAAGATAGATCTAAACGAGCTAGTAGAGATTCAAAATCAGGCATACGAGAACACCCTTATTTATAAAGATAAAGTGAAGAAATGGCACTATAGACACATTCGGCACAAGATCTTTGTCCATGGTCAAAAAGTATGGTTGTTTAATGTAAGATTGAGATTTTTTTCCTGGAAAGTTAAAAAGCAAATGGGACGGACATTATATAGTCAGAATGGTGCACGATAATGGAAGCATAGTTATATCATATGTGTCATATGGTATAGAACCATTCATGGTGAATGGGTAGATGTTGAGGCACTTCGTGGAGACTACTGATCATTTGGCCTGAGTTAAAGTGATCTACTTTGTACATGACTCATGACTACTCTTCCACTTCATTTCATCATGTACAAAGACCTATGGGCATTTCGATTTTTGGAGTACACCAGTACATGTATATTCTTCGTAGTCCACAATCGTCTCCATTTTTCGCTCATCTTATATACTTAGGATACCATATCCTAAGTATATGTGGGACTAATTGCATGTTGATTCTCGTTTTCGATTTTGTTCTTTTTACTTTTCTATTGTTTTCCTTTCTTTTACACTAATCACTAGTCCTTATTTTTTGGTCACAATCTTTTCTATACTTAGAATGCCTTATCCTAAGTATACGAGCGACCGGGTGATTTCATTTTTCTCTCTTTCTTTTGTTCTTTCGTTTATTTATTCTTTTTCCTCAGTCACCTCATTTTTGTCATCCATTGTACTTACGATGATCTGATTATAAGTATAGGTGGGTCGACTGACTTCTATTCTTTTATTCTTTTTCACCCTCTTTTACTTAGCACGAGTTATGTCATCCTTTTTCTCTTTTGACGCACAGGGGATGCGTATATATTGTATATATACTTTTATCCATAACTCTACTTTTATGTATTTTCTATATCTATAAAATCCATAAAAAGTGGATAATGGTTAATTTAAAATCCATTTATTTATTTATTATTTATAAACTCTTTGTAAATAAGTAAAATATTTTTAAAATTCTTATTTAAAATTCTTAATTTAAAAATTGTATATTTATTCAAAATGTATAATACTTATTTAAAATGTTATTTATCAAAATATGTGTAAAAATCATTTAATATTTGTAAAATTCTTTGTATATAGATTTTTTAAAATTCATTAATTATTTAATATAAATAATATATGGGTAATTTATCTTGTAAAATTTGTGTACATATGCTTGTTATAAAAATTGAAAAATCCATAAAAAATACAAAGTCCTAAAATTCATAAAAATTACAAAAGCTTTAAAATTCATAAAATGAGTAAAATCAAGAAAAATATACTTCACAAAAACATGGTTGCATTTGCATTATATTTTTCAGAATATATTTGATTTCTCTAACTAAAGATTGGGAATAGTCTAAAGGATGGAGCTTAATTATGGTCTTTAACGTTCATTGTAAGGAGCCTAGTTAGGAATTGGAATTTACACGCTTGAGGTCTATGACTTATATCTTTGGGTTCCATGAGACCGTGTTTGATAAGTCAACTTAAACTCGCCTAAGTAGAACACTTGATTTCATCTGTTTAACTCTTCATCGGTGAACCAATTTTGGACACATGCACTTTGCACTTAGCTCGATTTGCATGGGGTGGGAAGGGTAGTCCATTTTAGTGATACATTTTCATCCTTGTCTAGTGGCACTGACGTCTAAAGACAAGAGTTGTGAGGTCAAAATAATGCTTCGGACGAGGGAAGGATCTGCTAGTAAAATTTTTTCCAATACCTCAAAACATGGATGGAAATAAAAGAATTTATAACCATCGAGGCACGAAATAATGATACAGTGCAAGCAACATTACAAAGTCTACCAAAAAGAAGCAAATCACCAAATACTTAATACGACGACAATGGTCCAAGATTCCAAAAAGCCTGCACATCTTAGTGGAGACTTAGCTACACTAGATGGGCTTCACAAGGAGGAGTGGCTACATTGGTCACACTCCAATTCTCTTTTTCTTTTACATTCTCTCTCTACTTGATTGTGGATACAACACAACCTGACCTTAGAAAGGAATAACCCCCTTCTCGAGGAAGGAGTAGCTGGATGAGGAACCGATGGGAGTTTATTATTGGGATGAGTGGTTTCTTCGCTTCTTCAAGCATGAAGATCTAGTACAACTCATACATAGTACAAATTGAATTTAAGGTTGATAGAGTTAGCGATATGGATAAGTGGATTTGAGTTGGTTGTTGAGGTGAACTGAAATAAGGATTTGTGGAATTTAAGGACTGTTGAAAATAAAATATTAATCCTATTTAAGGCTCCGATAAAATGCTTATTTTAGACCCGACAAAGCTCTATCCTTTGTATGTTCTCATGAATTGGTTTAGGAAAACAATTCATTCCAACTTTTTTTCCTTTTGCTATTATTTTTCAAATAAGTGTTTGTGAAGGGACTAGCAAAGTTTAAGTATAATGGGTTGATGAATCCATGATTTATTAACATTCTTTCTGTATTTTATCTTAAAATCCTTAACAAATACATGTAAATATGCATTAAATTTCATCTTTTATCAAAACCACATTCATAAACAAAAATACCATTTTCAACATTAAAAACATGTAAATAAATAAAAGAATAGAAGTAAAGAAAATAAAAAGAAAGGCAGATTATAAATATGCATATATGTATAATATGATTTATAAAATATAAATATAGATGAAATATATATTTATATAACCTAACCCCAACACCAAGTCAGCATGAATTGGTCGACAAACAAATAAATAGGGGGAGATAATGAAGAAAATTACAAAAAGAATTAATTATTCACTCTACACGTTATTCAATATTTATCCAATAATTATCAAAACATCGTTGATTTTTAATTAAGTCATTTGTATATAGTTTTCACTAAATTCTTTTCTTATTTATTTCTAAAAATATATAGAAAAATATAAAAAATAAATTAAAAATATTATCTTGTATATATGCCAAGAAATCCAACTTTCAAATTATCAATTTATCAACTTCCGAACATCATAACTTCTTCATACGAACTCCAGTTTCACTCTACTCACCTAAAGTTTATACAATACTGAAAGTGATTTCATTAAAATCGGAGTTCGTTTGCAAAAAGTTAGTTGTGCGACCTAATGACAATTGGGTTTCCGAGCTATTTATTTTCTTCCGAATACGCTATTTATATTTTTATCGATTTTATACTTTTTAATTATTTTCTTGATCTTTTGTATTATCTATAAATTATTTCATAATTTTTAGACACTTATTATTGCTTTAAATAAATCAAAAACTTTGAATTTTACCTGTAGCATTTATACCTTTATTTATGGGATAATTACACCCATAACCCTGAGTGGTTTGGTAATTACCCCAGGAACATCCATAATCACGAATTACGTGAGAAACTGGAGGATGAGGGAGGGGTGTTGGGCGAGTGGCGACTGGCATGTCCTGGAGGTGGGTCGGAGGAGGGGGTGGGGGGAGGGGCGGTTAGTCTGTAGGTGGGGGATGCGATGGCTAGACTGGAGGATGAGGGAGGTGGAGGAGGGGGCGACGATGAGGCCTATAAGAGGGAAGAGAGGAGGAGGGGTGGGTGGGGTGGGGTGGCTGGCCTGGAGGAGTGGGTGGCGTCTGTTGGAGCTTGTTCCAACTAACCTTCTTCTTGTAATTCTTCTCGACGTATTTAATCACCTTTATCCAATCCTAACCTTCCATCTCCAAGCCCTAACAACCCTAATATGCACAAGCCATTGATCCACCTCTACCCCTTCTCAATTTTCCTATTGATTGATCACAACCTCGTCAGTTCACAACCAACTCTCCTAACTCTAGTCTTAACTACCCGACACTCGATTTTCTCCGCTTCGCTCCGCCTCACTCCGGTCGTGACAGGGCTTGAGGAATGCATGCATGGAAGGTTGATCATCAAGGAGGTTCCAAGATCTTTGTTTGGTCTTACATCGCCACCACACATTTATAGAGTTCCAACGAACAACCGTCGTTGAGCAATGACCGAGGGTTCATACACCCTCATTCCCAGGTGCATCATCCACCCCTTTTGAATTTCTTCGATTTTCAAGCCAAATTAGTGGTAGTAATTATGTCATTAACATCTCTTAATCATCATCTTAGAATCATGAATCAAAATCCACTTAATTCATATCCAATTTGGACCTGAACGTCCATCTCCCTAGAGCTGATATTTGAACTGCAAAACTCGTAATATTTTGGCTGATTCTTGTCGAATCAAACATCCGTAACTTCCATTGCAGGGTTGTACATGATCCTGGAGTAATAGCCCTCAAGATATTCATTTGGATCATCTCTTGTTTACAAAGATTAAGGTCAATCGGCATGCACATTCAAAACTAGGGTTTATTAAACCTAGTTGATTTCCAAGCCGCCGCACCCTTTCGTGTCATCACCCCATTGTAGGAGAGATCGAAGGAGGAAGGCGACCTCCTCCTGGACCTATAGAAGCATCGTCTACAATTTAGACACCATTGCTTCATTAGAGGAACAAGATCACCATTGTATGCAACCTGATTTGGGGAAGAACTGCTGAAGAACATGCGAAGCGCAGTTTAGTGATGCGTGGACACTCTAGATCAACCAACAAATTTTATTCATGACCACAAGATAGCGAACCGATGGAAATATTATAGAGAAGGCCTCGTCAGAATCTAGATTTCTAGAGAACCCAAACTTTTCCTTATTTGTAGTTAGTTCCCTACATAGGGACATAATTGTAAATATCCAGCATTTTTCTTATAATTAGGTCCTTGACCAAGGACCTAATTGCTAAAGGACCTCTATCTTTTTACTTGTATTTTTCTACATTGACTTTGGACACTTGGTGGACCATAGACATTATCAGATCATCATCGTATTTTTTTGACACTATTTTTGTATCACTTTTAAACGATCTCTTCACAAGTTTTATTTTGGATTTCTTTCTTGATTTTCGGCTCATTTTGATTTGTTTTCTTTTCTTTTTTGAGCCTGCAGCTTGAGTCGATTTCTTTAATATAGTATCACCTATAGAATATATTTTTCACATACTATATTGCAGATAAATTTGTTTAAAAATATCATTTTAAAAATAAAAAAATGGAAAATTAAAATCAAATAAAAAATTAAAAATTAAAATCACAAAAAGATTTTTCTCGCTTTCAAGAAGAAAATAAAATAATGATAAAAAATACCACAAAAAGTATTTCTTCACTCGAAAATTCACGAGCATGATTTTCTGCCTCCTTATGTTCGACCCGGACACACTACAAAACACCAACAATAACAAACACTTTTCCCACAATTAAGTAGGGTCGGCTACATGGATTCTTCAACTCCATTCAGATCTATCTTGGGTCAATCTCAGGCTTATATCCAAAAAACTAAGATCCCCTCGTATAGTCTCTTTCCAACACTTCTTGGGTCGTCTTCACCCTCTCTTATCCGGCTCAACATCCTAACACTCGCATCTCTTAACTGGTGCATCAGCTGACATTCTTTGCAAATGACCAAACCATCTTAAGTGATTTTCTCGCATCTTATCCTCGATCGGAGTGACACTAACTTTCTTTCCAATTGCATCATTCCGAATCTGATCTTTACGTGTGTGTGTGTGTGTGTGTGTGTGTTTGTGTCAACACATCCACCTTAGCATTTTCTTTCTGCTACAGCCATTCTTTGCACATGTCTATGGTTCACAGGCCAACATCCAGATCCATAGAGTATAGCAGGTGTTATGGCTTCTTTATAAAACTTTCCTTTAATTTTTAAAGGAATTTTCTTATCACAGAGAATAGTAGAGGCACTTATTCACTTTAATCAGCTTGCATTTATTCCATTAGTAACATCTCCATCAATTTCCCCATCACATTGCAAAATAGATCCCAGACATCTAAAAGAATCTCTCTTCTGAATGTTATCGTCACCAATCTTCACCTCGATTCCTTCACCATTGCTTCCATCAAAGGTGCACTACATATATTCTATCTTATCCCTACTTATACAAAATCCTTTAGTCTCTAATGCATGTCTCCAGAACTTAAGCTTCTCATTTTCTCCATCTCTAGTCTCATCAATCAACACAATATCATCAACAAATAACCTACACCAAGGTAACTCATTCTGAATGTGACTTATCAACTCATCCATAATCAAAGTAGAAAGAAATGGACTTAAAGCTGAACCTTGATGTAAACAAATATTGATGTTAAAATAGTCAGTCTTCCCAGACGGAGTCCTTATACAAGATAAAGCCTTATCATAGATATCCTTTATGATGTTAATGTATAGGACATGTACTTGTATCTTCTCCAAAACTCTACATAATATCTCTCTCCAAATCAATAAAGATCATATGAAGATTCTTCCTTTTAGCTCTATAAATTTCCATTGTTCTCCTCCGTAAATGGATGTCTTCTATAGTTGAGCGACCTGAATTGGTTTTATTTTACTTTGGAAACTTGCCTCAATCTTCTTTCGATCGCACGTTCACAAGTTTTCATAGTGTGACTCATCAGCTTGATACCTCTGTAATTTGAAAATTTTGAATGTCTCCTTTATTCTTATAAAAAGGCACCACGATACTCCTCCTCCAATCTTTAGGCATTTTCTTGCTTCGCCAAAAAACATTGAATAGATTTGTAAGACAAGTCAAACCATGCTCACCTAAAACTCTCTATACTTCTACAGGGATGTCATCTGGTCCTACACCTTTCCCAGGTCTCATAACCTTCAAGCCTCCTCTACTTAATTTCTTTATATTCGTCTATAGCTTGCACGATTCAAGTAACTTTCACTACTATCTAGGTCACCCAAAGTGATCTCGTTATTTTCATCCCCAATGAGAAGTTTATGGAAGTACTGCTCCCATCTAATCTCTATATACTTCTAAGTAACAAGCATGTGACCTTTCTCATCCTTAATGTATCTCACTTGAGAAAGGCCTTTGGTCTTTCTTTCTCTTTCTTTGGCCAATCTAAATATATCCTTCTAGCCCTCCTTAGAGTCAAGATTTTTATACAAAACCATAAGCTTTGTACTTAGCTTTGCTTACAGCCTTCTTTGCTTCTTTCTTCTCTATTTTATAGTTTGTGATAATTTCCTCTGTTCTATCCTTAGACATAGCTTTAAAGCATGCTCTTTTTATTTTTAGCTTCTCTTGCACCCCTTCACTCTACCACCAAGCCTCCTTTTGACCTGGAACTCCTCCCTTTGACTCGCCTAGCATCTCTTTGGCTACTTTTCAGATACAAGATGCTACTGCCTCTCACATCTCGTTTGCACTTCTGCTACAATCCCAAGATAGGTCTTCTAAAATCTTCTCCCTAAAGCTTGATTGCTTCAATGGAAGATTTCACCATCTAGTTCTATGATCTTAGGAACCCTCCTTTTCCTTACCAGCCCTTTTATTTGCACATCCAAGATTAACAAGCGATGTTGGGTTGTCAAACTCTCTCATGGGATACTATGCAATCTTTACAACACAATCGATCTCTTCTCCTCAACGGCAAGTAAGCTATCTGTGTTTGAAATTGAGAAATAGGAGTCGCTAATAATGGCCTGACAAATCAGGCTCACTATAGCCGAGCCAACTACTCGAATCCTCTTGTTGTTTCAACAATTAACCCACACAGATAATTAAGCAATTAAGAGCAAGAGTTAAAATTTATTATACCATACTAAAAATGTATAATAGCAAGCTAGTAGGGTTCGAACAAGGGAAGCAAGGGAATAGAGCAGGCAAGATATGAAATCAAAACACCAATTATCACTCAACTACTTAGCCAAGATGCATTTTTATGGATTTTTAATTTTAATTAATTTTTTATTCTATTTTTTTATTTTTTATTTATGTATTTTGATTTTCAATTTTTTGATTTTATATTTTCTTTTTGGATTTTTTATATTTTTATATTTTCTTTTTTCTCTTAAAAACTATATTAAGGCTATATATAGGAGATATATACAATTTAGTCTAGGGTAGATACAAATAATAATAAAAATGATAAAAAAATATAGGAAAATATATTTTTAGGTTTTCAAATAATTTTTACTATTTTTGTGCTTTTTAGGAATTTTTGGTAATTTTAATATATTTTTAAAGTAAAAAACACCCTAAATCAGAGTTTAAGTTAAATACTCAAAATTAAAATAAAGAAGAAAATAATAAATAGAGTCAAAATTTCTCCAAATTAATTTTACAATAAAAATGATAGTAATATATAGAAAATTCTGAAATAGAAAACACATTTTTTGGAATTTTTGGGGATTTAATATGTTTTTATAAGGGTTTTTAGGTTCTTTCAAATTTTAAGAGTCTTTCTTTGTATATTTTTAATGATTTGTCATTTGAGGGTTAAAAGCACATAAATAAACAAAATATATTTTTTGGAAATTTTCAAAAATGTTTTTATATTTTTTTTATGTATTTTCTAGTACAAATAGGGACAAAAATGATTGTTTAATATTTTTATAAAATATTTAAAATCCATAAAAATGCAATATAGAACAACGATTTAAAAGTATAATACAACATGGTCTACACCTATTTTGTAGATTTGTTAGAGTAATGTATCTATATTAAATAAATGCAAAAAACAAAGAGAAATTACATTACTAGAAGGGATATTTTTGTAAATAAATAAAAGTCCAGAGGCCTCGTTGCAAACTTCATAAAAATATAGAACATGATATAAAAGTTCCTGGATTAAAAATAAATAGACAAAACCATAGGGCCACGCCTACAAAATCGAGACTCACGTGAGGTGATGTGGTGCGGACCTAAATGTAAATATCTAAAGTTTGCTGGCTTGGATGCAAAAGTTACAAGACTATTTAAACGGTTGAGGAAAGTTTATGCATTACATAATACATACAAAAAGGGCATGGTTTGAAATGCAAAATACCCCGACAAAGGCGTAATCCAATGGCTATGATCTTCCCACTTATCGACGTGGCGCGCCAACGTTGCGCGATGCCGCTTGGAGATAAGAAGCCAAGATTAGATGACTCTGAAGGATCTGATGATCGAGGCTAGGGTTGATCTAACGCCAACTGCATCTCACGAAGAACAGGTGAAGATTCAACCGTGTTGGAGATGCTTGGATGAACTTGCGAAGAACAGGTCCCAGGCGAGTTTGGAATCAATGCTGCGGGCTTCACCGACCACCGGAGATGACGCATAAATCTCCAAAGGCTCCTGGAAGGGTCCCCACCCGCCGACGGTGCCAAAATGGTCAAGCGAGCATGAGTGCGCTACCGCGAGGTCAAGGAGAAGAGGCGAGTCCAAGAAGCTTGGTTTTGCAAAAATCGACCCCCCAAGGGGTCCTTTGGTGCATGGTCCTGCAAGAGAAAATGTTATCAGGTCGAGGGTAAAATGCCTCTACCCTGCGGTGAGATGGATGGAAGCGGGGGTCGGTGCGGAGGTGCTCCAGCATGGCGGAGGGATTGGAGCACCTAAGACTCGATCGTTCGAGGATTGGTTGATCTCGAGGCACGTGGGATGATCACGAAGTGAAGGGGATGAGAAGGGAGGTGATCAGGTGCGGCGAGGATGACTGGATCTGGCAAACTTCAAAGCGGGGGTTCTAAGCTATGACAAGGGATTTTAAAAGCACGAAATTAAACCTAGCGCTAAATCAAGCTAAGAAGCAATTAAATGGAGTAAAAGGGGGTATCTCACCGTTCGGAAATCAGGAGGAAAACCTCTATTGTGGCGCTCTACTAGAGGGGGGTGGAAGCACTCTTCGACTAGCCTAGTTGTGCCTCCAAGGAGCTGGAGATCTACTTGTCACCTAACTCAATCAATAGCTCAAAGAAGAGGGGACAAAGCGTGTCCAAAGAGGTTCAAAATTTGAAGGAAAGATCAGGGAGGCTTATGTACGTCGGTTGGAAGTAAGGGGAAAGACCGAGGAAGATGGAGCGAATCAATTCTCCTTGACCCAAGAAATCACACGCACGTGATAGGGTATAGATCGGGGAGGAAAAAGCAAGAAGGAAGCAAGACTGATTGGTGAAAGGGTTGGTCGGGAAAAAATGAGAAGATGGGCTTGAAATGAGGTTTGACAAGCTACAGGGCTTAGGCCCGTTAGCTGACCAAGGTCAACTGGCATGGCCTCCTGGTTAGTCCACATGGACCGACTAGGAAAAACATCATGGAAATTATTTTAAAAAAAATAAAAAAGAATTAATAATTGATTTTTATTAATTTTATGCTATAAAATAAAAATGTTATTATTTTCTAAATTATTTTACTATACTTTTTACTAAATTTTTAGAGGTATTTAATTACAAGTTACTTTTTAGGGGTTATATATAGGTATATTTATCTATGTTTTGTGTATTTTATTTCAATTTGTATTTTTTATTTTATTATTTTAGTTTATTATTTTATTAAATTATAACTTATTATTATATACTAAAATATATTTTTATTATATTTTTCTGATATAATATATATACTGAATTTAATATGAGCATTATTTATATATGTATATGTATAAGTATTTTACTTATGTATTATTGTATTTTATTTTATTCAAATGTTTTCTTTGGTGTTTTATTTTAGTTTTAATATGTAAATAAATTATAAATAATATTTAAAAATTTATAGAATTATAAAATTACAAAAATAATGAATAATAAATAAAATGAATATTTTAATCAGGTAAACTATACAATAGGGGTCCAAAACCTAACTTTTACACCTTAACTCCAAAAAATATGAAACCACCTTCACTAAATAGCTTATTAAAAGTTATATAAAATTAAAGGTCCATAGCATGCATTCCCGTCCATGTCGCAATGATTTTGATATATTTTGAGTTTTTATTTGAGAGATATGGGTCTGGAAAGTTGAGATTTTAGAAACTTATTTAGACCGTAACTTTTACACTGTACATTATTTTTATATGAAATCAATTTTATATTTTTCTATATTTTATTATCTAGAACTTTCATGTAAAAAGTTTCTTTATTTGAAATATAAAAAATAGAAAATAAAATAGATCCCAAAAATGACTAAAGAATGAATAAATAAAAGGGATTTTTATTATATTTTGGTCCTTATCTTCCCCTACTTTATTCCTTATCGACCTAGTCATTAAGATGCCTAGGCTTAGGATTTAGTGTCATGAAATATCTTCAATATTTTATTATTTTTCTTTCCTTTTCTTTATTCCATAATTTTAGCATTAAATACAGTGTTTTATATAATATTTACACAACAATGCATGAATGCTAAATTATGCAAATTAAGGTTATTTACATGCATTTACTGGAGTTTTTAAGGCCAAAATGATATAATAAAGGTGATGAAATGGAGATTCATCATCCCTATACTTTCCTTTGCTAGTCCCTAACAAACTCTTATGCAATAAGTGAAGAAAAAGAAAAATAAAGAAAAGAAAAAGAAAGAAATTGGATTAAGTTTAATTATCAAACTTGTCTTCACAAAATCAAAGTTTGGAGCTTAAGTTGGACCCATGGAATTTTAGTGCGAGTGGAACCTTATCAAGAATCGGATTTGAAATCCAACAGCCTTTGAGAATCTAAAAACTCTGCTAAAGTCTCCTCAATAACCATGTCAGAATACTTCAACTCATACGCAAACCCTTACGACTATGAATCTGATTCATACAATGTATGTGATAGTGGCTCTCCCTAACTGAAATGACAAAGAGACTGACTTTTCCAGCATGACAACCCAGTGATTCCCCAATCCAGCAACTCCATCCTCAAGGAGTGAGGTATTCCCTTCTAAGTTCAAGTTACAATCGACTCAAGAGGAGGGTGAAGAGAAAAATGGAAGGTAGTCAGTGTAGCTACCTATCCTAGGTTGCAAGTCCAGTGTAGTCAAGTCAAACTGCTTCAGGCTCACATGTTTTGATGTTGAAGCTCAAGCTTGCTTATTGACTATACAAATATATACATTCCGGCAAGATTTTATTTTCAATTAGGCATGTCCACTTTTTTGGAGTTTTTTCTTTTTTACTTTTTTTGAAATACTATATACATCATGATTTTGTAGGGAGTTTTTCCTCTTGAGCCAGTAGACTATCCCTCTTTTGAAGCATTATTGCAACCCACACTCTCCTCTCTTCAGACATCACTGCCACTGGACGGGTTGGGGTGAACTTCCCTCGCTAGAGGACAAATGTTTACACTTATATGCGTCTCATACTGACAAATCCAATCCCCTTACCTCTCCAACCGAGATGAGCCAGGTGAAAGGTGCAGGTGTCCAAGTTAGGTCATTATCAACAAGAGTCATGGGTGTGCTCTGAAATACTCCACTTAGGCAGTCAAGTCCATTGAACCAAGTTTCGTGATCCTCAAAGAATTAAGTCAACTAGACCTAAAGTACCTCAATTCCAGATCCTATAAAGTTCTTGTTATTAGGTAGATTTAAGGTCCAACCAAGCTCCAATCTTCAGGTTTTACTTAGACTTGTTCAATTATCAAACTCAGTCTGAAAAAAATGCAAATGTTATGCAAATGCTATACAAAAAATATTTGATGCAATTTTCAAAGTTTTGAACTTTTTATGGATTTTTGAAAAAGATGATGCGCGTGCATTTTTGTATTTTTCAAAAAGATTTACAAATGTTTTTGGTATTTTTGGTTTTGCAAATGTTTTTTTATTTTTGAAAATAAAAGTTTTTGGATCAAAACTAGGTACAAATATTTACACATGGACACATCTTATATTTACAAGAGTTAGATTTTTAAGAATTTTCAAGGAATAACTGGTCATTTATATATTTATATATACAATTTAATAAAGATTTTTAAGGTGATGCATATATTCCTCAAACTTATTTGAAAAAGATTTTTCAAACAATTTTAGAAATTATAATCTAAAATACTTTTTATAAACAAATTTTACAAACATTTACATACATTTGAAAAATCATTTTGCAAAGATTTTTCAAATAGTATATAAAGATTTTTCAAAATATTTTTGCAACCATTTTCCAAATATTTGCAAATTGTTTTTCAAATATTTTTATTTCACAGAAGGAAAATTATTTTTTACAAACAAAATATTTTTACAAAGGTTGAAAATATTTAATAAAATGTTTTCTAAGTAATTCTCAAAAGATTTTTCAAAAGTATTTCCAAATTATTTTTCAAACATTTTGAAAAAAAATTTACCTGATTTATTAATCAATAAATGCAAAAAGAATTTGAGGAATAATATGAATCTTTTTATGAAGTGTTTTTAATGAATTTTAATGATATATTTAGCCATAAGTATTATTAAAAATACAAAAGTACGAGTTATGGATAAAGTATATACATAGTATATACGACCCAATACTTATCTTGAGTTATGTCCTCATAGATCAAAGAGAAAAAGAGAAGACATAACTCGTATTGAGTATAGAAAAGCCTAAAGAATAAACGAATGATGAAATGAATGAATGAATGAGAAGTCGACCGTCCCCCCTATACTTAGGATCAAATAATCCTAAGTATAGGAGATTGTACACAAAGCAGGGAGGGTCAAGGGTGGGAATGAACATATCATACTCAGACTGCCTCCCCCTATACTTAGGGTAGATATCCCTAATTTTAAACAAGAAGAGGAGACAATGGAGAGGGTCAAAGAATGAAAGAAATCGGGGTGCACACCCCTTGTACTTAGGACAAAGTATGTCTTAAGTATAGAAGACTGACAAAATGGGACGACACCTTTTTGGTAGAAAAAGAAAATTGAGAAGGAAAATAAAAAAAAGAAAAGAGATCTGAAGATGGAGGAAAAGATAGAAGAGGACACATCATTGCCTCTATACTTAAGGTAAAAGAGCCCTGAGTATAGGCAACAATAAGAGTGACTAATCGGAACAAAGTCCACCCCCCTATAAGAGTCACTACCTCTATACTTAAGGTAAAGGAACACTCAGCTCGCCCACCCCCCCTATACTTAGGACAAAGTCCATCCTAAGCAAGGCACACACGAGAATGGGGTGGATGAGCAATACGAGTGATGGAAGGAGGAAAGCGAAAGCGAATATACAAGAGAGTGGATATAAACAAGGTCAAGAAGGTCGGAAGCGAACTTTCTTGTGGGATCGCTGAGGAATAGATGTAATAAGATGGAGGTTGATATTGGGGTCCACAGTGGACAAAAATCGATCAAGATCGACCTTGTGAAGATCCTCAATAGTCGTAGAGTGAGAAGGCACATACAGGTCAGTGGAAGTAGTGTGGCTAGGTCTGGTCATGGGTGTCTTACAGATGTCAAAGTGAAAAGGGACAAACTCATCATCAGAAGAAGTAGAGTCAAGGTCATCCTACGAGGTCTCCCCTAGGTCAAAACCAAAAGGAACAAACTCGTCTATGGAAGGAGTCGAGTCATGTTCGTCCTCAAAAGTCTCAACTGGATCATCATTCTCATCAAAAGGCCCGAATTCCTGAATAATAGCAACAAGATCAAATTCGGCCTTAGTCTGATCAATATCTATCCTCCGCTCAATGGTGTCAATCGTGAAATCTCGCGGATGTCATCAACACATCGCCAAACACTAGAAGAAGGAACTCCGAGGTCCATGCTCTCCAAGCCTTTCTCCATGGGGAGGAATTCTCGTGTCCCAATGGAATCCAACATATAGCAAAAGTATCTGATTATCTCATCAAGATCACGGTTCTAAAGGTTAACTAAGATAGGTGTAAGAGCAACAAGTGCATGTCTTTGATCGGCAGTGGGTGCAGGGATGACCACTTAGCTTTCGTCAATAGGATGGAAACGAATCTCTACTGATCCATAATCAATAACGACCCTCGCAGAGGCGGGAAAGGTCATCCCATGATGGTGGGAGAGTGTTCCCCATTGGAGGTCTCCACGGGCAATGCCACAAAATCAACAATATAGCTCATGCCCTTAATCGAAATGATGGTATTCTCTAGAACCTTCAACCTCTTAATAGATCCATCCGCAAACTAAATGATCATATGGTTTTCTTTAGAGGCCCTAAGTAAAGAGATTGTACTAGCGAGAATGGTATGTTGCTAATTGAAGCACCACCATCAAGGACAGTGTGATCACAAGTGTAGTCAGAGATGGTGCGTCAGATGAATGGTGTGGCAGTGTTCCTTTTCCTAGGAATGGGATAGTGTGTGATGGTGTGAAAAGTGGTCATGGTCAAAATATGATGCTCATATCTACTTCTCCATTTTCACTTCTTGGGTTGAGGAGCAGATAATTGGGTCATGGCTTGCTGAAGTAGGGCTTTAATGATCTCATGAATAGTGGCCACCACTTCGAGTTTAGTCAATAATTTTTGTAATTTTTGGATCGCCTCCATACAAGAGAGGAGATGAGAATCATCATATACACAAGGAATGCCAAGAGAAGTCTGTATAGTGGCATCCTCGTGGTTAAAGGTGGGACAAGATGTAAATCGATGTGTGATCAAAGGGTTTGGCAAGTGGGCCCTCTCCTCACAGTCTGAATCAGCCATATACCTCCCAAAATCTTTTTGGATTTTTAAAATTTTCTCATTTTTTTGTATTCTCAGCGATTGCAAGCTCTCAAGGAAATCCTCAAATAAATCAATATCGTGAGATCATGAAGCATTAGTAGGGCTCTTATTTAGGAAAATGAGGTTGTCAATCCTCAAATTCATATACTCCATGAACTAGGACAAAGTCTCAAGTGTGGAAATCATGAGAGGTGACTCCAACAGACTAGTCTCGGGTGGATGTGAAGGTGGAAAATATGGAGGTAGAGGTGGATGTTGATAAAACCCGAGGTCTGAAACTACGGTCAAGGTGGATATATATACAAAAATCAGGAGCAAAGTCCTCCTAAAAAAGGGGAGGTGGACTGGCTGGAGTGTACGAGGGATATGCAAAATCTAGACAAAAATTGCTCTCATCAGCCATCTCAAAACAAAAGAAAAATAATCGGGAGAGCACGAAGATCAAGTCAAGAGAAGTGAAGAAAAAGGTGCAAATGCACAAAGGCGATCTAGAATGCACACAAACAATCACAAACAAATGCACACAAAACAAATACCCCTCAATTCACCTACTCAACTTGGTGAAGATCGTAAAAGTGCGATCTTTTTATCTTATATATTTTAGAGTCAGGTGAGAAGTCAAAATTTTACAAACACTTAGGAGGACTGAATGGGATTTTGTCACTACTCCTTAGTGTGTACGCAAGCAATGTAAAATGAAGATACTGAGGGGATTGCTTGCCCCAAGACAATGATTTTTTAGGTGTATTTTAGGGTAAAGTAATATTAACAGTCCCAATTTTATTTTGTTATAACTTTTTTGGATATTTAATGATAATGAACGAGCATATCGAGGAGTCAATTTTTCTTAGCACCTAGGTGGTGAAAATCAGAGGCAAAGTCGGAAAAGCAATGCAAGGAAAAAACAATGTATGCTAAAGATAAATGCTCATTTTTCCTCCAACACTCTACATGCAAAGATGCTCAGCAGAGTTGAAACCTATCTATATGCAAATGCAAGATGATGAAATCGCCCTAAAAGAGTAACTTCTATTATCATGAAGAACAAGATGCTAAATATCTAGAAGAGAGATCCAAAAGTCTGGTCTCTAAAGCACATCGGTGTCTGCCACAACGGATCCTGCCAATGTTGTATAGCACTTCTCTCAACGCTTGATCTCAAATCGAAATAAATAGTAATTTATATTTGACTAAGTCCAAACATAAATTATGGGAGCATGCAATGGTTATTCGCACCTAATGCTATCGTCAAGCAAATCCTACAACTAGGGCTCAATCACACAAAATAAAGAAACAAAAATCGAAAAACAAAATAAAAGAGAGGCGAGAAAATCGTGAAAAACTGACGGGGCCCCCAAGGAAACAATCCCTCAAGCACTAGACCTCATGAGGCTTGTAGAGTGTCTTGAATATTACAATTATGAATTGTCTATCTTGCTTAAAATTATAGTAATAAATGGATTAAAATAAAAAGTGCAAGTGGAGCTCTGTCTTCAAAATTCCTCTTCGCCTCCTTTGGTGCTAAGTCAGGAGTCTGAACCCGACTTTACGTGGGTGCGCAGGCGCCTTGAGTAAAGTGCCTCCATCAATCCACGATACCTCGCACAAAGTCAACAAAGAGATGGGTTAGACAACTCAAAATGGTATTAAATAAAGAGAAAAATAAATAAAGGAAAAAAGTAGACAAATAATCACCATCAAAATAATGTCAATCTATGCGGCGTTGCTCCCTGACAACGACGTTATTTGCAAATTAGGGTTTTATGGGTCTAAATATGTCTCACACAAGGTAGAGACACAACCGTTGTGGTGACCCTCAAGAAACCCTAATTAATCAATAATTAACCCATAATAAATGATCAAGCAATGAAAATAAAATGTGAAGTTAAAATTTATTTTATTTAACTCCGCAACAAAGATGTGTATAGTGTGCATGTATGTGTAGAGTGTCGAACACATGGAGCAAACAAGATAGATCGGGGCAATAAAGCATAAAAGTGATTGTGAGATTATTTGTCTAAATGTTTATATGTGTTTTTAGTTTTTAAATTTCTTATTTTAGTTTTTATTTTTTTGTATTTTGATTTTATATTTTCTTTTTGGATTTCTATATTTTTAAATTGTCCTTTTCTTTTAAAAACTATAATAAGACTATATATAGGAGATATATACAATTTGGGCTAGAGTATATATAAATAATAATGATGATAAAAAATACAGAAAATAAAATTTTTTTATGTTTTTATTATTTTTTATTGTTTTTATGATTTTTTAATATTTTTTTCTAAATTTATATATTTTTAAAGAAAAAAATACCCTAAATCAAGGTTTATGTTAAATACCTGAAATTAAAATAGAGAAGAAAAATAGCAAACAGAGTCAAAATTCTACAAATTAATTTTAAAATAAAGATACTAATATATAGAAAATTCAGAAATAGAGAAATGCAATTTTTGGAATTTTTCGGGATTTAATATAATTTTAACAAGGGTTTTTAGATTTTTTTCAATTTTGAAGAGTTTTCCTTGGTATATTTTTAATGATTTTTGGTATGAGGGTTAAAAACACATAAATAAATAAATAAAATAGATTTGGGGGGATTTTTAAAAGCATATTTATATTTTTTATGTATTTTTTATTGTAAATAAGGACAAAAGGACTGCTTTTTATTTTTATAAAATATTTAAAATGCTTAAAAATGCAATGCAGAACAAGGATGTGAAAGTAAAATACATCAGAAGTCTACAACAATTTTTGTAGATTTTTTAGAGCAATGTAGCTATATTAAATAAATACAAGAAATAAAGAGAAATTACATCACTAGCAGGGTAAATTAATAAAAGTCTAGGGGCATTACTGCAAATTTCACAAAAATATAGAACTGGAAATAAAAGTTCCTATATTAAAAATAAATAGACAGAACCCTAGGGGCATGCCTGCAAAATCGCCACTCACGTGGGTCGTCACGTGAGGTGATGTGGCATGGACCTAAATGTAAATATATAAAGTTCGGTGGCCTGGATACAAAAGTTATAAGACTATTTAAACGATCGACGGAAGTTTAGCATTACATAATAAATACAATAAGGGCATGGGTTGAAATGCAAAATACCCCGCCAAAGGCATAATCCAACAGCTATAATCTTCCCATTTATCCACATGGCACGCCAGCATTGCGCGATGCCTCTTGGAGGAAAGTGGCCAAGATTAGATGACTCTGAAGGATCTAACGGCTGAGGCTGGGGTCGATCTAACGGTAACTGCACCTCACGAAAAACGGGAGAAGATCCAACGGTGCTGGAGATGCTTGGATGAACTTGCAAAGAACAGGTCCCAGGCGAGTTTGGAATCGATGTTGTGGGCTTCTCTGACCACCGGAGACGCTGCAAAAGTCTCCAAAGGCTCCTGGAAGGGTCCCCGACCCGCCGCTGGTGCTAAAATAGTCAGGGAGCACAGGTGCGCTGCCGTGAGGTCAAGGAAAGGGGCGACTCCAGAAAGTATGGTTCTGAGAAAATCGACCCCCCAAGGGGCCTTTTGGCGCCTGGTGATGAATCTCTGTTTCATCATCTTTATTCTATCATTTTAGCCTTAAAAACCCTAGTATATGCGTGTAAATAGGCTTAATTCGTGCATTTTATTATTCATGCATTATTGTGTAAATAGTGTATAAAATGTAATTTTTAAAGCAAAAAATATAGAATAAAGAAAAGAAAAGAAAAAGAACAAAATATTGAATATATTTTATGATCCTAAACCCCGAGACCTAGGCATCTTGATGACTAGGTCAACTAGGAATAAAGTAGGGGGAGATAAGTGTCAAAATACAATAAAATCATTTTTTATTTTATTCATTTTTTATTAATTTTTGGGATTTATTTTTAGTTCCACTTTTTATACTTCAAATAGAAAGAAACTTTGAACATGAATATTGTAGATAATTAAATATAGAAAAATACAAAATTTATTTCATACAAAAATAATACACTGATAAAAAGATATGATCTGAATAATATTCCAAAATCCCAACTTCTCATACCCATATCTCTCAAAATATATCAAAATAATATTTAATTATATATGATTTTTAATAAGCTATTTAATGAAGGTGGTTTCATATTTTTTAGAGTTATGGTGTGAAAGTTAGGTTTTGGAGCCCTATTATATACTTTACCCGATTAAAATATTTATTTTATTTATTATTCATTATTTTTATTCTTTTATATTTTTATATTTTTGTAAATATTATTTATAATATAAGTACATATTAAAATAGGTATAAAAACATAAATAAAGTATTAAAATAAAATACTTATATAAAATACATAGGAAAAATACCAATAATTATACCTATATAATTATTATACCTAATTATTTAAGTGTATATATTATATAATAAAAATAAAATAAAAATATATTTAAGTATATAAAATTAAGTTATAAGTGTATAAAATAATAAATGTAATTAATAAAATTAAATATACAAAATAAAAATAAAATATTAAAATATATAGACAAATATACGTATATATAGCCCTTAAAAAGTAACTTGTAATTTTAAAGCTCTAATAAATGAATAAAAATCATAATAAAATATTTTATAAAATAACAAATATTTTTTTAATATATTATCTAAAATTAATAAATTTGTTTGTTATTTTTTATTCATTTTTTGAATCTTTTTCCAGGGGTTTTTCATGGTTGGTCCACATGGACCAACCAGGAGCATCGGAGAGTTGACCGCGGGTCAACTCTCTGACAAGCCCCTTGGCGCCTCTGACATCTGGTTTTCGCCTCGATTTCAATCCTTTTTGGAGAATGCTTCTTTCATCTTTTCGAGTCGACTTCTTGACATCTTTTGCTCCTCGATTGTCGGTGATACACGCCCAAGCATCACCTTGGGTTGTGCATCACTACATCGAGCAACACGCCTTGCTCTTTGGAGCCACTCGTCTATTTGTACAAAATAACCTTCGAGCTTCCCATTCCTCTTAGAACCCCTTTTTCCCGTTCTTCCATCTCCTTTTTGTGTGCTGAGGCTCGAGCGAGGTGACAGCAGTCTTGCCTCGCCATTAGGAGTCACGGAGGAGCGTCACGGAGGCGTATTCCACTCCATCTCCAACCATCGGCCACCGAGGTTCTTATCTCTGGCCGTCCGACCATCGAGGTCCATTTGTCTTTCTTTTTATTGCATTATTAACACAACCTTAGTTGTAGAATCCTCTCGTACCTTTTATTTTGCCTTTTACACATTCGATCACCATCATCCACCCGACGAGATTCCTTTTCGCCCCCGCTTCCGCCTTCTCATCCCCCTAACTGGTCGAGGCATTTTGCCCGAGACCGAGCTGTGTCCTGTGTAGGTACTCGAAGCGGCAAATCTTCTAGAGTGTGATCTGGAGCTCGTCGGAGGTTCCTTGAACCATGCTGCTCCTCCGGCCTTGCAGGAGCTCATCAACATCGTCAGCCATTTTTGCATACCTAGCAGATAGAGGACCGTGCCAAGCTTCTTTTGGGCCATTTTGGAGCTTGAATAAATGTCAAAGGAGGCTGATCGGGCGCGGGGAAGATCGCCTCGCCGACGGTTCTTCCCGTTTCATCCGTCGCCACTCTCCACCGCCGGATCAAGGCTTGTTCTTCCTAAGCTCAGCAGCCATCGGATCTCACTATGCCCCAACCATCCGATCATCCACAGAGATCTAATCCTAGCTGTCTGAAGTAAAGGGGTATCGCGCGATCAGATCGCGACACATGTCTTAAGTGGGATCGCCCGCACCGTTGGATTGCGTCGAAGTGTGAGTATTTTGCATCTAAGCCCCTGCGAACTTTATATTTACTATTTAAGAATTAATCATTCGTCTGCAGCTTTAACATTTTGTAATATTTACATGTAGGCCCCCGTACTTTGTGGTAATTATAAACTAGTCCATGCCACGTCACCTCATGTGTCGCAACACGTGAGGTGGTAATTTTGCGGCTGGACCCCCAGGGTTTATTATTATTATTATCGTTTAGTCCATAAAATTTTTTTGAATGTTATAACTTTTTGGTGCAATTGCTATCAGGCCCTTGGATTTCTGAGAAATTATAATTAGGTCCTCACCAGCGTGGCTCACGTGTGCGAACACATGAGTTGCGTATTTTGTAGGTAGGCCCTTGGGTCTTTATGCATTTCTACTTGGTTTTGTAATTTTGATATTTAGTTATAATATTTTTGTGAAATGTGTGCTTTGGCCCCTACGCTTTATGATATTTAAGAAATACCCCTGCAAGGAGTGTAGTTTTTTTTGTTGTCTCTATATATTTCATGCATCTATATTGCTCTAAAAAATCTGAAAAAATGGCATTGTGTTCATGTTGCATTGCTCTTTCAATGTATATTTTTATTTTACATTTTGAGACTTTTTATTATTTATTAAAAAAAAAAAAACATCACTTTTTGTCCCTATTTGCAAAAGAAAATACCTAAAAAATATAAAAACTCTTTAAACAATTCCCAAACAATATATTTTACTTATTTATGTATGTTTAGCTTCTAGATCGAAAATCACTAAAAAAATATAAAAGAAAAACCATAAAAATTGAAAAACCCTTAAAATCTTTACAAAAATATAAAAATCCCTTAAAATCCCAAAAATATAGTTTTTGTTCCTGAACTTCTTTATTATAATATTATTATTTTAAAATTAATTTGGAGCAATTTTGACATTGTTTTATATTTTTAGTCTCCATTTTAGTTTCAGATATTTATTTTAAGCCATATTTTAGGTATTTTTGAGTTTAAAAATATATAAAAATTAGCAAAATCTCTTAAATATTACAAAAGCATTGAAAAATATCTAAAATACAAAAATATTTTGTTTTCTTATTTTTGTTTTTTTATATTCACTATTACATCCACTATAGCCTATATTGTATATATATCTCTATATAGCTTTATATTTCTATTTAAAAGAAAATGAAAATATATAAAATATAAAAGAAAATACAAAATCAGAAAAGTAAAAATCAAAATATAAAATTAAAAATTTTAAAAATAAAAAATATGAAACCCACCAAAAAAGGGAGGACATATATAGACAAATACATCACAGTCACTTTAGTGCATTTTTTGCCCAGATCTACTTGCTTGTTCCCAATGTTCGACACTCTACACATACTTGTACCTATACAAACCTTTGTTGTAGATTTATAATAAATTTTACTCTGCATCTGTTGTTTATTGTTTGATCATCTGTTGTGGGTTAATTGTTGATTGACCTGAGTTTTGTGAGCGGTCGCTTCAGCAACATTGCGGTCCTACCTTGTGTGGACTACTTTAGACCCTTGCAAAATCCGTGTTATCAAATGGCACCATTGCTGGGGAGCAACAACGCATAGATTGGGATTATTTGTTGATTGTGATTATTTGCATATTTTTATGCTTCATTTATTTTCTTTATTTTTGATATAATTGTTTGAGCTGTCTAACCTCCTCTCTTGTTTACTTCATGCGAGGTACCTCAGATCGAGGGAGTCGCTTTGCTTTAGGCGCTCGTGTACCCATGTGAAGCCGGCTTCAGCAGGCCTAACACCGAAGGAGACGTAGAGGGATTTTGAAGATTGAGCTCCATTTTCATTTGTAGCATTATTTGTGTAATTTTAAGTGAGAGAGAGACCATTATTTATTGTAATAATACAAGTACTCTGGACTTTCGGGCCTAATTTCCAAGTGTTTGTTCACTTGAGGGCTCAGCGCGGTTTTGTTGGATTTCTTCGTATTTTTTTATTTTCCGGTTTTGTAGGACTGCTTGATGATAGATTAAGGCCAAAGACATTAATCACCATTGCATGTACCTATAGATTCATGCTTGGACTTAGTCAAAATCTAATTGCTATTTATTTTGATTTGAGATCGAGTGTCGAGAGAATTGCTATACAACGCTTGCAGGATCCGTTGTGGCAGACACCAATGCACTTCCTAGATCAGACTTTTGGATATCTCTTCTAGATATTTAGTATCTTGTTCTTCGTGCTAATAGCAGTTTCTCATCCTAGGGCGAATTCATCGGCTTGCATTTGCATATAGTGTATCTTTCAATTCTGCTGAGCATCTTTGCATGTAGAGCGCTGGAGGCAAGGTGAGCATTTATGCTTTAGCATTCATCATTGTTTTTGCCGCTTGCATTGCTTTTCCGCCTCTCTACCTCTGATTTTGATCACCTAGGTGCTAAGTAAAATTGACTCCTCATTAGGCGTGTGCATTTCTTACTAAAAATCCAAAAAAAGTGATAATCAATAAAATTGGAACTGTTAATATTACATGACCCTAAAAAAGACCAAAAAGAAAATTTTTTTTCTTGGGGTGAGTAATGCCCACATTGTCTTCATTTTGATTGTTCGCGCACACACTACGGATTAGTGCCCAAATCCTATCAAGCCTCTAAGTGTTTGCTAATTTCTTGACTTCTCACCTAACTCTAAAACAGACAAGATAAAAAGACCGCACTTTACGATCTTCACCGAGTTGAGTAGGTGGATTGAAGGTTTATTTTTTGAGCATTTGTGTTTGCTTGTGTCTACTCTAGATCACCTCTACGCATTTGTGCCTTTTTACTTCACTTTTCTTGATTTGACCTTTGGACTCTCCTGATCATTTTCCTTTTGACTTCGAGATGGCCGATTGGAGCGATTTCTATCCGGACTTTGCGGATCCTTCGTACCCTCCAGTCGGTCCACCTCACTTTTTTCAGGAGGACTTTCCTCCTACTTTTTGTACACATCCGCCCCAGCCACAATATCAGCCCTCAGACTTTTATCCGCATCCACCTCCATATTTTCCACCTTCACATCCACCCGAAACTGATCTGTTGGAGTCACTTTTCATGATATCCACACTTGAGGCCTTGAACCAGATGATGGAGTACACTAATTTGAGGATCGATGATCTTACTAGTTTGAATAAGAACTGGAAAGATTCTCCATTCTTTGAGGATATGGATTCACTTGAGGGCGATCATGTGAGCTTGCAATCACCCAAAATACAAAAAATGAGAAAATTTTAAAAGCACAAAAAGAATTCGGGAGACCTTTGGTTGATTCAGACTGTGAGGAAAGGTAACATCTGCCAGAGCCTTCACCCACACATTCATTCACATCTAGCCCCATCTCTGACCTCGAGGATGCCACTGTACAGACTGCTCTTGGCATTCCTCGTGTATACGATGATTCTGATCTCCTCCCTTGTATGGAGGAGATCCAAAAATTCAAAAAATGTTAACTGAAACTGAAGTGGTAGCTGCTATTCATGAGATCATTGATGACCCACTTCGCCAGGCTATGACCTAATTATCTGCTCCTCGTCATAAGAAGAGAAAGCGGAGGAGCAGATCTGAGCATCGCATTCTGACCATGGCTACTGCCCACGTCATCACACACCGTCCCATTCCTAGGAAGAAGAACACAACTACACCTTTTATTAGCTGCACCATCTCTGACCGTACATGTGATCACACTCTTCTTGACGGCGGTGCTTCGATTAGCATATTACCCTTCGCATTGGTACAATCTCTTCACTTAGGGCCTCTAAAGAAAACCAGGATGATCGTTCAGTTTGCTGATGGATCTATCAAGAGGCTGAAGGGTATCCTTGAAAATACTGTCATTTCGATTCAGGGCACGTATATAATGTTGACTTTGTCGTATTGCCCATGGAGACCTCCACTGGGGAGCACTCTCCAATCATCATTCCTCGCCTCTGCGAGGGTCCTTATTGATTATGGATCAGGAGAGATTCGCTTCCGTCCTGTTGATGAAAGCAAAGTGATCATCACTACACCCACTGTTGACCAGAGACCTGCATCTGATGTGACTTCACCGATCTTAGCTGACCCCGAGGACCATGACCTTGACGAGACTATCAGAAACTTTTGTTGCATGTTGGACTTCATTGAGACCCGAGAATTCCTCTCCACGGAGGAAGACTCCGAAAGCATGGACCTCGAAGTTACTTCTTCTGGTGTTGGGCGATGTGTTGATGACATCTGCGGGATTTACACGATTGCTACCCTAGAGCAGAGGGCAGATTCAAGGAGTAGACATGACGAACATGATTTGATGTCTTTCACTGTTGAGTCTGTTCCTGTTCACTTAGATTCAGATGAGACATCGCACGACGACACTTACTACAGTTCTTCTGATGATGATGAGTTCGTCCCATTTCACTTCGATATCAGTGAGACACCCAAGGCCAGACCTAGACGTACAACTTCCACTGACCCTATTTTTTTATTAATTTATTAATTTCATATTTTATTTTATTTATTATTTTATTTATTATTTATTTTATTATTATTTATTTTAAGTAATTATTAAATTTTATTTATTTATTTTCTTTTATTTATTTTTTCTTAATTTTAGTAGCTTACCTATTTTACTTATTATATTATATTTTTATTTTATTTTCTCCCTTTTACTTCTTCTTTACTTGTCTTTCACTCCAAACCACCACTTTCTCTACCACTCCTCCATTGTCTCCACTTCTTTTCCAACTTCCTCCTCCTCTTTTTATTCCCACCATCCCCTTCATTCATCATCATCCGCCGTTTCGAGAGAAGTGAGGTCGAGCCCCATTAGCCTTCAGGTGACAGCTGTAGGAGATGAGTTGAGCAACGATAACCTCAAGGCGAGATCCGGTGATCCGCACCACCGTCACGAGTTTCTTCGAACCTCGTCCAGCTTCTTTGCTTCGATTCCGCCCGGAGCTGATCGAGGCGATGACCAGAGTTGAGTTCCACCTCCTCCAAAATCCGACGAACCACAGGTAAATCTCGCTATCTCCACTTCATCATTTTTATCTAACATTATTTGTTTGTCTTGTGCATCTTCATTGCATTTTCATCACCATCAATTATACCACCACCATCATCACAACATCACCACCTCATAATCACTTATGTATTTATTTTTTATTTCACTTCATCATATCATTACCTTCACTAATTCATCACATTTCCAACTTTTTTTTTCACTACTATTTTCTATTTACATACAAAATTATAAAAAAATTGCAAAAAAAATCAAACAAGCAGCTCCTGCTGCTGCACCGCCCTCGCGCGGCTCCAGGAGTAGTCGCTGCCCGTGCGAAGGCAACCACCAACCTCCAGGCCGTCGGCATCCCCCTGTGCGCGACCCACATTCCCTGGACGTTCCCGTCCTCTCTCCTCCGTCGCCCGCGGCTGAGCACCGCTGCCCGTCCCGCCACGCGTCCAACCACGTGCGTGCCCGCCCAACCCACTGGAGCTGTGCGAACCCGACCACCCTCTGCCGCTGTGAGCCACTGGCGCCGCCCTTGCGTCGCCCACAGCGTCGCGCCTCCGCCCGCTCTAGGTCGGCCTCTCCAACCTGCCTTGCCACCTCCGCCAAGCTCTCGTGGAGGCCAGCCTCACCAGCTCCTCAAATACGGCTGCAAAGGTCCTCCACCATCGGGCCCTGCCGCCAGTGCCTCCCTCCAGCAACTTCACCCATGGCACACCACTGCAACGGAGTCGCAGTCCCTTCCACGCTGCTCCAGCCGCGGGGGCTGCCGCCGCACCCGTGCCTCCTCCTTCTTCCGCCGGCATCGACCTCACCGCCGTCCACCGTCGCGCGCGCGACCGCGCGTAGCCGTTGCCCACTCGACCCCAACGCTCTAGCCGCTTCCAGATTGTGGGTTCCATTTCTTGGAACCTACGAAAGGTCATATTTATTTTTTTGTTTTTTTTATTTTTTGTAAAAATTGCATTTGCATCCCTTTATGTTTCTTTATTTACAAAAATGTCCCTACTCATATTTAAATTCATTCAGTTTTAATTCTTTATTGCGAAGACACCCTTGTATTTATACATTAATTTGGACATTTATTTCACATCATTTTATTTAATCAAAAATAAATTTTTGTGGAAAAATTAACTCTGGACATTGTGACTATTTATTTACATTTTTGTGAGCATTGTATAATTTATTAAAAATCAGAGTTTGAATTTCAGTGATATTTTACCTATTTAGTCTCTGAAATTCGCACAGACATATTTCTTGCTCCAAAAATTGTGAAAAAATTGTGGGTGATGCCTCTAGTTGTGTTTTAATTTCTACCCTAATTTCATACAAATTGAAGTTTTCTTATGCATAAGATAAATTCTAGAGTGCTTTTTGTAATTGATTTTTAATTAAATCCACGTATATCATTTTTACTAAATTTCAACTCTTCTGGATTTCTAATTAGACTATCTATTTGAGATAAATCTCTCTCTATATAATTTGATTCCATAGATTCATTAGAAATAAAATACTATTAGTCACTCTGTTTCCATTAAAAAATCATAAAAAAATCATATATTCTTAAAAAGTTCTAAAAAATTAGTGTAGCTTTATTTCATCATATTTCACTTCTAGAAAAATTTTCATAATTTTTGCATTCTGTTTGCATGAAAAATTGCATAAAAACCGCAAATAATTTTGCATTTTTCATTTGCGCATTCCAAAAATTACAAAAAAATACATTTTGCATTCTTTGTGTATTAGGTTCACAAGAAAAATAAAATTTTGCTGAATTTGGATTAATTTCATTTAAAAATTAATTTGGCTAAATTACATGTTTTATTAATAACATCTGCATTTGTGCATTGGCATTTTTATCGCATAAAAAAAATTACAGAAAAAATCCTACTTGGAAAACCGCGATCTAATTTGCCTAATCTGATCCGAAGTTATTTCTTTTCCTCCTTGAATCGACCTTGGGACTTGCGCAGGTTAAAAAAACATAAAACCACGTATTAATCCATCCGTTGATTATTAGATTCGTGCGGATAATTTTTGATCGATCCTGATTGCCCGACTACAAAAATAACGACACAATTATCAAATTAAAGAGGGCATTTCCGGATATGCCAGTCCCGCGTAGATAGGTTCCTTTTGTCTGTGGAGGATTTGGAAATGTTCAACTTGGCATCAGTCACTTCTCTTCCTAGATCGAGGTCAGATCATACTCCCTTGTGTTTTGACTCTGGCAATGGTAGAGGGTCCTCATCTTACTTTAGGTTTGAGCGGTGTTGGATACTGGAGGAGGGTTTCAGGGATATGGTCAACACTTTTTGGTCGGAGTTATCGGTTGAGGGCTCGGCCACGGTGAGATTTGCAATGAAGTTAACAGCTTTACGTCATAGGTTGTCGGAAGTCAAAAGGGAAACCAGATCAGTTCGTGAATTGAGAAGAAATTAGGCACAAGAAGAGCTCCTTAGGCTGGATCTCTTGGAGGATGTTAGAGAGCTGGATGATGAGGAATTTCTTAGTAGAGGGGTGATTAACAAGATTCTAGAGGAGGAGGACCGAAAGCGTGAGATGGAGTGGAGACAGAGATTGCAACAGAGATGGTTAAAGAAGAGAGATGCTAATACCAAATTATCCCATAATGTTGCTAATGGCAGGAGGCGGAGAAACACGATTCATTCGCTAGAGGTGGGGGGTCAGAGGTTCGACGGGGAGGGAGAGGTGGCAAGGGTGGTCACCGATCACTTCAGGGATATGAGTAAGCATCCCCCATTTTGCGGATCACGCTAGTTGGGTTTGGGGGTAACCTCGATGTCGGGGCCTGATGCGGAGATGCTGACGAGGCAGGTGGAGGAGTCAAAGGTTCGGGAAGTTGTGTTTGGATTGAATCTGGATGGATGCTCGGGACCAGATGGTTTCCCCATCATCTTTTACAGAGAATTTTGGGATTTAATTGGTGAGGAGATCTGTGGAGTTGTGGCTGAATTTGAGGAGGGAATCTTTGGTTTCGACAAACTCAACCACTCCTTTATTTTTCTCTTGCCAAAGAAGGAGACAGTGAAGAGAATCGAGGACTACAGACCCATTGCGTTGTCTAACGTGATCTACCTTATTGTAGCCAAGGTGTTAGCTAACAAGCTGAAAGGGGTATTGAATAAGATCATCTCTCATGTTCAGAGTGCATTTTTACCTGGCAGACAGCTTATGGATAGTATTGTTGCTCCATCTGAGATTGTGGCAGATTGGCGGAGGAAGAAAGCCAAAGGGATGTTATGGAAAGTAGACTTTTCGAAGGCGTATGATTGCGTGAATTGGTGATTTATTTGCGCCTCTCTACACAGGAGAGGTTTCCTGGAGTGGTGGATTTCGTGGATGGAAAGATGCATCACGACAACCTCCAGTGCAGTACTTGTTAATGGGCAGCCAAAGGGAGGCTTCTTTCAACCTCAGAGGGGTGTTCGGCAAGGTTGTCCGTTAGCACATCTGGTTTTTGTTCTTGTGACTGATGCTTTGACAATCATGGCGGATAGAGAAATTTCGGGGGTACTTTGTAGTGGATATTCAAGAGATGATATTTCTATACCCATGCTTCAATACGCAGATTATACAATTCTCTTTTGTGGAAGGTGGGGCAGTCAATTGCAGAGTCTTCTCTAAGGTATTGGACCTTTTTGGAGATGTCTCTGGTCTGAGACTGAATAGGGATAAATCTGAATTTGTCTCTGTTGGGTTGATGGAAGGGGAGACTGAGGCTTGTGCGATGTGGCTGAGATCTCCGCGTAGGGAGCTTCCACTTTGTTACTTGGTGTGCCACTTGTGGTGGGGCAGTTGCACGCTAGGGATTGGTTACTAGTGATCGAAAAGATGGAAAGAAAGCTATCTGGGTGGAAGTCTGTCTGCTTATCTAAGGGGGGCAGGCTGATTCTGCTGCATTCGGTCCTTTCGGCGATTCCCAATTTTTTTTTATCCTCTCACTTGGTACCTACGGGTATTAGGAGGAGACTTGAATCCATCATGAGGTAATTTTTCTTGTCGTCTTCTGGACGGTCGGGTGGTCCTACATTGGTAGACTAGAAAACAGTGATGTCTTCAAAGGAGGATGGGGGCCTTGGTGTGCGGAGTCTAGAGGAGATGAACAAGGCGCTATTATCCAAATGGGTGATACGTTTTTGGGGGCCATGCGGGAGTTTGGTTTGCAGATCTTTCGGAGAATCTATGAGCCCAGGTTATCTTTTCCTTCCCCGATGGGTCTTGGCACCACTCCATCTTTTTTTTGGAGGGGTATCTACACTGTACCTTAAGAGATACATGCTTTTTTTAGATCGATTGTTGGTGATGGGATGAGATTTAGATTATGGAAAGATGACTAGAGTGAGGAAGGAATCCTCGCAGGGAGATTTCTATGCTTGATGGCACCGGTGGAAAATCCTGATTGCTCGGTAGCTGAAGCCTGGAATGGACAATTATTTTCTCCACATTTTAGATCTAGACTCTCAGATCAAAGGCTGAAGGAACTCCGGCTCTACTTCGAGCTCTTGAGGAGGTGCGGGGCCCCAGTGACGGACGTGACTGCTGGGCTTGGTGGGATGGTTCTTTCTCAGTTGGGAAGGCGTATAGGGCGATAATGGGACCAGTGGGATTTAATCCTGGTGGTTGTGAGGCAGATTGCAAGCACATTTGAAAATGGAATGCGCCGACCCACGTGAAAATCTTCTTGTGGATCCTCAGGAGAGGTAGGTTGATGACAAGGGAGAGGTTGGCACGGTTCAACCAAGGTGTGGATTCAATATGCCCAAGGTGCTTGGAAGGTGCGGAGGATATCGACCACCTCTTCTTTTTGTGTGATAGCTCAATTCAGGTTTGAAATCGCTTCGACAATCAGGCATATCGACGGACAGTGCATCTAGCTTCTGGGGATTTGTGGGGGTGGATTGGAGCGGCACGGAAAAGGAGAGGTTGAATTACTTGGCGGTCGTTTGGGCGATTTGGCTGGCACGAAATGGTGTTATCTTCCGACAAGGTAGGTTCCACGTGGAGAGTGTTGTAGTGCATGCCAATATGATGGTTGAGAGTTGGGCTTTGTAAATAATACTTCCATCCCCGGTGTATTAGATGTGTAATAATTTTTTGGTGATAAATGGTGAAGTTTTTGGGCACTTACCTACACGATGTAGACCCCTTTTTCCTTAAAAAAGACAAAAGATAAGTAATATCTCAGCAGTGTACATTATGGCAATATAGTTAAAATGTATATTATGCGGTAATAATTCCTCTTCCATACAAGAAAATGAGAAATGGATCCAACATGAAAAGTAGTTATATTTATGTTCTATGTTTCACTAGGATCATGCAAATTCATAACGATTGAAACTACCAATAGGCCTGAACTCTTTTTGGTGTACACAGGGATTGCCTTACGGATTCTAAAAGCGTGGTTGCACTTAATGTCCAATCATCAACTTGGAGATTACTATAAAAGGTAAGTTATGTAATACATAACGAATAAGTGATCGTCCCCTGTACTGGAGTGGAATTGTGAATGGACGAAGATTGACAAAGTTCTTTACAGGCGCTGTCTAGTTTCCAATCAACACCAGAGCGATCAACAATTAACTCCACCCCAAGAGCTTCCAGCATTTCCGGTGTCCGCAAGAATTGCGATGACATCTTCGAACATCAGATGATGGCTCGATCCGTCACGAACATCAGGAAGAATTGACCGTTGGTGGAATGGACTCAGAGTAAAAGATCGAACCGACTTCAGCTTAACGGAGAATCAACGGGTGAAAGAACTCGATTTTGAGGGACAGAGCATTTTCCTGCATCTGTGGCAACCAATCCAGGCTCTGTTGGGTGAGACGAACGGGTTGTGACTGTGAGAATTTAGAGAAACATATTTGGAAATCTCCATCAAATTGTTGGAGGCGACGTGGCCAACGTCCATGTGGGGGAAATCCGAGTCGGGTCGTCGTCTAGCAAATAGAATAAATCCGTCCCCTGCTGGTTGGAGGAGATAGTGCGAAAGAGGGAGTCGAGGCTTCAGTTGATGGCGGTGGCGGCCGGGAGCAGTCGGAGCGACAGAGAAGGCGACGACCACCGGAGGGATGCGTTGCGGTGGGGAGGGGATGACATAGAGCGGCGGAGGAGATGAGTCCGAGGCGGTAGGCGGCGACCTAGGGTGGGGGCAAGGTCTAGTCGATGGAGGGTCTGGAGAGGGGCGGCGACGGGGGCACTGGGCTTGATCGCACGCTAACGCGTCCCTTCCTCAATTTTGATTTTTAGGGCCTGTTTGGTTGCTGGGTTGGACTGGGTTGGGTTGGGCTGGGTTGGGGTGGGTGAATAGTAATCTGTGAGGAGGAAGTACCCTTGTGAATAGTAACCAGGGTTGGGCCAACCCTGCCCAACCCTGCAACCAAACAGGCCCTTAGGGTTAGTGGAAATGGGGACATGCAACGGAGATAGGTTCTCATGGATTTGGCCACGATTAACGAATATTTATGAGGGCAAATTCGGAAGTTTATGGCCAAAAACTAATACGTGTGGGTGTAGCACCCCTGCTTAATATAGGGTAATGGAATGGATGTAATGGAATCGACAACACATCGAACTCATCTTAGAATTACATGCTTGTCGATAAATTGATTTCTCTTGAGATTCCAAATAATTGACGACCTTCGATGCTTGACTCTTTATCTGGCCGTTGATCTTGTAGGTGTATGTTTTTTGACGCCTCCTCTCGCTCCTCTCTTACGTAGGTAGGATTATATGCTTGGAATTTTTCAACTTATGTTAATTATTAATTACAGAAAAGCGACAGCTGGCCTCCGGAAACGTGTGTAGGTATAGATCAGACAAGATTTTTTGGATTATTATTATCTAATGTTGTTCGGTGAAGGAGTAATGATCAATTAGTCTATAAATAAACGCAGTTAATAATTTCCACACCAAAACCAGCGTTGACTTTGACGTCTTTGCGTATGTATGTGTATATAGAGAGTAGAGATCAGCTCTAGACACCCGCCCACGATAACCTAAATCTCATCTCCAATGGCCATCCTCTTCGCCTTCTTCTTCTTCCTCCTCCTCCTCCTCTTCCTCCACTCTATGAGAACAGCACCCAGCAATGGCCCTAGGAACTATCCCATATTAGGGTGCTTGCTCTCCTTCTCAGCCAACAAGCACCGTCTCCTCGACTGGTACACCCACCTCCTCGCCCAATCCAAATCGCAGACCATCGTCATACGCCGTCTGGGCGCCCAAAGGACCCTCGTCACATCCAACCCAAACAATGTTGAGCACATTCTCAAGACCAACTTCCAAAACTACCCCAAAGGTCATACTTTGACGGAACACCTCGGCGACCTCCTAGGCGCGGGCATTCTCAACGCCGACGGCGAGCTCTGGCGGACCCAGAGGAAGCTCGCCAGCTATGAGCTCACCGCCAGAAAGATAAGGGAGTTCGTGGAAGTGATTCTCCAATCCGAGGTGAATGAAAGGCTCCTCCCACTTCTCTCCTCCGCCTCGGAGGAGGGCAGAGTGGTCGACATGCAGGACCTTCTTCGGCGCTTCGCCTTCGACGCCATATCGAGATTCGCTCTCGGCTTGGACCCCGGTTGCCTGGAGCCCACCTTGCCGGAGTCCGATTTTGCAGAGGCCTTCGAGGTGGCAGGGACCATTACCGCGAGACGGGGAGCCGCCGTGCTTCCCGCAGTGTGGAAGCTGAAGCGCGCGCTCGGCATCGGGACGGAGAGGGTGCTGCGGGAGAAGGTGGAGACCATCCGCAGCTGCGTGGAGCTTATGATACGAAAACGAAGCAGAGAGATCAGTGACGGTCGCAGCGGCCACGACTTCCTCTCGAAGTTGGTCTCCGCCGGGCACGAGGAGGAGGCCGTCCGGGACATGGTGATAAGCCTCGTCATGGCGGGGAGGGATACCACCCCCGCGGCTTTGACGTGGCTCTTCTGGGTGCTATGCAGGAAACCACACATAGAGGAAGACGTGGTGAGAGAGGTGACAGCACTACCGAATAGTTACGAATCCTTGAAGAAGATGCCGATGCTGGAGGCATGCATCCTCGAGACCATGAGGCTCTACCCGCCGGTGGCTTGGGACTCCAAGCACGCGGCAGGACGCGACACGCTGCCGGACGGGACGACGGTGGAGAGGGGGGACAGGGTGACCTACTTCCCCTACGGGATGGGGAGGATGGAGAATCTGTGGGGTGAGACGGCGGGAGATTTCGATCCGAGGAGGTGGTTGGAGAACAAGGGGGGCGTGTCGGCGTTCAAGTACCCGGTGTTCCAGGCGGGGCCGAGGGTTTGCCTGGGGAAGGAGATGGCCCTCATGCAGATGAAGTACGTGGCGGCGGCGGTTCTGAGGAACTTCAGGATGAGGGACGTGAGGGAGGAGCCGCCGGTGTTCGTGCCACTACTGACGGCTCACATGGCCGGGGGGCTGAGGGTGGTCTTGAGTGCTCGAGAACGTTCTCAGTGATTAGCCGCCCCCGCCGTCGTGGTCTTCTGAACTAGTGCAAGTGGACGTCGTTCATCTTTAGATATTCGTGTATCTGGTTGCAGTTGTAAATTGTTTTGTGTTATCTCCAATAGATTGATCCGCAGGTATTAATAACAAAGGTTTCACTTTCCTTTCATGGAATCTCTGACATAGACATATATTTTTATGCTCGTTTGCAGATACGAACACATCCAGTTTATCATCATGGATGGATTTGTCATCTCCTTCCAGAAGCACACCCAGAGGAATATGCAATGCATAGGAGTGAATGCGTATAATATACGGTTGTTCGTATACTTCTAAAATTTCGTCTTTGACTAGGATAAGATGGCAGTTTTACCCTATGATTAAAAGGGAAGACCTAATATTTAACGTACTGTTTCTGTAAGGAAGGTTCAATGATTTATGGTGTGGGAAAATTATATCAGAAGATAATTCTATTTGGGCTGCCTATATGCGGAAGAGGTACATCAGAGGAGGAAACTTCATGATGCAACAAGTCCAGGGGGACTCTTTGGTCTCGAAGCATATTCTGGATTCACGTCATTTGCTAGGCACCGGTAGTACGGGAAGCATCATACGGTCTTCGCGTCCTTTACTGTTTAGAGACGCCTTTGACAGGGTAAGGAAGCGTGACAACTGCGTTCCTTGGGCGAACACACTTTGGAATTCGAAAGTGGTCCCGAAACATGCATTTGTGCTCTACCGTGCTATATTGGATCGCTTGCCTACACTTGATAAACTCCTTAGACGTGGAATCAACACCAACGTAAACTGCTATCTCTGCCTTAGCACAACTGAAGCTGCTCAACATCTTTTCTTTACTTGCACTTTCTCGGCTGATGTTTGGGACGGAGTTGCCTCTGAACTTGGCCTCCCCTCACTGGGGACGAGATGCCTTATGGACTTGCTGAATGAATGTTCAAAGAAAAAGTATCGTATTGTGATGTTGAGGACTGCGACTGCTCTCGTTGCGTGCGCGTGGGCCATCTGGGAGGAGCGTAATTACAGATGGACTGCGGGGCGGACCTCTCCTCCCCAAACTCTGATCCGATGCATAACTAGCATGGTTTATGCTACTCTAAACTAGCACCCTACTATTGCTGTAGATAAACTATACTTAGTTTTTTGATCCTACCCGTGACCTCGATGCCCAAACGGAGGTGTTAAAAACTCCCTGTATCAACATTTTTGAAAGTTTTATACAATACATACTTAGCAAAAAAAAGGTTCAATGACTTATTGATTAAAAGGGTTTTCCTTCTCGGATGCAGTTGAACTTCGGTGCCATCGTATCGATCCCACCTCCTAGACACCCCGCGTTTGGGTGAAGTGACAATTCCGAAGTTTTCTTGCACCCTTTACAGGATGGTTGTGGGTGTCTACCCACCACGGATAGACTCACTAATTTTGGTATATGTGTGTCTTCTCCTTGCTACCTCTGCTCTGATGATTTGGAGTCCCACCAGCACTTTCACTTCAGTTGCTCCACGACTGATGCGGTTTGGTTGGTGAAAAATCAACCCAAACCTCCTATTCTATAATAAGAATGGTGTTGTTGTGTCGGTTGAGTAATTTTTAGCATAAAATTTTATTTTTTTAATATTATTTATACTCCTAAACTTAGATGTATAGTGAAAGTACGAGAGTGTGAACTCAGGGAGATAAAATGATAGAAACTATGGTAAAATAATATAATATTAAAGTTTTATTAGTTTTCTATTTTTATTTCTTTTTAGGTAATTTTATGAATTTTTATTTAATTTTTGAAATTGTTTTATTATTTTTACTTTGTTTTTAATGTTAAAAACTATATTTTTATTTGAAAATAGATTTGTATTTTTTATTTTAAAAATATTAAGATTAAGAAAGTTTTCTTATTTGTATTTTTATTAGAAAGTAGGTTAAAATACCTTCAAAACGATACATTGCGAGTTTTATTGATTTAGTTATGATTTTTCAAAATTTTTATTTATTTTTTATTTTTATTGATTTATTATTTCATTTTTACTTTATTTTTAGTTTTCTGTGTAAAATATATAGTAAATTATGCTAAGGGTAATTTTGTAGAATTTTTAGAGGTGTTTTTCTATTTTTATGAATTTTAAAGTTTGTTATATTTTTTGTTGTTTTAAATGAATTATATAAAATAGAAAATCTTTTTATTTTTTTCAAAATATGATTAATACTGTATATAGAGTAAAATACGGTATTTATATATATATTGTATTTTTATATTTTGTATTTTGCTTATTTATGTATTATAATAGTATAATATTATGTACAATTTATAGGGTATTTGTGTAATTAATAGGAAGCATTAGCTGCGCATGGAATATGCAGAAGCGAGAGGGGCTTCGCGCAATTATGCCATATTCATGTGCACCTGCATGTGTGGTTTTCAGCAGGAACTGGACCTGTTATTAATTTCAAGACGTTCCAGGAGTGTCTATGTAAAATCTCCAATGCTCACGTGCTTTTTACGTGTTAGAACCTGTACGAGATCTCATCGCAAATATAGAAAATAAAACAAGAATCCCTACACAATTTTCACCAGAATTTGGAGCCCACGCATGGCGGGATATTAGCCGTTCGATCAAATTTCGATCGATGGTTCTTGCGCAATCTGGAACTGATGGGGATGTTCTTCCTCCTTTCGCGAACAGGCACCGGCTATTTGTGCTCGAGGTGGTACATAGCTCGGATCTGATGCTGCGACTTGAGTCCAAATGGTTCTCGTGGTGGCGAAGCTCCGATGCATGCCCCGCTTCTCGATTGTGCGGTTGGTGCTTTGAAGCGTAGGAATATCATATCTCCGTGGATAGATCTTGGATGGTTGATGCTCCTGATCTCACTGCTGTTTGGAGGTGGGCTAAAAGGGAACACCTTTCCCTTTGAACTCTCCCACTATGAGGAAAATCAAAACTTCATCACGTCTTCATATCGGTGGTGCTCGATTGTCCTCAGAACTCCAGTGAAGGCAACCTCAATATCCAGCGATGGTTTGTGTGTGGCAAATCCAAAGTCACAGTGATCAGATCGTTCTCAAATCGGTAATCAATTGTGCTCGATTATAACATGAAGCTTTCAATTTGATAATTAAGTGCAGAAGGTGGAACTCGAGGATAGAGATTTCGATCCACGCAAGAATGTTTGTTGCTCCAAACAACCTGCAAGTTCAGAATAGTTCTTCTCGTCTCCTTATAAGTGAATACTCAACCTCCAAGCGATGCATATTTCCATATGTACGCTCAATTTAGATGCAACATAGCTCGATCTCTAGCAATCATCACGATCTAGATGACAATGATGGTGTCGATTGTCGGATCCTTTACTACTGTTGTGAGTCCACGCAACTGCAAGGGATCACGCCATGCCTCGCCTCCAACCTCTCACTCAACAGTGAAGAAGCCGGAATCTGTCACCCTCATGACCTCTCAACCTCGAAGCTTGGACAAATTGGAAGCTAATGGCAGATGATAAAGGTCAGGAGTATAAATAGGGTAAGGTTTCGTGGTGAGAACGGGAGGTGGTGCGGTCACCGGAGAAGGGAAGGGTCACCGGATTTGGTTGGGGAAACGGCCTAACGGCCGGAGGCGTTGGGGACATTGGTGGTCGAAGATGGAGGAAAAGGGGGCGTTGCAACGCAATTGTGAGGAAGAAGAAGCGTACGACATGGGGAAGAAGAATAAAAATAATAAAATTAAAATTAAATAATTAATGAATTTAATAATTAGATTAATTTAGGAATAATTAGATGCCTTATTGATTAAGTAAATAAAATTTATTTAATTTAATATAATAGAGTATTAATAAAGTATATAAATTTAATAAATAGCATATATTAAATAATATAGATTAATGTACATTATACATTGCATACCAATATGCTCTCAAAATTCGTTTTTCTACATATTAACTCCGATTTTAGCGAAGTCAGTGTCATTTGGCAGATAATTATATGAAACAAACTTTAAAAGTGACTGCACCTATTTCAGAGTCCATATGGATGAGTTATGAGATCCTAGAAATTTAGGTCACAGCTTTGTGGCTTCAGGATTTATTGGCATTTTGATTTAAGTTATATTTTTATATTTCTCTAATGATTTTTAGAAATGCATTAGAAAGAAATTAAGTTAAAAGGAGTTAAGAATAATTAATTATAAAATCAGGAAGTTTACACATATAGTACAAATAGACAACGGGGCCCAAACGCCAAAACTCACCCATTTTATTCTAATATTTTTTTGATATTTTTATTAAATAGTATTATTTATAAAATGAAGATTAAAAGTGAGTTCGATGAATTTAGAGTTTTCTATAAATAGTTATGAACCTTGAAGTCAGCTTTTACGGTTTTTACGATTCATTATAATTAATTAATTTTATATTGAATAATTTTATGTTTTTTTTAAATAATATATATTTTTATAAAAACTTTTATGATAAAAAGATTTTTATTTGATATTTTCTTGATGATAAACAAAATAAGTGAAATATTTACAATATGGAAATGAATAAATATATTTTTGTGATCTAGATTTTCTAACATTTTTATACGTTAGCATCATTATCTCCTCTTACTTATTTATTTTATCGACCAAGTCAATATTGACTCGGTGTCAAGATTAGGATTAGTCTGCATATTTTATATACATCCTTCTTTCTCTTTTATTTTTCATTTTTCTCTTTATTATTATTTTTTGATAGAATAAGTGTTAAAATATAATTAATATTTTATAGTTTAAATGTTAATTAATGGAAATTAGTGAGTATTTACATGTATTTTACAAAGGATTTTAGCCAAAAATGAAAGAATAATTGGATACCTGCTCGGCTCTTGGTTTGTCTCTGCCGACTCTCATCCCTCTCAATACTACACTGGACTGGATTAGTGTGATCCCTGCTGTTGTGGATCGTGAAAAATTATGCTTAATTCTTGTTGCAATTGTGTGCTTTATATGGAATGAAAGAAATGATAGGTGGACACTGGGCCCATGTGACAAGATAGTAGACCTGATTGTGCAAACTGCTCACCTTGTCGGGGGTTTGACGCATGGCCTTAGTTTTTGCTCTCCTTGAACCATGGTAACTGTCACAGGGGTAAATCTCAAACTCTAATTTTTGAGACTGACCTGGGCGGCGTTAGATTCCCGCAAACTAACCAGCCTTCCCTTGACGTGTAGGATGTACACCAGCACACCGATCAACCACGCTGCTAGAATGCTCGTACACAAGCACACAAGCACAAGGACACAAGAGCTTTGGCACTAAACCCTCTTTGTATTGCAAGAGACTCACTCTAAGTGTGATATCTACAAATGAGCTCTACCCCTCCTTATATAGACAAGCCGGGGTATGCAAAGGGACACCATTATTACATGTACAATGAATAGCCATGACTCTTCATCTTCTACGGAGACCCTTCGTCTTTCGAGGTGACTCTTCGTGCACGTGGCTCTTCATCTTGCATCCCTTCGGATTTTGCAACAGACGCCATGTCACCCGCTCCGTCAGCATGTCATGGCGTCTGCCTCATCAGCACGCCATGTCATCATGCCACGTCATCAGTGGGCCCCACGCTCCTACGTAGGATGTTGCAGCTCAAGCTCATCAAGTGCTGCCGAACACTTGTGTTGTACCAAGGGGAACCCACGGTCATGCGGTAAACCCCATTCTTAGCCATCCGTAAGCTAAGGTGATGTCCTCCAGAACTTCATAGTGTGGCCACCGAACTACACGGTCGTGTGATACCGCTATCACACGGTATTACCGTATCACGGGAGTTGGGGGTGTTACATGCCTCCCCCACCTGATCCATCAGGCGTTCGCGACTGCACCTGCGTCTTAAAGAAATCCTCGATGACGTCCTCGAACTGCCACAGGGTTGTATCACGTTCCCAACTTGCCTCCTCCTTTGGGAGTCCCTTCCATTTGATAAGGAAGAAGATCCTCCAGTTTTTCTTGCTCTGGCCCTCCACACGCCTGTCAAGAATCTTCTCAGCAACCCTCGTGTGCTGAACCCGGACATTAGGAGGGGTACGTTTTGATGCCCTCCTGGTGTTGTCTTCTTTGTCCTCATGGTACTCCTTCAGTAAGCTGACATGGAACACGTGATGCAACTTCAGTCTCTCTGGAAGACGTAGTTGATAGGCGAGCGGTCCCACGCGTCGTACGATCTCAAAGGGTCCATCATAGCGAGGAATCAACCCTTTGTGCGTTGTCTTCCTCGGGATTTTCTTCCAAATCTGGGGCGTAAGCTTCAGCACCACCTTCTCCCCAACCTGGAACTCGACTGGCCTACGACTCTTGTCAGCCGCCTTCTTCATCCTGCGTTGAGCTTGAGACGACGCATCCTTCGCTTCCTCCCACCGATCTTGCCTCTCCAAAGCAATGCGATGTGCAATAGGGCACCATCCTTGGCTATTCTGCTTAGCCACTTCGTACGGTGTCACGGGTTGCCTACCCATCACGATCTCGAATGGACTCTGGCCTGTGGTGGAGGTCTGTTGTAGGTTGTAGTAGAACTGGGCAGTATCCAGTAAACTAACTCAATTGTGCTGATTGGCCGTCACGTAATGTCTCAGGTACTCTTCCAACAAGGCATTGATCCGCTCCGTCTGACCATCCGTCTGCAGGTGATTGCTGGTAGATAATTTGAGATCGGATACCAGCATCTCAAATAAGGTCGACCAGAACCGACCTGTGAATCGGGCATCGCGATCGCTCACGATGTCCAATGGTATCCCCCAGTGCTTCACCACGTTCTGCAAGAACAACTTCGCTGTGGTCTCTGCTATGCACTCCTGGGGTGCTGGTACGAAGATCACGTATTTGGAGAAGCGATCAACTACCAACATCACCGCATTATTCCCATCCACCTTCGGGAACCCAGTGATGAAGTCCATGGAGACGCTCTCCCACAGACGTGAAGGGGTAGGCAGGGGCTCCAGCAGTCCTGCCGTCTTCTTCCTCTCAGTCTTATCTTGTTGGCACACAAGACAAGTACGCACATAGACTTCAACGTCTTCCACTATCTTCGACCAGAAGTAGCTTGAGGAGAGGAGTGCTAGTGTGCGCTCCACTCCTGGATGACCAGCCTACTGTGCGTCGTGTGCTTCCTTCAGCAACATTTTCCTCAAGCCGCCGCTCGAGGGGACATAGGGTCTCCTGCCCTTTGCATAGAGGACGCCTTCCTCTATCCAGAATCTCCGAACTTCACCATCGTTCACGTGTTGCACCAAGCGTGAAGTGTCCGGATCTTCCTTTGTCTGCTCCCGTATGCGCTCCAGCATGTCTCCAGACATGCGGGTGATTGATGCAATCACCGCAACCTTCGGCTCTTCTGGTTCGCTCTTCCTCGAGAGAGCGTCTGCTACCTGGATGGTCCGCCCAGGCCTGTAGCGAAGCTCGAAGTCGAATTTGGCAAGAAAGTCTTGCCATCGCGCCTGCTTGGGAGTCAGCTTCTTATGTGTGGCAAAGCAACTCGTTACCACGTTGTCCGTCTGCACCACGAAACTTGATCCGAGAAGATAGTGGCGCCATGTTCTCAGACAATGGACCACTGCTGTCATCTCCTTCTCTTGCACGGAGTACCTCCTCTCCGCTGGTTTCAGTTTGCGGCTCTCGTAAGCCACATGTGCCCATATTGCACCAGTACACCAACAAAGTGCATAATCAGACGCGTCGGTGTGGACTTCGAACGGCTTCTCGAAGTCTGGAAGTCGCAGAATAGGTTCTTCCACCACCGCCCTCTTCAGCTTCTGGAATGCCTCCTGGCATTCACGCATCCATCTCCAAGGCTGATCCTTCCGAAGCAGGTCCGTCAGGGGCGCCGCCTTCTTGGAGTATCCTTTGATGAACTTCCTGTAGCAGTTCACCAATCCGAGGAAGGGTCGTAGCTCTATCACCTTCGTGGGGATTGTCCACTCTTCAATCGCCTGTGTCTTCCTTGGTTCCATGCGTATCGTGCCTCCGCCCACGATATGCCCGAGGAAGGAGATGGTCTCCTGACCAAAGGCGCACTTCTCCAGCTTCAAGTATAGCCGGTTCTGCCTCAGCTTCTCAAGCACCATCCGCAAATGCTTGACATGCTCCTCCAAGGTCCTACTGTACACTACTATGTCGTCCAAGTACACTACAACAAACGAGTCGATATACTCGCGGAATACATCATTCATAAGCGTACAGAAAGTTGCCGGAGCATTAGTTAGCCCAAACGGCATTACAAGGAACTCGAAAGACCCATAACACGTCACACACGCAGTCTTTGGCTCGTCTCCCTCCTTGATGCGGACCTGGTATTATCCCGACCTGAGATCCATCTTCGAGAAGTACTTGGTTTGGCCCAAGCGATCGAACAGGTCTTCAACATTGGGAACGGGGTACTTGTTCTTCACCGTCACCTTGTTCAGTGCGCGGTAGTCTACGCACATCCGCATGCTCCCATCCTTCTTCTTCTGGAACAACACCGGTGCTCCATATGGTGCTTTGCTTGGACGCATCAGATCAGCATCCACTAGCTCTTTGAGTTGTCTCCGCAACTCCTCCAAATGTGCAGGGGGCATTTTGTAGGGGTTAAGTGCAGGGGGCACCGTACCTGGCAGCAACTCGATGTCGTGATCGACGTCTCTCTTTGGTGGGAGCTCCTTCGGCAGCTCCTTCGGCATCACGTCTTTGAACTCGCCCAGTAATTTCTTTACTACCTTGGGACATGGCTGTGTCTCCTCGCCATTTTCCTCGACGCGTACCGTAGCAAGATACGTCGTCTCCCCTTTCTTCAGCCCGTTGCAGACTTGCATTGCAGACATGGCTCCAGTCTGCATTTTCTTCTTGATAGCCCTTATGAAGCATAGACTATCTGCAGCCGCGAAGAAGATGCCTTCCAGATAAGGCGTTACTGATGCCTTCGCCTTCTTCAAGAACTCGACTCCCAAGATAACTTAAAAGTCGTCAAGAGGTACCACGAGCAAGCGTACCTTTCCTTGTCATTCACCCAACTGAACAGTACAGTTTGTCATACCTTCGATCTGCAGTGACTCGGAGTTGGCAAGCTTCACAGGGCACTGGCTCTTCTCCAAGGGAACTCCCAAGCTCCCGAAATCTTTGCTGGAGATGAAGTTGTGTGTCGCTTCAGTATCAATCATGGCTAAAAGAGTCTTCTTGTGTCCTACGACATCGATGTACACCAACTATGGATCCTCGCGCTCCACCTCCACTTTCACCTCTTTGCCCGACTTCAGCGGACACAAGCGAACGTTGCGCAGCAACTTAAGGTTCGTCATGCACGCCTCTTCGTCTGAGTTCTCCTCCATGGTCATGGAGTTCAGCTTCTCTCGTTTCGGACACTCCCGCGCCCGATGTGGCATGTCACAGATAAAGCAGCCCTTCCTCTGGGGTTGCTCGGCCTTCTTGGAGGATTCCACACCCTCCCTTGAAGTGTCGGTCTTACCGAACTTCTTGAACTTTCCCTTGCTTTTCTGTTTGGGTTTGCTCTTGATCTTCTCGGTTTCCTTCTTCTCGGTGGTGGGTTGGACTTTGTAGTCGACCAACACATCCGCAGCAGTGATGGCCGTCTGAAGGTCCTTCACTCCTTGCCTCCTGAGCTCCGCCTGAACCCAGCTTTGAAGGCCCACCATGAAACTAAAGAGTTTGTCTTCTTTAGACATACCTTTGATATCTAGCAGCAGTGATGAGAACTGCTTCACGTACTCCCGTACGGTTCCCGTCTGCTTCAACCTTCGGAGCGCCTCCCTCGCTACACAAGCAGTGTTGGTGGGTAGGAACTGCTCCTTCAGTTCCTTCACCAACTCATCCCAAGACGAGATGTCTGGTCGTCCTTCGGATGCACGACTCCTCCACCATAGCTTTGTGTGGTCGGATAAGTACATCGCCGTCAAGGATACCTTCTCTGCCTCAGGAGTCTTGACAGCTTTGAAGTATACCTCCATGTCCCACAAGAAATTCTCCAAGTCTTTGGCACTCCGCGTACCTGAGAAGGACTTGGGGTCCGGGACCTTTGGCCTTCGAGACTCGCTAGATCCGCCCCCGTTCGCGATCGCCCTCTTGAGGATGTAGAGTTCCCCATGCAGATCTTGCACCAGGGACTCGAGCTCCTCTAGTTTCTCCCCGAGTGCCTTCATTACGTCGACCGAGCACTGGCTATCGCCAACGGCATCTGACACCACTTCTGCATCATCCTCCAGATGAGCCAAGTGTTGGGCATGAGTACCCAGCTGAGACTGGATCTCCATCACGATTCCCTCCAAGGAAACAAGGCGATCTTCAGTGTTGGGCGCCATTTCTCGCTCTGATACCAGTTGTCACAGGGGTAAATCTCAAACTCTAATTTTTGAGACTAACTTGTGCGGCGTTAGCTTCTCGCAAGCTAACCAGCCTTCCCTTGACATGTAGGATGTACACCAGCACACCGATCAACCACGCCGCTAGAATGCCCGTATACAAGCACACAAGCACAAGGACACAAGAGCTTTGGCACTATACCCTCTTTGCATGGCAAGAGAGACTCACTCTGAGTGTGATATCTACAAATGAGCTCTACCCCTCCTTATATAGACAAGTCAGGGGTATGCGAAGGGACACCATTATTACATGTACAATGAATAGCCATGATTCTTCGCCTTCTACAGACACCCTTCGTCTTCCGAGGTGACTCTTCGTGTATGTGGCTCTTCATCTTGCATCCCTTCGGCTTTTGCAACCGACGCCATGTCACCCGCTCCGTTAGCATGCCATGTCGTCTGCCTCATCAGCACGCCATGTCATTATGCTATGTCATCAGTGGGCCCTACGCTCCTACGAAGGTTGTTGCAGCTCAAGCTCATCAAGATCCGCCGAACACTTGTGTTGTGCCAAGGGGAACCCACGGTCATGCGGTAAACCCCATTCTTAGCCGTCCGTAAGCTAAGGTGAAGTCCTCCAGAACTTTATAGTGTGGCCACCGAACCACACTGTCGTGCGATACCGCTATCGCACGGTATTACCGTATCACGGGAGTTGGGGATGTTACAGTAACCTCGTCCGTCATTGTTCCAATACATGAAATGTTTAAAAAAGAAAAGAAAAAGTCCATACCAGAACATGTCCTGTACTGTACAGATAATGGAATCCGTCGATGTCAACCTGATCCGTGTAAATCGATCTTATCTTTATATGATCAATCGACACGTGTTGACAGAAGTACTCGCGTTGACTCCTACGGATGCGGTGCAAACCTGGTTTTATATGCTGCTGTGATCAGATTTGATATTCAAGTAATTGGGTCAGCGGAAACGTCATTTGATATGACGATCGATGTCTACTTTGCTAAAACCAATGATAATATCATAAATAACAAGCAACTTGATGTACTCTGGTTACCGTCCCTTTTTCTAAGATCGAGATGATGAATCTAATTTGGCAGGCCAGAGGAGTTCCACGTTAGTCTACTCCTTATAAGACCTACTAAATCGGTGGTCTTGATTTATACGCGATGCTAACGAAAGGTTGGTTGTTTTTTTTAACTTTGATAGTTTTTCATTAAACTGAACTTGGAACATGCACGATTGAGCTCTCATAAAAAAACATTACTAAAGTGATCAATCAGTTGAGGTTTTTTGAGTGAGCTGACATTCGTGGTAGCTTGAATGCGACTTATATGATAATGTGTGCATACTTATGTATTTGTAGAACTTTTACAAGTTGTTAATAAGTATATACGAAAATAATTGAACAATACCAACGAAGATTTGTCTTGGAGGCTTGTTGGACTTGATATATGTGACATCATGTACGTTATAAAAAGACAACTGCACGATTGTCTGTTTATCACCATATTTGTCATTTATAAACAAGGTCTTAGGATAGAAAAATGTTTAAATACTTAATCTTTCTTATGTTTTACGCTCAACTTTATCTTCTTCCTTTGAGCCTTCTTCGCTTACGTTTTGATATCCATAACCTAGGTATAAGCTAATAATTTAGATTTTATTATCATCAAAAACATGCATGCCTACATAAGACTCAATAAAACCGTACATAAATATTTTGATAATCTCATTTAATGAGAAAAATGTAGAGAAAGCTTCGTAATTTTATACATAGTTAGATAGTTCAAAGGAATATAATTCTAATCAAATATACATTTCACGTGTATATATCAATTATGTTTTTTAAGATAAATGGTTCAAATTCATTCATCATGCAAGAGGGTTGGTTCAAATTCATTCATCATGCAAGAATAGTAAGGTTTTCCATCCAAAAAGATAGGTGACTAATCTGCGACAGTCAATCAAATTAAGAATTCCAAAAACATAAGCATCAACACAGTAAAGTCGCATCGAACAAGCCTAGGCAATCAAGACAGCATCGAACAAGCGTTAACTCTATGGTTCATTGATCACAAGTTTCCTTGACCTTAGACCCATGCCAAAAGATCGTTTGCCACGGCCACCAGATTGAGGAGAAGCCCGTAACGCCAAAACACCTACAACAGAGATTGAAGGAAAAAGGAAATTCTATGACATGTAGTTAAAATTAGGGCCGCTGAAGCAAAGGAACAAATGTGTCAGACAACATAAATTGTTGACGGGTATTTATGACATCCTCCGTTGACAACCGAACTCTGATAGCATAAATCGAAGATCAGTCCATGATCAATTTTCCAGTATTGAAGGGTATGTTTTTGAATGCATGTCGAAATCTTCCTTCCCAAATCAATCACCAAACCATTGATTTCAAGCAAAGCATTTGCCATTCCAAGCTACCCAAATTGATTTGAAGCAAAGCATTTGTCATTCCAAGCTACGCAATTTTACCTCGCAATTCCATGTAATCAGGTCGAATAACTCTTGGAAATTTGGCTCTCAAGTCCACAAGAGTTAAATATTTCTTTGGTAACTTCATAATTATTGAAAAGATGCATGTAGTTTGCTAGATGATTTTGCAAAGGTGGCATCTATTCATCGATGGGATGTTCATTTTTCAAGATGATCTTGAGTATTTATTTTATTGTGCGCCAATAGCCAAATAAAGTAGTAAACTCTTTATTCTAAAGCATGCTTACTTAAATTCTCAAAAAATAGAGATCTAATTTCTCGATCGACTAGCAAAGAGTATAATCTTTTGGTAGTTATTTCCGTACCATTTTGTTGGAAAATGGTATAAGTAGTAGAATCAAAAGTTTGAGTGTGGAATGCATTGAAGGTCCTTTGCAAGGCCTTTTTTAATCGAGAAACATCATCCCACAATCCCAAAGGCAGCTAATTTCTAAAAGATTTAAATTAGTTTATTCGCGTTGTACAAGTTATATGTCCCTCATGAACCAAAACCATATTTAAAAAAAATAGCCAAAGTCAAGGAAAGTACATTGTAGGTTTTGTTTCCCTAATAATTAATCTTTCTAGAGAGAGATTTTTAGGCCATCACCTAATTCCCGAAGTGAAGTTGGTACCTTCGTATGGCATTTCCAACCGAGCGATAGAGATTGTTAAGGTCTCTCGAACAACACAATTGGACCTCCCCTAATGTGAGTCGCACTCAACACCTTTGACACCCAAGGCCTTTTGTAATCCACTATTCTAATTGTGGATTTTGTCAAGAAAGTGTCATTGAATAATCTACAGATAGAGAATTCCCCAGCCATCGTTTGATTTAGGGCATGTGACTTCGGCCAAGCAACCTTAGAAGATGATTTGATTTCCTTGCCCCCCCCCCAAGAAATTTGCGCATGATCTTGTCAATCTTGTTTATAATACCCACATGTAGCTTTAGGCAGGACATCACATGAATGATTAAAGGCGTGAGAGAAGAATTGAGCATTGTGATTCTTGCTGGTAGTGGTAGGATTTAGATTTCCATCGTTGGAGCTTGGTTGGAAATTTTGCAATAGTAGTCACCCAATCTTTGTTCAGTATTTTATTTTTTGGCAACGGGAAGCTTAAGTACTCAATAGGGAAGGAACCCACTGTCCAACCAAGAGTCTTGATGAACCTCTACTTCATCACCTTTATTATTTCATTTCGGCCTTAAATCTCTAGCTAAATGCATGCATATAATATTAATTTGTGAAAAAGAACAATAAAAAAATAGACGCATAAATACTGCATAAAATATTGTATTTAATTCCAAAATAAAAGAATAAAGAAAGAAAAAGAATGAAGTGTCAAGGATACAAAGTGACCCTAGACTAAGACCCAGTCATCATGATGACTTGGTCAACAAGGAATAAAGTACACTACAAAAAAAAGCGGGATTGGCATGCACATAAATGCTCGTTATGTGCACGCCTAGTGCCCGCCCTGTGCACGCCCGAGAGGTGGGCGAGCACATGTGCTCATTCAGAGCGTGCTCGCTTATATGAGAGTCGCTCCGGCTGGTGGGCGAGCACATTGGGACGCTATGTGCTTGCCCTCTCTCTGGCGGGCACATATGTGCTCGCCGATGTGATCGCCCTCCACTAAATATTGCGATCACCGACGGAGCACCTGGCGAGCACATGTGCTCGCCCAAACTGATTTTCAGGAAAAAATATACAGGTTCGACAGGGTTTTGACGCCCCGTCGAACCTGTATAGCCTGCCAATAGACCACTGCAGGTACTTATAAGAGCTCCGTAAGGGTATATATATTATAGCAGTTCGTTGACTAAGATAACTAGCACTAACAACTGAAAGTCACGCAATATACATGAATTTAGAAATAAACACTCAAATTTAACATCTAAATATTACAAACAAGTCAAAGCCAACAAAGTTCATATAAATTAAAAGATGTGCTAAAAGTTTAACAAAAATACAGATCCAAACCAACAAAATTTTACTTCTTCTTTGATCTAAAAAATTTAGACATTAAACCCAGCTTTGATTTCTTTTTTTCCTTCTCCTTTTCTTTGAACCTCGCATACATGCGTGCCTCTTCTTCAGGGTCGTTCTCCTTCTCCTCTTCGTCATCAGATTCAATCTCTTCAGGTTGAGATGCATGCCCTTGCGACCTATATTATATATGGAAGATTTATAACTATTACATGCATTTTGTAGATATAGAAATATAAATTATTACTCATTCTATAAGTAGAATACTTACATGTACGCCATGAACTCTTCTCAGAGCTTCGTCACCTGCTCCACCATCATCGCCATCTGTGACTCCATTGGAACTGATGATTGGGACGGATGTGGTTGCGTGTACGACGGCTGAGAGTATGCATAACAGGAGTGACGATGTTCCTCCACATAATATGGAGGAAGATGATGATCAGCCAAATGACCAAGGTAAAGGTACAAAAATGGTCGTTGCGACCTCGATCAATCGGCTAAGTCAATCAAGAAAAATTGAACCACTAATGAAAATAAAATCGATCAAAACACGAATAACGATCCTGCTATGGGATTAACCTGGTATAGCACCCAGGGTCGAACTCGAGGAGCACGGGTTGGCCGAGAGGCCTACGAAGTAGTAAAAATAAAGAAAATAAAAGAACAAAATATTTTTACTGGTTTTTAAGTATTTTTATATTTTTTTGGATTTTTAATGTATTAAGAAAATAAGAAAAACAAGGAAAAGCACACTTCAACAATTTATTCAAAGCATCAAAAATCAACCAAAAATTAAAACAAAAATATTTTTATGTATTTTATATTTTTTTGTGTTTTTGGTGAATTTTTGATAATTTTCTGATGTTTATTTAATTTTCTAAAAATCAAAAAGTGAAGCAAACAGTGGATACTGTCCAGCCGAGACAAAGAGCCCTAGATAAAATATCTAAGGGCCTCAAAATGGCCTGGAGGTAATTTTCCTATAAAGAAGATGAAACAAGGAAAATTTAAGTACCAATTTTATTATTTTTGGATTTTTAATTTATTTACTAGAATTTTTAAAGGTTTTTGAGTGTTTTTAAGTTTTTAGGGGTTTTCAGCAATGAAAAATAGCCAAAATTGGCTAGAAAATCAAACTAAGTAAAACAAACAGTAGACAATTTTTATAGAATTTTTAAGTGAGTTTTTATATTTGTTGTGATTTTTCAAACTAGACAGTGACAAAAATGAAGGTTTTTGATTTTTGATTTTTTTTAAATTATTATTTTTGTATAATTTTACCCCTATTTTATATTTTATTTATTTATAGTATAAAATAAGGAATAAAAAGGTATTTTTATTTTATTTTTATTATTTATATACATGAGTAAAATAAATACATATATACATGGTATATGTACAATGTATTTTTGTATTTTTAATTTTATTATTTTTATTTTGTTTTTGTTTTAATTTTATTTATTTACAATATATAATATAGAATATTTAAAAAATTTTGGAAAATAATTTTATTTATTTACAAGGTTAAATAAATACATAGATGTGGTTTATGTACATGATGAAAGGGGTATTTTTGATCTTTTTGATTTTTAACTTTTTCTTTTGTTTTTATATTTATAAATATACACAAGTATTTAAAAGCATATTTTTGGTGAGGAAAAATATTTATATTTTATTTACATAAATATTTACACAAGAGTCCCCTATCTCCCTCTACTTTGGCTTTTATGCGGTCAGGCCCATGCTGAGCCCTCCCTTGGGTTAGGTTGCTCAATATTTATTCTAAATATTTCCCTCTTTTTCTTTTTATTCTTTTATTTTTGCACAAAAACATGCTAATTATAGGTTTTTACACAATGCATGCTTTTGGTAATTATTCCTATTTACACATATCTACATGCATTTGCACAGGTTTTTGTAGCTAAAATATAAGAATAAAGAGTGATGAATGAGTATTCATCACCCCCCTATACTTAACTTTGCTAGTCCCTTAGCAAACACTTATTTGAAAAAGAAGTGAAAAAGAAAGAAATAAAAAGAAAAAGAGGATATACATGGATCCAGGTTGATTATTAAACTTGCCTTCATTAAATTGGGGTATGGAGCTCGATCAGATCTTTGGATTATTAATGTGTCGGAACCTTATTTAGACTTAAGCTTAAAACTCAACAGCCTCTAAGTTCCACTAATCTATAACCAAGACTCCTCAATGCTCCAGATCAGAACAAGTCATCAATCACAGACCCTGAAGACCATGAATCTTTTCTTGTCCTGTGAATGTGAGGTCTAAGCTCTCCACCTCAGAAATGGAAACTTGACAACCCTCCCCAACAAGGTAACTCTATGACCTCAATCTGGCCACTCTTTCCTCGAGGAGCGGGGTATTCCCTTCTAAGTTCAAGTTCAACCGGCTCAAGAAGAGGAGGAAGAAGAGAATGGGTCAAGGCCAGTGTAGCCAAGTACCCTTGGGAGCCTGACCAGTGTAGCCAAGTCTCCCTGCTGCAAGCTACATAAGGTGGATCATGAAACCAAGCTTTGCTTATTGCACTCTATATACATACTCCGGTGGGATTATTATTTTCTATCAGACCCACCACTTTTTTGGAGTTCTTTTCTTTTTGCACATTTTTTTTCAAGTGCATCTATACAACATATACATGTGCAGCATATATACAAGGAGTTTTTCCTCTTGAGCCAGTAGACTATCCCTCTTTTGAAGCTTTATTGCAACCCACAACTCCCTTCGTTAGACCTCATGGTAACCAGACCAAGTTGAGACACACTTCCTTCACTAAAAGAAGAAGAGAGGTTCCGCCTAGAAGTACTACCCTCATATGCTACCCCAAGTCAAGGAAGACTGCCTCCTCACCACCTCATCCGTAGAGAGCTCGGTGCATAGTGCTGGTGTCCAAGTAAAGCCATTGTCTATATGAGTCATGTGTTGTTGTTAAGTGCTCTACTTAGGCTCATTGAGATGACATGTGATCATAGCCTAGTGGACTCAAAGAATTAAGTCACCATGGACCTGAAAAGCCTTAAACCTAAGCCCTATAAGGTTCCTCTTAGAAGTTAGGTGAATTAAGATCTTAATCAAGCTCCATTTCTCAATTTGATTCCAGGCTAGTTTAAATGTCAACTATCATCCAGAAAAACTACATACATATGTACAAAAGATGCTTATTTACAAAAAATTTACAATCATGCAAAATTTTTGAAAAATGTTTTGAAATCATGAATGGATGATGCATGAAGTGCAAGTTTTGCAAAAAGATATTTACACACATTTACACCAGATTTTTGCAAACTTTTGATTTTTCAAAACATTTTGGAAAAATTTTGTACTATATACATAATTTTGATACAAAAATATTTACACAAGCTTTACACAAAAGATTTTTGAAATCATTTTTACAAAAATAATTTGTACACTAGCTATTTATGTGCAAATAAAAGAAGTTTATGTACATGAAAATTTTTAATTTTTGTGGTTTTTAGTCATTTTTATTTATTAACACACTCACACCAAGTACGAGTTATGGCTAAAGTATATATGAAATATATACACACCCCCTATACTTAGCTCGAACGATGTCCTCAGAGTCAAGAGCGATGAAGAAGACATAACTCGTGCTAGGTATAGGGAAGTGAAACGAAAGGCTATATACAAAGAAGAAGAATGAAATGAAAAAGTCAAGAGGGTCTCGGTTCTTCCCCCTATACTTAGGATTAAGTAATCCTAAGTATAGCAGGCTGTATACTAAGGGAAAAACCGAGTGGAGAATGTACAGGGTCTACCCCCCCTATACTTAGGGTGAAATATCCCTAAGTATAGGCAGCAAAAACAGGGATAAACAGAAAGAAAAGAAATACCCAAAAAGTCTCACATCCCCCCTATACTTAGGGTAAAGTGCACCCTAAGTATAGCATAATTATAAGATGAAGAAAGGGATGCGGGACTAAAGAATGTGGTGATATGGACATCTGGATCTATACAAGGCGGAGGATCAGTGAAACTCAGGCGTGAGATGCATTAGATGTGAGTCAAAGACCACATCTCACGCAAAATGAATAGGGGCAAGATCAGCGACCCGCGGCTCATGATCTAGAAATGGCTTGAGCCGCTGGCCGTTCACTCGAAAGGTACTCTCAGAAGACAACTCAGATATATCGATGCTACCGTTATCGTCTACCTTTCTGACCAAGTAGGGTCCCTTCCATTTGCTCTGTAGCTTCCCTGGAAATAATCGTAGCCTCGCATCAAACAGCCATACTCTCTGACCAATCTCAAAATGCTTGTGGCTGATATGAGAATCATGCCACTCCTTCACTTTCTCCTTATAATGTAGGCTGTTTGAGAAAGCTGCATCTCTCAGCTCCTCCAAGGCAGCTAACTCTGCCCTCCTCTGGTCTCCCATACCATCTGGATCCATAAGAATATCAGTGACTGCCCAAAGTGACTTGTGCCTCAGCTCAACAGGTAAATGGCACGGCTTGCCATATACGAGGCGAAAGGGAGATGTGCCCAATGGTGTCTTGAAAGACGTCCTATATGCCCACAAGACCGAGTCCAAAAGCTGTGACCAATCCTTTCGGTCAGGGCGGACGACTTTCTGCAGGATAGTCTTAATCTCCCTATTCAACACCTCGGCTAGACCATTCGTCTGTGGATGGTAAGGTGTAGCAACACGATGGTCTATGCCGAACTCGCTAGCAAGGGCCTTCACCTGGTCGTTGATGAAGTGAGATCCCCCATCAGAAATCAGAACTCGTGGAACCCCAAACCGCGTGATGATGTGCTTCCTCAAAAATCTGCAAACTGTCCTCGCATCAGCGGCTCGGGCGGGGATAGCTTCCACCCAACGACTAACATAATCTACGGCCAACAGAATGTACTCAAATCCCTGACTCTTAGGGAATGGACCCATGAAATCGATGCCCCATGCGCCAAAAACCTCACAGAAGTGAATGGGCTGCATCGGCATCATATCACGCTGTCCACAAGTGCCCATCCTCTGACAGTCAGTACACCTCTTCACGAACTCATCTGAGTCCTTGAAGAGAGTAGGCCACCACAAGCCGGATTGGAGCACTTTCTATGCCGTTCTCCTCCTAGAATGATGTCCTCCTGCCTCAAGCTTGTGGCAGTAAGTGAGGACGCTATGGTGTTCCTCCTGAGGAATACACCGACGCCAGACGCTATCCCCTCCTTCGTGGTAAAGGGTGGGATCCTCCCAATGGTAGGACTTGGCCTTAGCAAGGAAGGTCTCAAGTCTCTGCCTGGGATAATCTTGTGGGACTTTCCCAGCAACGAGAAAGTTCACAATATCGGCGTACCACGGGAGTGAGGCGATAACAAGGATCGCCTCATCTAGGAAGGTATCTCGAATAGGATCCATCTGCTCAGACTCCTCAGGCTGCTCTAAACGGGAGAGATGATCCGCCACCACATTCTTGACTCCAGGCTTATCCTTGATCTCAATGTCGAACTCCTGGAGTAAAAGGATCCATCTAGTCAATCTGGCCTTGGCATCCTTCTTTGCCATGAGGTACCTGATGGCGGTGTGATCCGTGTACAAAGTCACTTTAGATCCAATGATATATGATCTGAACTTATCTAGGGCGAACACTACGGCTAGCATCTCCTTCTCTGTGACCGTGTAATTCCGCTGGGCGGAATCCAATGTGCGGCTAGTGTAGTGGATAGCAAATGGAACTCCATCCCTCCTCTGTCCTAGCACTGCCCCTACGGCAAAATCGGAGGCGTCCGTCATGATCTCGAATGGGAGAGACCAATCAGGCGGCTGGAGGACAGGAGCCTCAATCACACACTGCTGGAGAGTTGCAAAGGACGAAAGACACTTGTCATCGACAAGGAACTCGGTGTCTTTCGTCAAGAGGTCAGTCAACGGCCGGGCAATCCTGCTGAAATCCTGAATAAATCTCCTATAAAATCCAACGTGCCCTAGGAATGACCGTAGCTGCCTCAAATTGGACGGCGGTGCAAGTTTCCTAATGACATCAACCTTGGCCGGATCCACCTCCATGCCCCTGTTGGAGATGATGTGGCCAAGCACCGTCCCTTGAGTCACCATGAAGTGACTCTTCTCCCAAGATAGCACCAAATGGTACTCAATACATCGCTGGAGTACTCGGTCTAGGCAATCAAGACAGGAGTCGAATCCGTCGCCGTAGACCGAGAAATCGTCCATGAAGACCTCCAAACACTCCCCTACCATGTCCGAAAAGATCGACAGCATGCACCTCTGAAAAGTCGCAGGGGCGTTGCATAGCCCAAATGGCATGCGTCGAAAAGCATATGTGCCGAAAGGACAGGTAAAGGTGGTCTTCTTCTGATCCTCAGGAGCGATGGCCACCTGGTTGTAGCCCGAGTATCCATCCAGGAAGCAATAATGGCTCTTCCCTGCCAGTCTCTCAATGATCTGGTCAATAAAAGGCAGGGGGAAATGGTCCTTCTTGGTGGCCTGGTTGAGTCTCCTATAGTCAACACAGACCCTCCAAGAGGTGGGTACTCGTGTAGCAATCTCCTCTCCCGACTCACTGATCACAGTCGTGATGCCCGTCTTCTTGGGCACCACATGCAAGGGGCTGACCCACTTGGAGTCGGAAATGGGATAAATAAAATCTGCACTCCACCATTTTGATATTTCCTTCATCACGACCTCTCTCAGGTTGGGGTTCAGTCGCCGCTGGAACTCACGCGACGGCTTCGCCCCCTCCTCGAGATAGATATGGTGGGAGCACACTGATGGACTAATCCCATGGAGATCTGCTACGCTCCATCCGATTGCCTTGCGGTTCTTTTCAAGAACCCCCATCAACCGGGATTCCTGCTCTCCAGTCAGATCGGCGGAGATGATGACTGGGTACATCTCTGGCTCGCCCGCAAGGAATCGATACTTCAACGAAGTAGGGAGCGGCTTCAGCTCTGGAATGTTGGGCGCTGGCAAATCTGGCTGCGGAAGGAAATGAGTGAATGCTGCTAAGTCTGCCAAATCTACCTGGGAGAAAGAAAGCGCACTCTCGCAAACTGGATCGGGAGAAGGCTGCTCAACTGTGCTGTCTCTGATCTGCTCTGCATCTACCTCCTCCTCATCTGTAGGCTCAGGGGGACTCAGGTCTGGCATCTGATCATCACAATCTGCCCAATCAGACTCCGAATCCGAGGGATCTGCATCAAATACGGTGGCATCAGTACCACCGAAACACAAGGTGGCCTCAGCACCACCATCACTGAAATCCGTGTCGCGGTCAAGAACCGGCTCTGCTGCCTCTATAGTATCCTAGACCAGGACTGTGCTCTCCAAGCTCTCCTCTGCTGTCATCTGTGCATCAGTGGTGTCTGGAAATGAGAGGATGGCCTGTGCTGCAGGATCTGCCCATGCTGCCTCATCATCTGTGATCACAAAATCACAGTCCTGGTGGATGTCTGGCCCGTCGTCTGTCAGCTACTCTGAATCTGTGCTGGCCTCTGAGCATGCTCTCTCTCTGGCTCTGTAGTCCTCGACCGTCTCTATTTGTATACTCTCGCCCTCGACGCGAAAGTATACCTTCCCGCTATCATGATCAGTCACCGCCTTGGCTGTGGCCAAGAACGGACGACCAAGGATGATGGGGGTATCGGCCACTGAGTCAGGGATCTCCATGTCCAACACTACGAAGTCCACGAGGAATTTCAGGCCCTGAATCGTGACGACAACGTCTCGCAACAACCCCTTCGGCCTCTTGACAGATCGATCAGCAAACTGAGGGACTGTCCTGCTCTGTCTGCTAGTGAGAAGGGGAAGGCAATCATCCGAATCGTATCCTGGTCCACATGGCGGTCGTGGACAGTACTGCAAATCATCAGGAACTCCTGGAGGTGGAGATGGGGCTCCTCGGTGGCAAGCCCGTGAAAACGGGGAAGCATCTGCAGGGTGTTCGAGGGGAACTTGAAGTCCCCCACAATAGCAGGTACCACCACCCAATGGTGCATCAGTGTAGATCCGGGGTTGTGCAACTCCCGCATCGGTCTCGGTGGTCCTCCTGCCGCGGCGGCTGCCGCTGCTGCTGCTGCTGCGGCTCGTGCCTCTGCATCTGGTATGTCCTCAGGCTCGCTCTGCTGATCTCGCTCTGCTCGGAGGCGCTCCAACTCTCTCCTCATCTCAATCATGAACGCTCCCTGATCGCGTAACTGCTGCTGAACTGTCTCTAATGAGGCGATCAAGGTGGAGTTAATCGCTCCCTGATCCATCACGACGTGCTCTATACGGGAACGATCCTCAGAACTGCCGGCCATGACGTCTGCAAAATCAAAGGAGCCCAACTCAGGTGCTGTCAAATCTATCAATCTCTCCTTGGGCTCATGTCTCTCAGGTCTGAAAGAAAGCGGGTCGAGGGGGAATAGGGCGGAGTCGTACTCGGGCTCGGAGAGCTGGTCTCGGCTCTCGCGGGCCAACCTAGATGATTGGGTAGACGTGCCCGAAAGCGGTGCAGCCAGAGGCTGCCTAAGAGAGCGTCGACCCATCATCTTGATCTGGCGAGTAGGGTGGATGAGATCTGGAGAAACTATGATCACAAAACAAACCCCCGGTTCACCAACGCGACGCGAGCTGAAGACCGTGAAAGTTCGGTCAAATTATCTTATAAATTTTATTAGGTGAACACACAAAATATCAGAGCGCCTACGTGACCTGTTAGGATACCCGATGCTACCCCAATTGACTGGCCCGCACGGAAGAGTCGGTAATCAGTCGGGACTAGCACCGGAGGGCTCTACCTAGGGTGCGGGTCACTCTCTCGCGCATCCAAACCATACAATGAGGGGGTTGCTCTCCCCAAGACAAAATTTTTAGGGTGAGCGTTTTTTTAAGATCAATAGTGTTAACCAGTCCCAATTTTATGGTTTCTCTTTTTAATCTTTTTTAAATCAAAACAAAAGGCCTAACGAATTTTTCAGTTCTCCTGGTTATTAAGTCCAAAACAGGGGGGAGAAGATGAAAAAGCTGATGCGCGATGAAATCAATGATGCATGCTGAGTCAGAAATGCGTACCTTGTCTCCAGCACTCTACATGCAAGTGATCCGCGCAGAATTGAAAGACTGAAAATAAACTACCTATATGATGCAACGGGAAAGCCGAGTCCTAGATGAGCAATTTCTAGTGCAAGAACCGTCTAACCGGTCACCGACCGCCAAGCCAAAGAGTCCGGTCTTGGCCCGTCCCTCCTCTGTCCGACAAATCGGGGGTAGGAGAAAGCGCTTTACAGGACGGGCTGCGGCACGTAGGCTACGAAGGAGATGATTCGGTTATTTTTATTAATGATTTTTAGTAGGTCCAATTAACATTCTATAGGAACAGGCAAGCAGTTAAGTGTTGGGACCCTACTAATTACGGTACAAGCAAGAGAAATTCCTAAGTCTAGGGGCTCGAGCAAAAACCGCGTAAACACCGGAAAAGGCAGAAAGAAAATAAAAGAAAACCAAAACCGTGAAAAACCGTGAAAACCCTAAGGGTCCCCCGAGCACACCGGTGCTCGGCGAAACAGACCCGCTAAGTCACAAGTCCACAAATGTCCAAGTCCTGAGAGTCCCTGTATTATTACAATAATTAATGAAAATAAAGAGAAAAATCCTCTCCCACTCAACTCTCTCTCACTCTCTCCTGCGGCTCCGCGAAGAAAGGAGCCGCCTCCAAATCCCGCGGTTGCGTCGGCTTCTCGAAATCGGCCGCCTCGGTACTCGGGCCCTCGCAAGAAAAGGTAGAGTGGTCAGAACCAGATAATCAAATAATAATAAAAGAAAAAGAAATGGAAATGAAAATAAGGATATATATGCAAAAATGCAAAATAAAATGAACACTCAAAATAAAACAAAAACAAAAATAAAGCAAAATAAAACAAAAATAAAATATAGACAAAAGCCGCGAAAAAGCCGCGAGCTCTGAAAGAGCCGCGAAAAGCCGCGAAAATAAAAACGAAGATAAAAACAAAACTACTAAGCCGTGCTCCCCGGCAACGGCGCCATTCTGATGATCAGCCAATTGACCAAGGTAAAGGTACAAAAACGGTCGTTGCGACCTCGATCAATCGGCTAAGTCAATCAAGAAAAATTGAACCACTAATGAAAATAAAATCGATCAAAACACGAATAGCGGTCCTGCTATGGGATTAACCTGGTATAGCAACCAGGGTCGAACTCGAGGAGCACGGGTTGGCCGAGAGGCCTACGAAGTAGTAAAAATAAAGAAAATAAAAGAACAAAATATTTTTAGTGGTTTTTAAGTATTTTTATATTTTTTTGGATTTTTAACGTATTAAGAAAATAAGAAAAACAAGGAAAAGCACACTTCAACAATTTATTCAAAGCATCAAAAATCAACCAAAAATTAAAACAAAAATATTTTTATGTATTTTATATTTTTTGTATTTTTGGTGAATTTTTGATAATTTTCTGATGTTTATCTAATTTTCTAAAAATCAAAAAGTGAAGCAAACAGTGGGTACTATCCAGCCGAGCCAAAAAGCCCTAGATAAAATATCTAAGGGCCTCAAAATAGCCTGGAGGTAATTTTCCTGTAAAGAAGATGAAACAAGGAAAATTTAGGTACCAATTTTATTATTTTTGGATTTTTAATTTATTTATTAGAATTTTTATAGGTTTTTGAGTGTTTTTAAGTTTTTAGGGGTTTTCAGCAATGAAAAATAGCCAAAATTGGCTAGAAAATCAAACTAAGTAAAACAAATAGTAGACAATTTTTATAGAATTTTTAAGTGAGTTTTTATATTTTTTTGTGATTTTTCAAACTAGACAGTGACAAAAATGAAGGTTTTTGATTTTTTTAAATTATTATTTTTGTATAATTTTACCCCTATTTTATATTTTATTTATTTATAGTATAAAATAAGGAATAAAAAGGTATTTTTATTTTTTTTATAATTTATATACATGAAGAAAATAAATACATATATACATGGTATATGTACAATGTATTTTTGTATTTTTAAGTTTGCTATTTTTATTTTGTTTTTGTTTTAATTTTATTTATTTACAATATATAATATAGAATATTTACAAACATTTTGGAAAATAATTTTATTTATTTACAAGGTTAAATAAATACATAGATGTGGTTTATGTACATGATGAAAGGGGTATTTTTGATCTTTTTGATTTTTAACTTTTTCTTTTGTTTTTATATTTATAAATATATACAAGTATTTAAAAGCATATTTTTGGTGAGGAAAAATATTTATATTTTATTTACATAAATATTTACACAAGAGCCCCCTATCTCCCTCTACTTTGGCTTTTATGCGGTCAGGCCCATGCTGAGCCCTCCCTTGGGTTAGGTTGCTCAATATTTATTCTAAATATTTCCCTCTTTTTCTTTTTAATCTTTATTCTTTTATTTTTGCACAAAAACATGCTAATTATAGGTTTTTACACAATGCATGCTTTTGGTAATTATTCCTATTTACACATATCTATATGCATTTGCACAGGTTTTTGTAGCTAAAATATAAGAATAAAGAGTGATGAATGAGTATTCATCAGAAGACCACCAAGTGTCTGCTTCCTGTTCACCACAACGTCCCTCTCCTCCAACACCTTATAAGATTTTCATTGTATAATATAAAATTATATATTAGAAATGAGTATAGTAAGATATTATATATACCTGCTTCCAGATCGTTTTATCAAATGGTGGTTGCTCTCCAGTTGGATCGACACCCCATTTTTCTACAGATAGTGCCAGATAACGATCCTGAAATACAAAGTTTAATATATATAAATGAGTTATAATATATCATTTAATTCCAAATAAATTGATAGACTTATCAACAATTGTACTGCTTCAGGAGTGGACCATTGCGACTCTCCTTCTCTCCCACTCATGTGGGACCTCGACCACCACTCCTGAAAAGAGGGTTCCCTTTCCAATCTAGCTGCCTGAAATTTTTTTAAGATATAATAACAACATTGCATTATATTAAAGTAGATCTCCAAAAATTAATTTTAAATCGTAATACCATCTCTGCTCTAATCTGATTGTGGCATTTAAAGCCACTTGTCGACTTAATCTTTTGTTTCTGCGGTTTGTCCTTCCCGTCATAGATCTTCTTCCAAACTCATCATCCGCAATGAATGCATCACAGAAATCTGCCCATCTGCAAGGATTGTTATGATTATTGATTATTTTAAAAAGTTTGTTATAAATTATTTAACAAGTATAATACCTATCCTCCGTACACCATGTTGGCAGGAACCTCTTCATCTCCTCCAAATTCATTTCCTCGCATCCCGTCTTCGCATGCGAGTCTTTCCTTGCCATGAAAAATGTATCGCTCATTCTCTTTTCTGCCAAACGAATGAAGGCTCTACGATAAGCCTCCTTCCCCAGACCAGAGCCAAGGCGAAACCTACTCTGAAAATTACAACAAATTATAAGATACAAAAAACTTGACCAAAAAAATCTGTATCACTTCTTAGAAATATTTCTTACCAGAAACATGTCAAACAGTCTCTCCTCTTCTGCAACAGGGATGCGACACCATCTAAATTGCATGGAAGTCAAGTGTATCTTTATTATGTTAGTTATCTCCTTTGCCACCCTGTTGCTATTCACAAAATCCCTGCATTTGATAGAAAATTTAATTATGATATAATTTATAAAAATTTGAAAAATATTTAAAGATAAAATCTATAAAAATTTTACCTCCCATCCGCCGTAACCTCCAACAAAGGGTGGGATGCCGACGTCTGTCCAACTACAGTAGGTAAAGGCACGGATGTGCTCGGATGTCCAGAAGAAGGAGAGTCAAAATTCATTGATGTCCGTGCTGGTATGGGGACCTGTACTGGAATCCTGTAGGGGATGCTGAGGTAGATGGCTCTCCATAGCCTCCTACGTAAAAGGGTGGCAGAGGATAACCAAGAGAATCGTAGTGGGCTATCACCCGGCGGACCTCGTCGGACTGTGAATCAAGAACAACATCCGGGGTGGGCTGCCTACTGGACGAAGGTGTGTCTGAGGAAGATGGACGATTGGATATATGTGATCCATGCGCCCCGCCACGTCCAAAACCTGCCATGACTGTAATAATGATGTATTACATATTTATTACTTAAGATTTTAGTTAATTCGATTATAATTGTGTAATAAAATTTACAACTAATCTTCATCACTTATTTCGGTGGGATTAAAGGATCTTTCTTCGTTTTCTGAGTTTTCTGAGTAATCATTTCTGGAGTCAGTATCATCTTGTAAGTCAACACAAAAAACTTCATTATCAGCCAATCGAATCGATTTGATAATTGGGACTTCTTCTGTTAAGTCTATTCTTTCATTTGTCAGTGTGAATGCTTCATCTATGTCATCTTCCTGATTAGTGTAATCATTAGAGATATAACCTCGAGAATTTATCTTCACAATAGCTACTGTTTCAACGCCCTTTCTCTTCTTTGATATTTGTGGGAGATAACATACTTGATCCGCTTGAGATGCTAAGACGAATGGTTCAAATCCGCGTATAAAAAATAAATTTTCTTTGCACCACGTCGATAATGTTATTTCTTTTATCGAGTACTAAACCTCCATTGGGTTCATACCAATCACACAAGAAAAGAACTACTTTATTCAAACCTGGTATACTATATTCCACTTCTAGTATCTCCTTTAAAATTCTGTAATAATTCATATGATCTTCCTCATAACAAGATCCGCGAACCATCACTCCATGATTTTGAGTTGTCAAATATTTATCGGAATTTAAGGTATGAAAACGATATCCATTACTGTAGCAAGAGTTGTATGATCGGACCTTATAAACAGGGCCTTCTCCAAAATATTTTAAAATATGAGAATAGAAATCACCACCGTCCAACTGTTTTGAGCGGTCTTTAAACCAAGCTGGAAATTGATTCCTATAAGTGCTCAGAACTTCGTCATCTGAATACATAGGATTTTCCTTCATAATTTTCTTTCTAAATTCCCTAAAATTGGTAAGAGAAACATAAGAATTACTTGTAATGAATATATACATAAAGTAATACAAATACTTACTGAACATATGGTGTTATTTCCTTGCAATTGTCTAATACGTATAACTCTGCAGCATCCTTCTCTTGTTTCGATAAGAAACGTTCAGTTGCTTTTCCTATTAGATGAGTGGATGGCCAAAAGATAGTGATACAAGGTTCTTCATCGGAAGAAATTGTCTCATTCCTCCTGCATCTATTGTGGATAGTCTCCACATCTTCTGTAAGATATCTTGCGCAGAATGTTGCGACTTCCTCATATATATATTGTGAACTTATAGATCCTTCAACTTTACTTTTGTTTCGGATCTTTCTTTTAAGAAAGAACATAAACCTATAAGAAAGTAGGTTAAACATTTAATTGAAATAGTAAAGAATGGAATGCGATTATAATACATTTAATTACCTTTCAAATGGATACATCCAACGATATTTTACCGGTCCTCCAACTTTTGCTTCCCATGGAATATGAATCATCAGATGCTCCATCGAATCAAAAAATGAAGGCGGAAATATCTTCCCCAGGTTACACATAATCACATGAATATTTTTTTGAAGATAATCCATCTCCATGCGGTGTATGCGTGACGAGCATAGCACCTGAAAAAATCTGCTAACATCTGAAAGAGCATCGACAATATTTTTTGGTAACAATCCTCTGAATACTAACGGTAGTAATCTTTCCATAAAAATATGGCAGTCATGACTTTTCATTCCCTTAAATGTAAACTTCTTCAAATCGACCAAATTGGAAAAATTTGATGCATATCCGTCTGGAAACTTCAATTTGCTTGTCCATTCACAAACAAGCTTAACTTGATTTCTATCTAAGGTATACTTTACTTTGGGAACTTCAACCCTTCCACTATCATGTTCCTTGATATGCAATTATGGCCGATTGTATATGATTTGTAAATCACGACGAGACTTTACTGTATCTTTTGATCGACCAGTTACAGTCATAACAGTGTAGAAGATGTTATCAAACACATTTTTCTCTATATGCATAACATCTAAGTTGTGTCGTATCAGTAAATTACTCCAATATGGTAACTCCCAAAATATACTCTTCTTAATCCAATTATAACTGTCACCAAAACTAGGAAGGTTTTTTGTTTTATCTCCATTCTCTAAGGTTGATTTCTCTAATTGTTCCAAGTATGATAATATCATATCGCCTATCTTAACTGGTGGAGGATCTGCAAGATCAATTGTGTTCCTTTTAAAAGACTGCTTCTGTCTTCGATATGGATGATTATTTGGAAGAAACCGTCTGTGACAATAAAAAAAACATGGTGTCTGACCGTGTTGAAGCTGGAATGATTTAGTACTCTCCATACAATATGGACAACTTTTACGTCCATGCGTACTCCATCCAGATAGCATTCCATATGCTGGGAAGTTATTTATCGTCCAAAGCAGAGCTACTTTCATGTTAAATGTTTGACTCTTATTAGCATCATATGTATCAACTCCATCGACCCATAACATTTTCAACTCATCGATAAGAGGACGTGAATAAATGTCAATGTATTTTCCCGGATGTATAGGTCCTGGTACTAACATCGAAAGAAACATAAACTGTCGCTTATTACATAACCATGGGGGTATATTATATGGCGTTGTCATTACTGACCAGCAAGAGTAATCTTTACTTCTTCCATGAGTATTAAACCCGTCTGTACATAAACCTATAACGCAATTCCTCTCTTCATCCTTAAATGTAGGAAAAGCTGATATCAATTCTATCCAACAATCAGTCTTGTATGGATGCTCCATATACTCATCGACTTTATGTTCCGCGTGCCATGTCATGTACTTCACTGTTTCTTTACAATAATATAGTCGTTTCAATCTCAGATTCAACGGGAAATAACAATAGAATCTTTCTCGATATTTTTGTTCCACTCTTACTAGCTGTCTGATATCTTGGCTCATTACATTCAGGACACCGTTGTAAATCTTGATGTTCACCGTAATATAAAATATGGTGATTTATGCATGAGTCTATTTTAACTTCTGCTAAACCCATCTTCCGCATCATCTTTTTTGTTTTGTAATAATTATCAGGTAATTCTGCATCTTCTGATAACATTTTCTTAATAATCCTCAGTATTGTATCAAAATTACGATCGGTCATGTTATATTCCATCTTCATTGATAGAAGATCCGAAACAGCAGAAAGTTTTGAATATGTCTTGCAACCCAACCACAATGGCTCTTCTGCTTTTTTCAACAGCTCGTAAAATTCTGCAGACTCTCCATATGGTTCCTCATCATCTAACAAAGTATCATTAAATTCTGGACCCGCAACGTCCATAACCATATCTGCAAAAGGATTAATATTGTCAGCTTCTTCCGCATCATTCATACTGTCCTCGAAATTCTCACCATGCCTCCACCAAATCTGATATCCTTCCATGAAACCCATTCTATAAAGATGTAACTGAGTTTCATCTTTTGATCTCTTCCTCATTAGACGACATTTCTTACACAGACACAAGATAGTTCCATCTGAATCCACAATGCGGGAACCTTGTGCGTAAGCAAATTGTATAAATTCCTGAACACCTCTTTGAAAAGTATCTGCTATACGTCCATCTACTACACGGTTGTACATCCACTCTCTATTTGTCATATTAATGAACTTGAATTAAATAACTTATAATGTCAAATCTAGGAAATTGAGGATATCTAAACGTATCACATTATTGAGATAAAGATGAGAAGAGAAGTATATTAATTATGTTATCACTTTAGCCCGTCCATAAGGATTCAAACTTACTAAAAGATGATCGTTGTTACAAGCATCTTTATTTCTAACGAAAATTTGGCAGCATAACCCTGCACCTCTCCCGTATACCTCATAAATCAATCGCAATTAATTATCAAAATAATCATATTAGTGATTATTTCAATAATAACTATGATTGATTTGGTATACCGAAGAGGAAGGGGTTATGAACCGAATTTCTGTAAGAAATAAAGACCTTGTGACACCGATCACCTTTTAGTAAATTTGAATCCTTACGGACCCCCTTAATCCGGGAACTCCGAACTAAGGAAAGCTAATATAAATGTAATACTTTAAGATCACTTTACGTCATACATTTGTACGTGCTACAAATGAGACTATAAAATAATCTTTAAATATTTATTCATTTATATTAGCCGGGCAATTACGTAAATTTGGCTGGTTAACAATGGAGATAGGGATAAGTGTGATCCTAATTTAGTGCCTAATACAGTGCTTGGGTCACTAATAGTTGAGGGGCACCGGCAAAATAAAATTCAAACCTGCAAACATCAAAATCCATGACCATTGATCTGGGATAAACATCCCAAAGTGAGTCCAATAGTGCTGTGAAAAAATACAAAAAAATATAACACAGTTAGAGGTGATCAAATCCTCCAATGTGTTCCACACGCCTCCCGTTGTGCAGGGCCACACACCACCCGATGTGGAAGGACGCACTGTGTGTGAAGGATTTTGTGCGATTTTATATCCTAATTAGTGGTTAGCATTTTTGCCTTATAATTAACTAACCTAACTATAAGTTAATGTGATATAATTGGTCACATTAACTAGAATTTAATATGATAACAAATTATCACAAAATAAACATTGGTGTATATCATATCTCATATGAACATGATATGAAATTTTCAAACTATTATTAATGATGTTCATCACATCTAATATCTACACTATTGAAGTTGGCTAAGTAATATTATTCACAAGTTTCCTAACTAATCTTTTTAAGAAAATTAACAATACTAACTAGTGTAGATGTTGTAATGGATATTTTATCATGTTTAATTTACAAAAGCCAAACACAATATTGGTTGAGGCATTTTATCGAACATCTACAGGGCATAATATTACACATGTTATTGAGACAACCACAATCGAAATTACAACACTATAGTGAGGCACAATTATCCTAAACATGTAAAAAACATTTAAAGTATCAAAATAATACACTAGATCCAACAAAAAGAATAAAAAAATTGAAACCCTAAATTATAAAAACAATACAAATATGTAATGGAATCTTAAAAAAAGAGAAAGGAGGAAGGATTATACTGAATGGTAGATGTCTATCTACTTAAACGACGAAAACAGAGGGTGCCGGAGTCGGGGCGGACGGGTGCGGGGTCGTCGGAGGAGGATTTTGGGGGAAGATTGCGTTAGAATGAGGAAGAAGGGAACTGCGAGGTTCTGTTTACGGACTTGGGCGAGCACACTTAAGTGCTCGCCCGACCGTTGCCAGGTGCTCGCCCATAATTTACCCAGCGCGAAAGTTATCCGCGCAAAGAAATTCAAGTGGGCGAGCACATTAAAAGCGAGCACATGTGCTCGCCCATATTTAAAATTGCGTCGCTTCACATAATTCAAGCCGGCGACCCCAATGGGCGAGCACATATGCTCTTCATGTGCTCACCTATGGAGGAGCGTGCACCTGTGCTCGCCTAGTGCACCAAAAGCTATGCACGTCTATCCTGCTTTTTTTGTAGCGGTAGGGGACAACCAAATGTACCGAAAACACAATTCAAAAACCCTAATTCTATTGCACAATAATTACATTTTGGGATCTATTTTATTATTTATTATTTACACCTCAAATAATAAAATCCTTTATATAAAACTTGTACATATAAATACAAAGAAAAATAAAAAAATAACTTCATTCAAAAATAATGCACAATGTGCCCCGGACACACAGAATAAAAAGCCACAAAGAAAACTTTACAAACTTGTGTCTTCTTTATACTGATCTAAAATCGATAATACTCACCTCCATTGTTCATGAAATTAAATTATCTATTTAATTAAGGCGGTTTCATTTAATTTAAAGTTAAGATGTAAAAGTTGGCTTTTGACCCTCATTGATGTATATAATATTTAATATATTTATTCTTTTTTTTTGCCTTCCTTATCTTTTTATATAGGTGTAAATATTATTTGAAATACATGTACATAATAAAAATAAAATAAAACCATGAAAATATATTAAAATAAATTAAGTTTTAATATACATAGATGAACTATACCTATATTCTATATCAACATATTTATTTAAGTAAATAAAATAAATAAATAAAAGGAAAAATAAAAGAAAAACAAAATAATAAAAATATGTTAAAAATATGTAAACATATAATTAAATAAGTTATAGATATATAAAATAATTGTATATAATAATAGAATATAAAAATGCAAATAAAAGACCCAAAATACAGGTATATATACCTATATATACATGTGAATATTAGCATGTAATAAATTAAATTGTAAAAATAAATAAAAATCAGAATAAAATACTACATAAAATTACTAATATTTTTTTATATTTTGCTTAATAAATTAATAAAATCATTTGGTATTTAATATCGAATTTGTAAGGGATTTTTGAATTCCCTTTTTCTTGTCAATCCACGTGGACCAACTAAGACCCGGCTTTAGTTGACCACACGATCAACTATATGCCCCATGCACCTCCTTCATGTCAAAGTGACGCATGGAGGTTGACCTAGCCAAGGTGGATGTCATCAAGCTTCTCGAGCCACCATCCAACATCAAGCAGTTACGATCTTTTCTAGGGCACGTCGGTTTTTACCGATAGTTCATTCCGGATTTCTCTAAGATTGTCCGACCGTTAACTGAATTATTAGACAAAGACATCGAGTTCTTGGTATATGACACATGTCTTAGTGCCTTCCTCACGGTGAATGAGATGATTATCATGCTCTTGTCCTACAACCAACTGATTGGTCTCTTCCCTTCAAGATCATGATGGATGCTTCAGATTTTACGGTATGGGTGTATTAGGACAGAGGAGGAATGGAGTTCCTGTTGCCATCCACTATGCCAGCCAGACTTTAGATGACGCTCAATGTAACTATATAGTGACAAAGAAAGAGATGTTGGCAGTGGTATTCACATTAGATAATTTCTAGTCATATCTTCTTGGTTATAAGATCACAGTTTATACGGATCATTCAGCTGTCAAATACTTGATGGAGAAAAAGGATGCCAAGGTGCACCTTCTTTGATGGGTTCTCTTACTTCATGAATTTGATTTGGATATTAAGGATAAACTTGAGGTAAAGAATGTTGTAGCTGCTCATCTCTCCCGATTACGGACAGAGTAGCCTTCAGATGAGTACACTCTAGAGATTGTAGAGAGATGTCTAGACGAGAGTATCTTTGCAGTTACAGAGCTTCCATGTATGCATATATAGTGAACTTTTTGGTCACACAGAAGAGTCTATAGGGTTGGCCGAAGGACCAAATTGGCAGACTAGTTTCTGAGGCACGATACTACCATTAGGAGGATCCGATTCTTTTTCACGAGGGATTAGATTATGTCTACAAGCGATGTATTCCTCAGGAGTAATATTTTGATGTCCTCACTTTGTGCCATTCTTTAGAGGCTGGGGGACATCATTCAGGGAAGAGGACAACACTGAAAGTACTCGAGAGAAGATTTTGGTGGCCGACTCTTACTAGAGGTGCATGCACATTCGTGAAGAGTTGCACAGATTATCATAGAGCAGTAGGGATAGTTAGTGCTAGAGATGCAATGCCAATGCGACATGTTATCATTTGTGAGATCTTTGAAGCATGGGTCATAGATTTTATGGGATCGTTCCCTTCGAGCAGTGACTTTGAGTACATTCTTCTTGTTGTTGATTATGTTAGTAGGTGGGTGGAGGTTATAACCGCACAAACCGCTAATAGCAGGACAGTGTGCAAGTTCCTGATGGAACATATTATTTTACGATTTGGCATTCCACGTATTCTTATTTCAGATGGGGGTAGCAACTTCATTAATAAGGAGTTGAAAAAGCTAGTGAAGAGTTATGGAATTGATCACAGAGTAGCTTCTCCTTACCATCCACGTGCGAATGACATGGTTGAAGTTTCAAACAGGGAGGTGGAATCCATTCCTTAGAAATTAGTATGACCGGATAGGCAGAACTGGTCAAAGCTTCTAGACTAGGTTCTTTGAGCATATCATACTGCATATAAACTCCCTTAGGTACTTCTCCTTTCAAATTGATTTATGGGAAGCCATGCCATTTGTCCATATCGATCATGCACAAATTTGAATGGGCCATTAGAGAGATTTCACTAGATATGCAGAAAGCAGGAACCGAGAGGAAGATGGATCTGAATGAGCTAGTAGAGATTTGAAATCAAGGATAAGAGGACACCCTCATTTATAAGGACAAAGTGAAGAAATGGCACAATAGACACACTCGGTACAAGATCTTTGTCCATGGTTAGAAAGTTTGTTGTTCAATGCAAGATTGAGAATTTTTCCTGGCAAGTTAAAAAACAAATGGGAAGGATCGTATATAGTCAGAATGGTGCAAGACAATGGAAGCATAGCTGTATCAAATATGTCACCTGGTGCAGAACCATTCATGGTGAATGGGCAGATGCTGAAGCACTTCGTGGGGGCTACTAATCATCTGGCTTGAGTTAAGGTAATCTATTTTGTACAGGACACATGACTACTCTTCCACTTCATTTCATCATGCACATAGCCATGTGAGCCATTCGGTTTTTGGAGTACAACACTACCGGTATATTCTTCGTAGTCCACAATCGCCTCCATTTTTGCTCATCTTATATATTTAGGATACCAGATCCTAAGTATAGGGGGGACTGATTGCCCATTGATTATAGTTTTTTATTTTGTTCTTTTTACCTTTCTCTTGTTTTTCTTTCTTTTACACTAATCACTGGTCCCTAATTTTTGGCCACATTCTTTTCTATACTTAGGATGCCTTATCCTAAGTATAGGGGGGACAGTGTGATTTCATTGATTTCATTTTTCTCTTTTTCTTTTGTTCTTTTATTTGTATATTCCTTTTCCTCAGCCATCTCATTTTTTCTTCCACTATACTTACGGTGACTTGATTGTAAGTATAGGAGGGGTCGACTGATTTCTATTCTTTTATTCTTTTTCACCCACTTTTACTTAGTACAACTTATATCCTCCTTTTTCTCTTTTGATGCTATGAGGACATATCACAAGCTAAGTATAGGGGGATGCGTATATATTGTGTATATATATATATATATTTCCATAACTCAAACTTTTATGTATTTTCTATATCTATAAAATCCATAAAAGTGGGTAAGAGTTAATTTAAAATCCATTTATTTACTTATTTATTATTTATAAAATACTTTTAAATTAGTAAATATTAGTAAGATTCTTATTTAAAATTCTTAATTTAAAATATGTATATGTATTTAATATGTATGATACTTATTTAAAATCGTATTTACCAAAATATGTGTAAAAATAATTTAATCTTTGTAAAATTCTTTGTATATAAAATTTGTAAAATTCATTAGTTATTTAATTCAAATAAAATATGGTACTTTATCTTCTAAAATTCTTGTACATATGCTTGTTATAAAAATTGCAAAATCCATAAAAATACAAAGTCCTAAAATTCATAAAAATTACAAAAGCTTTAAAGTCCATAAAATGAGTAAAATTCAGAAGGGATATTTACACCCATAACCCTGAGTAATTTCGTACAGGAACCTTATATAATCGTGAATTACATGAGAAACCCCGAGTAATGGTTAACGTTTACATGCGTAACCCTCAGTTACATTTTGACGTTAGTAGTAACCATGGTTGGGTACCACCTACCATGCCCTAGTTACGAGGTGAAGATCAAGTGGTTGGGGTTCGTTGGCCCAAATCGTGTGCAACGTGTACGTTCTCGATGGAATTGGTTGTCGAATCGATGAATAGTGCACTTGCGATGAGGTGGAGGTTTAGCCCTCGTCCCACCCTCTACTTCATCTCTCCTGTGTTCAACTCATCCTCTTCGTCATTTTCTTCAAGTCGAGGAAGAAGAAGAACCCCACCCCAGTCACGCCCCCAATCAATCGCCGACGAAACCCTTCCTCCTACACCGAGGAACCTGAAGCAACTCAAACGGGGAAGGTATGCCCTCCCTGCCATCTTCGCCTCTAAATTTCTTCTTAAAATCAAACTGACTAGTTGAGAATGAAACATGCATGTACCTTATTGCATGGGCTAGTTCGAAGGACGTGACGGGATCCTTCGCATTTGCATACGGTATGGGGGATACTTCAAGAAGGTATGAGGGCGTGTGGCGATAGGTACTTACCGGTGAAGCAAGTCCTAATAGGGACAAACCCAGATTACATTTGTTGGTTTGACATCATCGACGACATTGCAGAAGTCATTCCATGGAAAGCAAAGGAGTCCTTGCATGCGTGCTAAAAGTTCCTAATTCTCATCCATCCAGGTACAAAACTATCTCATGGTTTGATTTTTTATGCCCTAATCGATTATGATTTAATCACATTTTTTTCTTGTCCGGTATGCGAAGTTATCGGATGATAAGCATATGATGGAGATGTTTCACTTACACGAAGATGGGATACAGATTGAGTTGGTGGTGGAGTTTGATCAAGATGCAGAAGCACTCGCTGCCATGGAAGAGCATGCGAATGCAGACCAAGATCCAACCACAAGTTTTCTAGGAATGATGTGAATGAGACTGTAGAGGCTTTAGAAGAGTTGGGGGAGGTCGGGCATGAAACCATGGAGTCGCTTGATTGTATCACTTTCACCGAATGTGCGCAAGGGGATGACGTGGAGGGATTTACTCCTCGAGCAATGGATTTCGAGGACGAAGTTGTGCAAATGGACATTGACCAGAATGATATAGTGGATATGGATGATGATCCCTTATTTCTAGAGCCACTGGATACACTTGGGGATGAATCAAGGGCCCCCATCAGTCCCATCCTTGAGGAGTTCTCACCATCGTGTGTAATGAGATCAAAGAGAGTGTTGCGCTCCCAAACCCAATGGATCAACATAAGCAAATCGGTTGACTACAACTTTGTTGTTGATAGTACAAGTACCAGTGATGATGATGAAGAACTCAATGGTCTTGAGTCCAAGAATAGCTACCACTATCTCTTGGATTCATATTTAGATGATGTGGAGAACTTCGAAGGTCGAATATCGACCAATGACATGGAGATTCCGAACATTATAGTTGGATCCGAGTTTGATGGACACGATGAATTTAAACATGCATTAAGCACTCATTGTCTGAAACATGAGTTTGATGTGAGATATATCAATAGTGAGGCAGTTAGGGTGACAACCATATGTAGGGGAGAAGATTCTAAATGGTGAATCCATGCATCTAGGATCTAAGATATCATGCGATTTTGAGTCTTGACTCTGCATGGGGAGCACAATTGTTCCTCTATCAGTAGGGTTGGCAATTCATTAGCTTTACAAGAGTGGATTGCAAAGTACATTGAAGAATGGATCATGGACAACCCAGAAATGACTGTCAATGCCATATCTCGATGGATAGCCGAGCAATTCCAAGTCTGTATACCATACATGAGGCTATGGAGGGAACGAAGGATTGCTTTAGATAAGATACATGGCATGGTTGAGGAGTCATATGAGAGACTTCCATCTCTCATTTATGAATTGAAGAATCAGAATCCTTAAAGTGTGATTCATTATGAATCTAAGAAGGATGATTCATTCTTACGTGTTTTCATATCGTTGAAAGCACAGAGGCAAGGTTTTGTTGAAGGATGTAGACCCTTCATTGGTCTTGATGGTTGCCACCTGAAGGGAAAATACCTAAGAACACTTCTATCGGCTACAACTTTGGATGTATGCAATGCGTTATTCCCAGTAGCATTCATAGTTGTCAAAAGTGAAACCAATGTCACATGGACTTGGTTCATGACTCATTTGATCCATGTTATCGAGTCCGGCAATGGTACTAGATTGGCATTCATATCAGATGTACAGAAGGGGATAGAGTTTGCGGTGAAGACCAACTTCCCCCAAGCGGAGCATAAGACATGCATGCGACATCTGTACAAGAACATCAAGAAGAAATTCCCTGACGAGGAATTGGAGATCGTGGTTTGGTCTAATGTAAGGGCATTTGATGCCAAGCGCTATAATCACTCGATATTTGAGATACAAAAATATAGCATGGCTGCTTACGAGTGGTTGGAAAATATGTAGTAGAAGTGGAGCTGTCATCAATTTGGTGAAGAGGCAAAGTGCCATTATTTGACTAATAATCTGAGCGAATCCTTCAATGCATGGATATCACCAACAAGAAACATGTCCATTTGTGAGCTTATTGATTGGATAAGGCAAAAGTTGATGACAACCATGGAAGAAAGACTTCGATGATCAAAGACTTGGAATGAAAATGTTGCACCATCGGCCTTGTCCTACATCAGAGACATTAGAAGGGACTTGAAAGGCTTCATTGTTAGAAGAGCTGATGACTGCTGTGTGGAAGTGGAAACTCCTTTAGGGAGGTATGTTTTGAACCTTCAGGCCCACGAATGCTCGTGTAGAAGATGACAACTATGTGGACTTCCATGCATGCATTCTGCATCAGCGTTGGGAAGCATTAAAGGAGTGATGTGGGAGAATTATGTCGATGATTACTATAAAGTGGATCATTATAGGAAATCCAACTTATGTGCTTACATATCGCTAGTGCCTGACAAGACTCAGTGGTTGGTGGTCAATCTTCCGTTTAAGGTGCAACCACCTCTCACCACAAGGCTGCCAAGGCGACTGCGAAAGAACTGCATTGGGCCAAGGGACAAGAATGATGGTAAATCAAGGCATAAATGCAGTAGGTGTAGCAAGTTCAAATACCAAACTCGCACTTGCAAAGAACCAATCAATGCACCATCAGGTGTCACACTAATGAACCGAGAGATACCAGTAGGTCCCTCAGCGCTAGCTTCTTCAAGCTCTCAAAATTCAATGACTGATAGAAGGTATTTATTTCGATTGATTTGCATTTTCTGTGGATTAGTCTTTACTTATGAACTAACATCAACCTAAAACATGTGTTCTTTTCTAGTGGAATAGGGAGTAGGTTAGGGAGTTCTTCGACAAGAAGAAGAGGGGGAGAAGGCCTACCAAGAAGGGGGTGTGGCCGAAAAAGAAGAAGAGATTTGGATGCCTTTCCAAGTGGACCTCCAGCCTCAATGAATCGATAGGTACATCACTTCTCATCAAATCTTAGAAATCAACTAGGAGCATCAATCACCACTAAATCTTGGATCTTGCAATGTTGAATGGTATCCTTATTTCTCATTGTAGGAAAAGTCCGGAGAGGGAACTAGAAGCTTTTGGTGAATTTTTGAGTGCTTCATGGAAAAGCTAATTCATATTTTTGGATATGTGTACTTTTGGATGTGTGTATTTTTGGATGTGTGCATTTTTGGATGCACAAGTTACTTCTTATATGCGTATTTTTGGATATGTACATGGGCAATCCTTACATGTGTTATGTATTAGCTGTGTTAGCTATTTGTTTTCGAATCCTTACATGAATAACCACCACTTTATCATGTATACATGAGTTTTTTATTTTGTTGCAAAATATTATTTGAAAACTATGTATATGATGAACATGTCTATGAATATAGAATATATCGATATTTCTTCTAGCCATATCACTATTGTTGAAAGCTTAGACCATACAAGGTTAAAATTCTCATTCGTTGGGGGAGATTTCTTGATAGAGGTTGTTTTGCTTCGACCATTCTTAGATGATGGTATTCCTTTGCTCCACAACTCATCCATCCAACGAAAGAAATCACAAGTTTTGAAGGCACACGTGTAGAATCGTGCTCCTTTGCTCCTCGATTTACTGGAGGTCTTCAACAACTTCGACGTCGCAAAGGTAACAGATGTTAGATGATGATTCTAAGGAACATGACTGTATTTTCTGCAATGATCGTAAACATTTGTAAAATAATAAGTTGTTGCAACACAAAAATACAAAATTTTGCAGCATCAAGAAAAATACAAAATTTGCACCTTTTTCAGTTGTAGATCACCCAAGTACTTTTGCCAAAAAAACCCATTCCAAGGGGGGTCTCTACTTCTCATTTTATAGGCATTGCATGGGAGAGAAGACCATCAACGACATATTTCTAGCTGTCGGAGCACAACAAATCTGGGGGCATTTTCGTCCACCTAAACTATCGTCCATCAAAACTAAACATCTACTAACACAGGGTTATGTTGTGTAAGAGTTAATCATTACTCAAGGTTTTTCATGTAATTCGTGATTATGCAGGGTTCCTGGTTGATAATCGAGATTTTGCCAGGGTCAAAATATGTCTCACAAGGCGGAGATAAAGTCGTTGTGGCAACCGCTCACGAAACCCTAATTAATCGACAATTAACCCACACCAGACAATCAAGAAATGAAAAGAAAATGTGGAGTTAAAATTTATTTTATTTAACTCCATAACAAGGATGTGTATAGTGTGCAAGTATGTGTAGATTGTCGAACACAGGGGGCAAACAAGATAGATCGGGCAATGAAATGCACAAAAGTGATTGTGAGGTATTTATATATGTGTTTTTTTGTGGGTTTTAATTTTTAATATCTTTTAATTTCTATTTTATAATTTTGTATTTTAATTTTGTATTTTATGTTTTTTATATTTTTTTATATTTTTTATATTTTTTATTTTTATAAAAGAGATATGATATATTAAGGTTATATATAAGTATACATACAATATAAACTAACATAGACATAAATAATAATAAAAAGAGATAAAATAATGAAAATAAAATATTTTTGTGTTTTAAAATATTTTTTACTATTTTTGTGTTTTTTTAAGAATTTTTGCTAAATTTTATATATTATAAAGTCAAAAATATCTTAAAACATGGATAAAATAAATACCCAAAATTAAAATGGAGGAGAAAAATGCAAACAATATAAAAATTGTCAGAATTAATTTTTTAAGTAAAGATACTAATACGAAGAAAAAATATAAAATAGAAAACATGATTTTTAGATTTTTTTAAGAATTGTTTATATTTTTATAAAGGTTTTAAGGATTTTTCAAATTTAAGGTATTTTCTTTTGTAATTTTTAGTGATTTTTGGTCCGAGTCAAAAATAATAAATAAAATATATATTTTTGGCAAATTTTTCAAAACATTTTTATAATTTTTATGGGGTTTCTATTGTAAACAGGGATAAAATTAACACTTTTTTATTTTAACTAGTAATAAAGGTCCTAATTCCAAAACTAAATTATGTGCGTGAAAGTACAATGCAACAAGAGTCTACATCTATTTTTTTTAGATTTTTTCGAGTTTAATTGCTATTTAAAATAAATAGAGATAATAAAGAGAAATTGCACGTCTTGCAGGGGTGCTTTTGCAAATAAATAAAAGTCGAGGGCTCATATGCTAATAGACCAATATATATACAAAGCAGTTCAAAGTTTAAGGACTAATAACAAATAGGTAAAGGCGCGAGGGCTTCTAATGAATCCACGAGTCATTAACATTTTGTCTGCATTTTATCTTAAAGCCATTAACAAATACATGCAAATATCCATTAAATTCCGCTTTTTAACAAAACCATAGTCATGAATAAAAATGTACTTTTTACATTAAAATCAAGTAAATAAATAAAAAATAAAAATAAACAAAATAAAAATAAAGGCAAATTGTAGATATGTATATATGTACAATATGACTTGTAAAAATAAATATAGCTAAAAGGTATATTTATAACCTAATCCCCGAGATCAAGTCAGCATGGATTGGTCGACAAATAAATAAGTAGGGGGAGATAAAGAAGAAAATAAATAAAAATGATCAATTCTACACTTTATACATCCTTAATTAATTATCCAATAAATAGCAAAACTCAAAGATTTTTAATTAATTCATACTTACATATTTTTTACCAAACTATTCTCCTAATTATTTCTAAAAATGTATAGAAAAATATAAAAATAATTTCAAAAATATTGACTTATATATATATATATCAAGGAATCCAACTTGTAAATTCTCAAAATCCAAACTTCTGAACATCATATCTTTCTCATACAAACTCTATTTTCACTTTACTTACCTTTAAAGATCATAAAATAATATTCTCTAAATAATGAAGGTGATTTCACTGAAATCGGAGTTCGTTTGCAAAAAGTCAGTTTTGGGGCCTAACCACAACGAGGTTTCTAGGATATTTATTTTATTTAGAACACACTATTTATCATTTTAATAATTTTATAATTTCTAATTATTTTCTTGATCTTTTATTTAATTCTAATTTATTTCACAATTTTTTGAGCTTATTTATTATTTTAAATAAATCAAAAATCCTAATTTATAGGTATAAATGAACTATATAACTTATACTTGTATTTATTAATATATCTAATGTAATCTATTAAAATCTACAAAAATTTATATATACTTTAATTATTAACGTAATAATTAAGAAAATATAAAACTAATATACTTTTTATTAATTTAGTAAGTTAAAAATACAAAACCTATTTATTAAGTATTATTTATACTTATTTATTAATATAATATTTATTTTTTATAAAAAATAGTTATTATTTATTAAAACTAATTATATTATAATTTAGATAATTTAATTATCTACATTTTTCATTTTAATACCTATTTGAAATAATACTATTTCCTAATTAATCTCTATTAAATAAGTTATTTAACTTATCTAGCCCACCAAGTGCTGACACATGTCAGCACTTGGGACCTTCTTCTTCAGGGTCGGCCGGTGTTTGTTCCAACCACCTAACTTCCTCCATTTCTACCTGATGACATGGACTTCGATAAAGTTAAGATGGATTAAAATAATTATCACAATTGTCATTGTTCTCAACCACTCGAATCGGTCAACGAGAAAAAATTGTTTTTAACCACTTAATAAAATATAAATCAATCAAAGCAAATGTAAGCGATTTCGCTATTCTATTTACCTGGTATAGCGATTAGGGTAGAACATAAGGAGCATGATTTAAAGATAGTGTAGTCAAATTTCTAAAATGAAATATTTAGTGGTTTTTCAATTTTTGATTTTTTTTATTTTCAAAACAAGCACAAAGGAATAAAAGTGCACACACACTCTTTTTGTATTTTCAAAATGATAAAAAATACAACAAAAAAATATAAAGAAAATGTTTTTTGTGTTTTATATATTATAAAATATTTTTGGTAATTTTTTCAATTTTTTGGTATTTTATAAAAATCAAACAGTGAAAAATAAAGAGAGCAATGCACAACCGATAGTATTTTGCAACTTAAAAATACTTTAAGTGCCCAATACTTCTGGATTTTTTTGTGTTAAACTACAAAGACATATCTACAAATCGAGACTGAAATCAGATTTTTTACATTTTTGTAGAATTAATTTTTAGATTTTTAGTTTTTTGCATTGTTTTTGGTTTTTATAAATGATCTTTGCACGAGAATTGAACACAAAATAAAGGATAGTAAAATACACCTACAGTATTTTTTGGTATTTTTTAACAAATTTTCGAATTCTTAGGATTTTTTAAATACAGGCAGACAAAAAGATATTGTATTTGATTTTTTAAAAATATCAAATAGCAGTGAAATGCTATGAATAATTTATACAATGAAGTGGCACAAATCTGAAACATAAGGTGATTTTTGTGGAATGTATTGAGCAAAAAAAATTTATTTCCATGAAAATGATCAAGCAATTTAGAGTTTGGAAAACAGGGCCGAAACAAAATTATTTGATGTTCTTGCACTGAAAAGACAACAGGAAATAATAATGGGGGTAGAACTGCAATTTACCCAAGAATTCATACGGAGCACGTGATTTGGAGGACTGGCAGGAGCTTCTTTGTGATTACGGAAACTTCAGAGGGCTTTGACGTAATTTTTCCAAAGATTTTTTATAATTAAAACTCAACCCTAGGGCTCCTCCTGATTCATTCTTGGTTTCTTGTAATTTCAAAACCTTAGAGGGACGACGCCGCCGCTAGAGGAGATCGTTGGGGCGGATTAGCGACGTCGCGGGCAGAGGAGCGACTGGGGGCTCTTGGCACCGAGTTCTCGCGATAGGAGGGGCTTCGCAGATTGGATGGTGAGCAGCAGGATTAGAGGTTCTCGCGACAGGAGGTACGCGTGGCTGAAGGCACCGCACTACGTGGTGGTTGTGGAAGCGGAGGGCCAAGAGGCGCGATTCCTAATGGGGGGAGGAGCGATCACTGGGATGCGGAGCGCGGCTGACCAACAGGTCACGGTGGCGGTCCATGTGCATGGGGGCCAGCTCCTCTCGTGGGCGCGACGCCTGGAGGACGGCAGCTTGGAGTAGCATCGACGGAAGGGAGCTCGCGGCTGGGGCTCTTGGCGAAAGGGCAAACTGAACGGCTGGGTGGTGGCCGTGGGCCGCGCGGAGGAGCTCGAGTGACGAAGGGCACGAAGGGGTGGCGGACCTGTTATTGTTATATTTTTTAATTTTTTAATTTTTTGCTTTTATTTTTATGTACAGAACTCATATAAAAATGTTTGTTTTTTAGTTTTTTTTTAGAATGGTAAATGTAAACAGAAAGAAAAAGGATTTTTTATTTAGTTTTTTATTTTTTATATCATCTGGCAAAACAGAAGTTAGAGAAAAAGAGATAAAAACATTTTTTTATTTTTCCTGCAAAAAATGTGAGATAGAGAAACATGAAAAACAATAATATATATCTTTTATTTATTTATTTATGCACAAAAATGGGATGAGTGAACGGGAGGATCTTGCAGTCGTGATGGAATGGATCCGGATATCCGACCACCGCGTGTGGTCGGATGTGAAAGGTAGTGTGAGGTAGAATAAGATATGAACATTGCGATGTCGAATCGGAAAAATGTGATGGTTTTTTTTGTGATTTTAAGATCTAAAGACTAATAAAATGGGAGCAAAAATTCGACCTATGATTTACCTAAGAAAAATGACGAGCAATAAAATTGGATCTCACCTCGGAGTTCGGAAATGCCATGATGGCCTCGACGAGGGTCGACACGCTGTCATCGGACAGCTCGGAGGCTTGGCACCCTTCTTCGATAAGATCCCTCTCGGAGATCGGGCTCGTCTCCACCAAATATGGATCAACGAATAACAAAGGAGGAGGAGCCCATTAAAAAGAGAAGAAAATTGAAATAGGAAGGAATGCCCAAAATAAGAAGGTTTTCATTGGTTAATTAATAAAATAATTAAATTAATTAATTAATTACGAATTTTAGAAATAAATAAATTAAATAAATAAATAATTTCTAAAAATTAATTAGCCACCTTAGTGGTGGTTATTAAAGGTATTGAATAAAATCCTATATACATGGTAAGTTCTTTAAATCAAATAAATCAAATAATTAAATAAAAATTTCGTAATTAAACTAAATTAATTAATTAATATTAGATAATTAATTTTTTGGTAATTTTTATATAAGAAAATTAATTGTATACAAATATTATGTACATATAATAAAATATACATATATACAAATAAGGAAATATTATTATATCTTTTTTAAAATTTTTTTATTTACATTATTTTATTTTATTTTTTTAGAAAATAATATTTACATCTATGTATATTAAAAATTAATATGAATAATTATACAAAAAAATGTAAGTGGTGAAACTGCACAAAACACCCCAGAAAACTGACTTTTTAACTATAACTCCAAAAATTATAAAACCATTGCCATTTAAAAGATAATTAAATTTAGAGTATAGTGGAAGTGATTTTGATTCAATTTGAGCTCGAATGGAGTCGGAATTGGTATTTCAATTATCACTTTACAGCTTTTTCTAGGTAGGATTATTTGCAATATATACATTATTTTCTTTTACAATTATTTTTATTATTTACAACACAATTTTATTTACAAATTTCGTTTTCAAAAATAACTAATTTGAAGTCAATTTATTTACAAATAAAATAATGTAAGTTTGTATAAATATACATGAAAAATATTTTTGGATTTTTGGATTAAAGATCCTATCTCCCCCTACTTTATTCCTGGTCGATCAAGTCAAGTCTTAACCTTCTCTCGGGGTTCGGGTCAGTCTATATTTATTACATAAATTCATCCTTTATTTTTCTTTTCTTTTTCTTTTCTTCTTTATTCTTTTATTTATGTACAAAAAGTGTTAAAAATGCATATTTAAAAAATGCATGTAAAATGGTATATTCATGCAATTAATGGGTATTTACATGTGTTTGACTACAGAAATGAAGTTAAAATAAAAGAATAAAGGTGATGAATCATGGATTCATCATTCCCCTATACTTTACCTTTGCTAGTCCCTTAGTAAACACTTATTTGGAAAATAAGTGAAAACAAAAATAAAGAAAAGAAAAAGGAAAGAAATTAGAACAATGTTGACTTTTAAACTTAACTTCATAAAAATATAGTATGGAGCTCTATCAGACCTTTGGATTATTAGTGTCAGAACCTTAATGGGAAATGGATTTAAAACCTAATAGCATCTAAGTTCCATAAGACTCATGTTCAGGTCTCCTCAACAGCCAGATCAGAACAAGTCTGCATAAATAAATTATTATGACTATGAATTTTTACTTGTACGATGTAAGTGAAATATAGCTCCTCGTCTCAAAATTAGCAAAGAAACAACCTCTCTCAACAAGGTAACTCTAATCCCCAGGTCTAGAGACTCTTTCCTTGAGGAGCGGAGATATTCCCTTCTAAGTTCAAGTACAACCAGCACAAGAAGAGGGGATGGAGAAGAGAATGGACGGTAACCAGTGTAGCTACCTATCCTTGGATGCATGACTAGTGTAGCCAAGTCATCTGCTGCAGGCTTAGCAACATTTGACTTTGAAGCTCTTATTCTTTTTTTGTTCACTTGTATATACACTCTGGCAGGCATTTTGCTTTTCTATCAGGCCTGTCCACTTTTGGAGATTTTGCATTTTTTTTCTTTCTCTTTTTTTCTTGAAAATATATACAAGGTGCATCATGTACATAAGGAGTTTTTCCTCTTGAGCCGGTAGGCTATCCCTCTTTTTGAAGCATTATTGCAACCCCACAACATCTTGTCTTTAGACCTCAACATCGCCAAACCAGGTTGAGATGCACTACCCTCCCTAGAGGAGGATGAGAGGTTCCGCCTAGATGTACTACCCTCGTATGCTACCCCAAGCCAAAAGATTCCGCCCCCTCACTACCTCCTCCATGAAGAGTTACGTGTAGAGTGCTTTGTCCAAGGTAAGCCACAATATGAAAGAATCATGTGTGTGTTGTTAAATATTCTGCTTAGACTTATCAAGATGACATGTGAACATAGTCTTATGGACTCAAAGAATCAAGTCACTATGACCTGAAAAGTATTAACTCCAATTCTTATAAGGTTCCTCTGAAATTACGTGGATTAAGGTCCAACTAAGCTCCATTCTTCAAATTTATTCCAAGCTTAGTTTAAATGTTAAAATTATCCTGAAAAATGCACATGCTAATGCAAGAGATATGTACAATGTAAAGAAAAGAAAACACAAATCTTTTTATGAAACGGTTTTCAAAATTTGAACATTTTATGGATTTTTGAAAAATGATGCACATGCAAAAAGAGTTTTTTTTTGCATTTTTTATATCAAAAAGATTAGTAATATATAAGTATATACAAAATTTATATTTTTTAAGTTAGGGATGAGATACATATTTACACGGGAGTGAGTCAATTATTTTACAAGCATTAGATGCAAGAATTTACAACTTTGGATATATACAGTAATTTAAACAGGTATATACAAAGTTGGATTTTTTTGCGTGATGCATATATTCCTCAAATTTATTTAAAAATAATTTTACAAATAATTTTGAAAACTATTGTCCAAAATAATTTTTCCAAACAAGTTTACAATCATTTACAAACATTTGAAACTAATTTTCCAAATATTTTTCAAAAAGTATATATAGATTGTCAATATAATTGTTCAACCATTTTCAAAACATTTGCAATTGTTTTACAAAATGATTTTATTTAACACAAAGAGAAAATTTTTTTACAAGCTAAAATATTTTTACAAAGGTTGAAAATATTTTTCGAACATTTTCAAATAGTTTTAAAAAGATTTTGTAAATAGATTTTCAAACTATTTTCAAAATATTTTTTAAAATATTTTAACCTGACTTATTAATCAGTATATACAAAATTAATTTTGAGGAAATATCTGCATCTTTTTATTAGTTAGTTTTTTTACAAGTGTTTATACAATATTTTAGCCATATTAAAGATATGAAAGTATGAGTTATGGCTAAAGTATATATACAATATATACGACACCCCCTATACTTAGCTCGAACTATGTCCTCATAGTGATCAAAGAGCTGCGAAGGAAGACATAACTCATGCTAAGTACTGGGAAGTGAAAAGAATGCTATGTTACAATGACGAATAAAAGAATATAATCAATAGGGGTTGGTGATCACCCTATACTTAGGATCAAGTAATCCTAAGTATAGAAGATTATACACAAGGGGAAAATCGAGGAGTAGAATGTAAAGAGTTTACCTCCCTTATACTTAGGGTGAAATATCCCTAAGTATAGGCAATAAAACAGAGGTAAAAAGAATCAGGTAGATAATCACAAGTCTGACACCCCTCTATACTTAGGGTAAAGGACACTTAGTATAACATAATCATGGGATGGAGATGGGGTGTGAGACAGAAAGAATGTATGATATGGACAGATAGATCTATATAACTGTGAACAATGTTGAGGTGCCTCTCAACAAGCACTAGAGTTTATGCCCCTAGCTTGGCACAAATGCTAGGATAATGCAGTATCGAGGTTCAGGACGACATCTGTAATGCGAATACCGTACTGTTCTTGTTGTCTCGGTGGGAGAACAACAGACTCAGGATGGTCAAGAGAGACACCAAAATATGCATTCAAGTGGGTGTCAGCTATTAGGAAAATAGAAGATGATGTATGATCATACTCCGGTAGCACAAAATAAATCATCAGCTCAAGGCTTGAATGGAGTGAAAGGGCAGAGCCGAAGAAGTCGAACGTGGAGAAGGAAGGATCTGTCAGGGATTCCTCCACGTTAATCACCGACTCGAATAGATAAGGAAGATCAAGATCAAGAGACTCACTATAAAGGCTGTTATCCGGTTTATGGAATGTAGACAAATCAGTGAAATCATCAAATACCTCAAAGTTCGGCTCATCCTCGCAAGGGTCGTCGAGGAGAGAAACCTCAAACTCGTGATCATAAATATCAGAAGACTCAGTATAATGATCCGACAGATCAGATGCACTCCTAGAAAGTGAAACCGAGTATACAGGGTGAAAAACGGGAAAGCAAGAGCCGCTAAATAATGGTCTGACAGATCAGACTTACTGTCGCTGAGGCGACTACTCAGGCCTTCTCATTCATCAACAAGCAACCCACACAATCAATTAAGCAAATAAGAGCCAGGATCAAAATTTATTATACCCTACTAAGAATGTACAGTAGCAAGCAAGTAGGGGTCGAACACAGGAAGCAACAGAGTAAAGCAAGCAAACAAGCCCTATGCCTTGTGAACTACTTAGCCAATTGGGACTTTTTGTGGGTTTTTAATTTTTTAATTTTTTGATTTTATATATTTTTTGTGATTTTTAATTTACTGATTTTTATACTTTCTTTTTATATTTTATATTTTTTTATATTTTCTTTCTTTTTTTGAAATAAGGTATAAAGCTATTTAGAATATATATAATACAAGAGAGATAAAAGGGAGATAAAAATGGAATTAAACCTCAAAATATAGGAGATAAAATGTTTTTGTTATTTTCTTTCTTTTTCTAAATTGTTTTTGTATTTTTAAAGGTGAAAATACTAGAAAACAGTAAACTAAGTGGCTGGCCGAGATTGAAATGAAGAAGAAAAATGGCAAACAGAATCCAAAACTCCTCAAATTAAATTTAAATAAAAGATAATAAATAAGAGAAAATTCAGAAATTGAAATTCTATTTTTTTTGAATTTTTGTGGAATTTTTAAGATTTTTATGAAGGTTTTTAGGGTTTTCTAATTTTTAGGAGTTTTCTTTTACATTATTTTTGTGATTTTTGGATAGAAGTTAAAACACACTAAAAGACACAAAATATATTTTTTTGGTAATTTTTAGAGAAATTTTTATAATTTTTATGGATTTTATAATTCAAATAGTGGAGAAAATGCTTGTTTTTGATTTTTTTTGTAAATATTAAAATGCAATAAAAATGGAAAATAAAAATATGGCAAGAAACTACTATGCGATAAGAGTACAATGTGATTTTTGAGGATTTTTTACGAATTTATAGATGCATGAAACAAACAAAAGAAACAAAAAGAAAAATCATGCCGGCATGGGTTCAAACGTAATTTCAGATAAATCAAGGGCTAAATTACAATTTTACCAAAAAATGTAACCTGATGTTAAAGTTCAAGCACTGAGTAATAATATCAAAAAGCTCGAGGGTTCGGGATGCAAAATGTCCCTCACGTAGTCGCCCACGTGAGGTGACGGGGCCTAGGCAGGGATGTAATACTTAAAAGGTGCAAGGGGCGATGGTGCACTGATAACTCGGGTTTTGCGAGGGTCAAAATAGTCCACACAAGGCGGGACTACAGTGTCGCTGAGCGACCGCTCACGAAACCCGAATTAATCAACAATTAACCCACGACAAATATATCAAGCAATGAAAGCAAATGTGCGGAGTTAAAATTTATTATAACTCTACAACAAGATGTGTATAGTGGAAGTATGTGTAGAGGTCGAACACAGGGAGCAGACAGGTAGGACGGGGCAGAAATTGCTCAAAATGCGTGAATGTGATCAAGTGGCTACTATGCTATTTTTTGTGGGTTTTTAATTTTATAATTTTTTTATTTAATTTTTAATTTTATATTTTCTATTTTGATTTTTAATTTTCTAATTTTTATATTTTCTTTTTATTTTTTATATTTTTTTATATTCTTTTTCAATATTGGAAAATAAGGACAATGTACTAAAAAGGAGAAAGAGATATTTATAAAAATAGGGAAAAATGTGCAAAAAATTAGGAAATAAAGTCTTTTTGGTCTTTTTATACTTTTTTACTGTTTTTGTGATTTTTGGGTAATTTTTAGAATGTTTTTGGTATTTTTAATTAACAAAATAAAGCAAACAGTGAATAAAATGCAAGGCTCAAACTTAAAATGGAGAAATAAAATAGCAAACAGTAACAAAACTTCTCCAAATTAATTTTCACTTAAGGATAATAAAACAAAGAAAATTCAGGAAAAGAAGACACGATTTTTGGATTTTTTATGAATTTTATAAATTTTTATGAAGGTTTTTAGAGTTTTGTGATTTTTAGGAGTTTGGTTTTATAATTTTTAATGATTTTTGGCTGGGAGTTAAAACAAACTAAAAGACACAAAATATATTTTTTTGGATTTTTCTGAGGAGTTTTTATATTTTTTATGGATTTTATAAGCTAGACAGTGCTGAAAATGGAAGTTTTTGATTTTAATAAATATAGAAATAAAATAAAAACAAAAACAAAAATTGTGGGCGTGGAAGTACAAGTTCCCAGGTGCTTAAGCCTAATTTTGTGGAATTTTTTGGACTTGAAATGATGATCTAATTAATTCAAACAAGCATACAAACATGACACAGCCTGGCAGGGGCTTTAACGTAAATATACAAAAGGCCAGGGTTGACCACGCAAAATCTCCACAAAATATTTTACAAAATAAAAGAGTTCTTGGTCTAAATATTAAATACAATAAAAACGCAAGCCTCTACCTGCAAAATACCCACGCGCACGTGCTACGCACGTGCGCTTGGCTGGCAGGGGCCTCTTCGCAATTACACAAAATTACACGGGCCGATATGCAAAATTTGCGAAAAGCTTTTAACAGCAGATGAAAGATTCGAGGCTAATTGCGAAATACAAAAATCGCGGGGGTTGTGATAGCAAAATACCCCCGCTAGGCGCGCATCTGACGGCGGTTGATAATTCACTTATGCCACGTGTCGGACGCGCAACGCGCGATACCCCTTCACACATGACGGCTGCGATTAAACGTTGGGCGCTTGATCGGACGGTGTTGCTTCTCGCCAATCGGACGGCGGCGATCAAAGGGGGAGGGGAGAAATGGACGGCACCTGTAGCTCGCCCCCTCCCCCGCGTTTTGTCCTTCCCAGGTCCGCGCAGGCAGCGGCGGCGCGCGGCGTTCTTCTCCGGCAAGCCTCAAGATACCACCCCAAAGTGGTTGAGCTTCAAGGCCCAGTACCTGCGAGAGAGGTCAGGGGTGGCCGCGGGCAAAATGCCGCAACCACCAGGAGATGGAATGATGCGGACACGGCAAAATGGGGCTCGCCGGAGCAAGCTCCGGCGAGATGGAGTGACGGGTGATCGAATGTGTGCGAAATGGGACGGATATGGGAATTAACCCTACGGCTGCAAAGTAAGTAAAAAAAATGCAAACAAAATGATAAGAAAAGGGACCTCAAGGCGCAGAAGCTCCTGAGATGGGTACCTCGACGGCCGCACTTGGCCGGAGATGGTGGAACGGCCCCCTCGGCCTTCTACTGGACTCCCCTCGCCGGCTGGAGGAGGCCTGTAACGCCTCCAGTCCGGAGCACGGCACCTAGGAGCTCAAAGAAGTCAAAGGAAGGTTCAAAAGAAGGTGGAAGCTTTTGGGGGTTATTTGAAAACTGACCGAGGAGGCACCTTCAACGAGGCATATCTCGCAAATCAACGACCCGACGGTCGAAAAAACGCTTGGGCGTGTATGCCCGATCTATGAGGAATAAAAGTTGTTCAGGAGCCATCACGAGATTATGCAAGGAGGAGTCTCGAAAAATCCGCAAAAACAAGACAAAAACCTTGTCTGACACAGTCCAAGCATTGGGCAGAGAGTTGACCGAAGTCAACTCTCCAGCCCTCCTGGTTGGTCCACGTGGACCAACCAGGAAAACCTGGAGAAAAAGATTTCTAAAATCAAATTAAAATAGCAAACGGTTTTATTGATTTTTAATTATAAAATAAAAAATGTTTATTATTTTATGAATTAATTTATGGTGATTTTTATTTATTTTTATGAGATGTATTTTTACAAGTTTGCATTTATGCCCTTTATAGTATATATATCTATATATTTAAGTATTTTATTTTTATTTTGTGTATTATGATTTTATTATTTCTATTTCTTATTTTATAAAATTATAAAATACTTTTATATACATAAATATATTTTTATTTTATTTTCCTGATATGTTTTGTATATTTAGTAAAATACAAATATGTTTTGTATAGGTATATGTACAGGTTATGTATCTACTATTTTATTTTTAATTATTTTATTTTTTGTTTTTATTTAGGTTTTTATTCTTATTTTAATATACCTTATTATTATAAGTATTATTGACAACAATTATAAAAATATAAAAATGAATGAATAATAAATAATTAATAAATTGAATATTTTAATATGTATAAGTATACAATAGGGGTCCAAAACTCAACTTTCAAACCGTAGCTCCGCCAAATGCGAAACCACCGCCAATAAATAGCTTATTTTCTTCTATATACAATTAAAGGTGAGTATGCTGCATTTGGAGTTTTCATTTGTGAGATACGGGTCTGTGAAGTTGGGGTTCTGGATTTTTATTCAGACCATAACTTTTTTATCTGTACATTATTTTTTTTGTGAAATCAATTTTGTATTTTTCTTTATTAAATTATCTACAACTTTCATGTACAAAGTTTCTTTATTTGATGCACAAAAAAGTGGAACCAAAAATAGGTCCCAAAATGAATAAAGAATGAATAGAATGTATAGGTATTTTATCTGTATTTCTGACCTTATCTCCCCCTACTATATTCCTGGTCGACCTAGTCATCAAGATGCCTAGGTCTCGGGGTTTCGGGTCATAAAATATTTACAATATTTTATTCTTTTTCTTTTCTTTTCTTTATTCTATAATTTTGGCTTTAAAAACCGCATTTTAAACAATATTTACACACATATACATAAATTTAAAATGCATGAATAAGGCCTATTTACACGCATTTACTAGGGTTTTTAAGGCCAAAATGATAGAGTAAAGATGATGAAACGTGGATTCATCATCCCCCTATACTTGCCTTTGCTAGTCCCTAGCAAACACTTATGCAATAAGTGCAGAAAAAAGAAAATTAAAGAAAAGAAAAAGAAGAAAGATGGACTAAATTTAATTATCAAACTTGTCTTCACAAAATCAAAGTTTGGAGCTTAAGTCGGACCTTTGGAATTTTAGTGCGGGCGGAACCTTATTGAGAATCGAATTTGAAATCCAACAGTCCCCGAGAATCCCAAAACTCTGCCCAAGTCTCCTCAATAGCCAGGTCAGAAATATCTCAACTCATACGCAAACTCTTACGACTATGAATCTGACTCGTACAGTGTAAGTGATGGTGGCTCTCCCCAACTAGAATGACAAAGAGACTGACTTCTCCAGTACGACAACCCAATGATTCCCCAATCCAGCAACTCCATCCTCGAGGAGCGAGGTATTCCCTTCTAAGTTCAAGTGGCAACCAGCTCAAGAGGAGGGGTGAAGAGAAGAATGGACGGTAGCCAGTGTAGCTACCTATCCCGGGATGCAAGACCAGTGTAGTCAAGTCATCCTGCTGCAGGCTCACATGATATGACTTTGGAACTCAAGCTTGCTTATTGACTTTACAACATATGTACATACTTTGCAGGCTTTTTATTTTTGTACATGCCTGAACTTTTTTTTCTCTTTTTTTTTTTGAAATACTATTCACAGCAGCATTTACATAAGGAGTTTTTCCTCTTGAGCCAGTAGACTATCCCTCTTTTGAAGCTTTATCGCAACCCACAGCCTCCTGTCTTTAGACTTCCTAATCACTGGACGGGTTGGGGTGCACTTCCCTCCCTAGAGGAGGACAAATGTTTCCACTTGTGTGCGTCTCATACCGGCAAATCCAATCCCCTCACCACTCCAACTGAGTTGAGCCATGTGAAAGGTGCAGGTGTCCAAGTTAGGTCATTATCAACAAGAGTCGTGCGTGTGCTCCGAAATACTCTACTTAGGCAATCAAGAATCCATTGAACCAAGTCTCGTGATCCTCAAAGAATTAAGTCAACTAGACCTGAAGTACCTCAAACCCAGTTCCTATAAGGTTCCTGTTATTAGGTAGATTATAAGGTCCAATCAAGCCCCGATCTTCGGATTTTACTTAGACTCGTTCAATTATCAAACTCAATCCGAAAAATGCGAATGTTATGCAATGCAATGAAGAAAATATTTTTGTGATGCAATTTTCAAGATTTTTAACTTTTTATGGAATTTTGAAAATATGATGATGATGCATATGCAATTTTTTTGTATTTTTCAAAGAAATTTTTCAAATGTTTTTGGATTTTAATTTTGCAAATGTTTTTGGGATTTTTGAAAAAAAAAGATTTTGGCTAAAAACTAGGTGAAAAATATGTACACGGGAGTGCTTCTTATATTTACAGGAAGTGGATTTTAAGAATTTACAGGGTAAGTGGTCAATTTTATACATATTGATATATATAGTGGATTTTGGTGAGATGTAAGTATTCCTCAAACTTATTTGAAAACAATTTACACACAATTTTTGAAAACTATAGTCCAAAATAATTTTTACAAACATTTTACAAACATTTACACACATTTGAAAATCATTTTGCAAAGGCTTTCAAACAGTATATATAGGTTTTTCAAATCATTTTTGCAACCATTTTTCAAACCATTTGCAAATCATTTTTCAAATATGTTATTTCACACAAAGAAAATAAATTTGCAAAACACACATTTTTACACAGGTTGAAAACATGTAACAAAACATTTTCAAAATAGTTTTCAATAGATGTTCACAAAGTTTTTCAAACTATTTTTCAAACCTTTTGCAAAAAACATTTTCACCTGATTTATTAATCAGTAAATACAAAAAGAATTTGAGGAATAATCACATCTTTTTATTAAGAATTTTAAAGAATTTTAAAGAATGATTAGCCATATTATTAGGAAAATACGAAAGTACGAGTTATGGCTAAAGTATATACGTAGTATATACGACCCCCCTATACTTAGCTTGAGCTATGTCCTCATAGATCAGAGAGAAAAGAAAAGACATAACTCGTACTAAGTATAGATAAGTCTAAAGAATAAATAATTAAAGGAATGGATGAACAAACGAATGAGAAGTTGACCGTCCCCCCTATACTTAGGATCAAATAATCCTAAGTATAGCAGACTGTACACAAAGCAGGGAGGGTCAAGGGTGGGAATGAACAGATCGTACTTGGGTTGTCTCCCCCTATACTTAGGGTAAGATATCCCTAAGTATAGACAAGAAGAGGAGACAATGGTGAGGATCGAAAAGGATAGAGAAACTCGGGGTGCACACCCCCCTATACTTAGGACAAAGTACGTCCTAAGTATGGAAAACTGTCTACAAGGGCGGCACCTTTTTGATAGATAAAGAAGATAGAAAAGGAAAAGAAGAAAAGAAGATAAAAAGAAAAGAGATCGGAAAATGGAATAGATCATGGGGATGTACACACCACTCCCCCTATACTTAGGGTAGAAGAAGCCCTAAGTATAGGCAACAACAGGAGTGATGACACTGAACGACAAAAGAGCACTCGGCTCGTCCACCCCTCCTAACGTAGGACAAAGTGCATCCTAAGCAAGGCAAACACAAGAATGGGTAGACGAGCAAAACGGGAGAAGGACGAAGATGAACATAAGAGGATGTACAACAGAGATGGATGTACATATGATCAAGAAGGTTGAAAGCGAACCTTCTTGCGGGACCGCTGCGGAATGGATCTGGTGTGATGCAGGTCGACATCGGGGTCCACAGTGGACGGAAGCCGATCAGGGTCGACAGAAAGTAGATCCACAGGGGCCCTAGGGTGTGAAGGCACAGACGGATCAGTGAAAGAATTGCGGCTAGGTCCGGCCTTGGGAGTCTCACTGATATCAAAGTGGAATGGACGAACTCATCATCAGTCATGAAGAAGGTCTCTCTGATATCCTCATATAGATCATAGTCCTCGGGGTCAGCCAAGATAGGTGAAGTCACATCAGGTGCGGGTCTCTGGTCGGTAGTGGGTGCGGTGATCAATGCTTCGCTCTTGTCAGCAGGACAGAAGCGAATCTCTCCTGATCCATAGTCAATAACGACCCTCGCAGAGGCGAGGAATGGTCGTCCCAGGATGATTGGAGATGGCTCCCCTATGGAGTTCTCCATGGGCAACACGACAAAATCAACATTGTGGCTCATGCCCTGAATCGAAATAACGGCGTTTTCAAGGATACCCTTCGGCCTCTTTATTGATCCATCAGCAAACTGTACGATCATCCTGGTCTTCTTGAGAGGCCCTAAGTGAAGAGACTGTACCAACGAGAAGGGTATGATGCTAATCGAAGCACCGCCGTCTAGGAGAGTGCGATCACATGTGTGGTCAGAGACGGTGCAGCTAATGAAAGGTGTGGCAGTGTTCTTCTTCCGAGGAATGGGACGGTGTGTGATGGCATGGGCAGTGGCCATGGTCAAGATATGACGCTCAGATCTGCTCCTCCGCTTTCTCTTCTTGGGAAGAGGAGCAGATGAATCGGTCATGGCCTGCTGAAGTGGGGCACAGATAATCTCATGTATGGTGGCCACCACTTCGGGTTCAGTCAGCATTTTTTTGAATTTTTGGACCTCCTCCATACAAGGGAGGAGGTCGGAATCAGCATATACACGAGGAATGCCAAGAGCAGTCTGTACAACGGCATCCTCGGGGTCAAAGGTGGGACCGGGTGTGAAAGGCTGTGTGGTCAAAGGGTCTGGCAAGTGGTACCTCTCCTCACAGTCTGGCTCGATCATGTGTCTCCCGAACTCTTTTTGTATTTTTAAATTTTTCTCATTTTTTTGTATTTTGGGCGATTGCAAGCTCTCATGGAAATCCTCGAATGAACCCATATCATCAAATGGTGGAATATCATGGTCGCTCTTATTGGTACTAGTGAGGGTGTCAATCCTTTGTCTCATATGATCCATCATTTGGGTCAAGTGCTCAAGGGTGGGCTCCATGAAAGGCGACTCCAACAGCTCGGTCTCGGGTGGATGTGAAGGTGGATAATACGGAAGTGGAAGTGGGTGTGGATAGAAATCCGAGGGCTGATACTGTGGCTGAGGCGGATATGTACAAAAGTCAGGAGCAAAGTCCTCCTGGAAAAAAGGAGGTGGACCGGCTGGAGTGAACGACTGATCCGCAAAGTCCAGATAAAATACGCTCCAGTCGGCCATCTCGAAAACAAAAGAAAAATGATCGGGAGAGCACGACGGTCAAGTCAAGAGAGTGGAGAAGAAAGGCGCAAATGCGCAGAGATGATCTAGGACACACGCAAAACAATCACAAACAAAAATAAAAAGAAATCAAACCCCTCAATTCACCTACTCAACTCGGTGAAGACCACAAATGCGGTCTTTTTATCTTGTCTGTTTTAGAGTTAGGTGAGAAGTCAAAAAATTACGCAAACACTTAGGGGCTGAATGGGATTTGGGCCCTAACCTTAGTGTGTGCGCGAGCAAATAAAAGCGAAGACAATGAGGGGATTACTCGCCCCAATACAAGATGTTTCTTTTTGATCGATTTTAGGGTCAAGTAAAATTAACAGTCCCAATTTTATGGATTATCACTTTTTTTTTTGGATTTTTAGTGAGTAATGCACGAACCTAACTAGGAGTCAATTCCTTTAAGATCCTAGGTTGGCAAAATCAGAGGTAGAGTCGGAAAAGCAATGCAAGCGTCTAATCAATGATGCATGCTAAAGAGAAATGCTCACCTTGCCTCCAGCACTCTACATGCAAGGATGCTCAGCAGAATTGAAACCTAATTATATGCAAATGCAAAAGCCGATGAAATCACCCTAAGTTGCAGAAATTGCTATTAGCGGGAAGAACCACAAGTTGACCGCCAATCCTCAACCCTAGAGTCCGGTTTAGGCTCACCCCTCCTCTGCTCAACACACTTGAGTTTAGGAGAAAGCGCTTTGCGGGGAGAGCTCGCGGCGCGACGGGTTAAATGTGATGATCAACTGTTTAAAAATTTGACTAAGTCCAAACGCGGCTATAGGCACATGCAAAATATTAGGTGTTTGGCCTTAGTCTATCGCAAGCAACTCCTAAAGCTAGGGGTTCAATCACACAAAATAACTAAAATCGAAAAACAAAACAAAATAAAAAGAATGCGAGAAAAGCCGACAAAAACCGCGTCGAGCCCCCAAGTGAACAATCACTTGGAAATTAGGCTCAAGAGTCCAAGTCCTGGGGGTACCTGTATTATTACAAATATAGTGGTCTCTCTCTCACAAAAATTACAAAAATAAATGCAGGAAATAAATTCTACAACTAAAGTAGAGCTCGGTCTTCAAAATTTCCTCTTCGTCTCCTCGGTGCTCGGCTGGCAGATGCCGACTTCACGTGGGTGCGTAGGCGCCTAGGGTGGAGCGCCTCCCTCGATCCGCGGTTCCTCGCACAAAGTTAACCAAGAGAGGGGATTAGATAGCTCAATAGATATATCAAAAAAAATAAAAGAAAATAAAATTGCAAAAATAAAAGCCGCGAAATAGACAATCAATCACAAACACAAACAAGACCCGAACTAAGCGCTGTTGCTCCCCGGCAACGGCGCCATTTGATAACTCGGGTTTTGCGAGGGTCAAAATAGTCCACACAAGGCGGGACTACAGTGTCGCTGAGCGACCGCTCACGAAACCCGAATTAATCAACAATTAACCCACGACAAATATATCAAGCAATGAAAGCAAATGTGCGGAGTTAAAATTTATTATAACTCTACAACAAGATGTGTATAGTGCAAGTATGTGTAGAGGTCGAACACAGGGAGCAGACAGGTAGGACGGGGCAAAAATTGCTCAAAATGCGTGAATGTGATCAAGTGGCTACTATGCTATTTTTTGTGGGTTTTTAATTTTATAAATTTTTTTATTTAATTTTTAATTTTATATTTTCTATTTTGATTTTTAATTTTCTAATTTTTATATTTTCTTTTTATATTTTATATTTTTTTATATTCTTTTTCAATATTGGAAAATAAGGACAATGTACTAAAAAGGAGAAAGAGATATTTATAAAAATAGGGGAAAATGTGCAAAAATTAGGAAATAAAGTCTTTTTGGTCTTTTTATACTTTTTTACTGTTTTTGTGATTTTTGGGTAATTTTTAGAATGTTTTTGGTATTTTTAATTAACAAAATAAAGCAAACAGTGAATAAAATGCAAGGCTGAAACTTAAAATGGAGAAATAAAATAGCAAACAGTAACAAAACTTCTCCAAATTAATTTTCACTTAAGGATAATAAACAAGAAAATTCAGGAAAAGAAGGCACGATTTTTGGATTTTTATGAATTTTATAAATTTTTATGAAGGTTTTTAGAGTTTTGTGATTTTTAGGAGTTTGGTTTTATAATTTTTAATGATTTTTGGCTGGGAGTTAAAACAAACTAAAAGACACAATATATATATATATTTTTTGGATTTTTCTGAGGAGTTTTTATATTTTTTATGGATTTTATAAGCTAGACAGTGCTGAAAATGGAAGTTTTTGATTTTTAATAAATATAGAAATAAAATAAAAACAAAAACAAAAATTGTGGCGTGGAAGTACAAGTTCCCAGGTGCTTAAGCCTAATTTTGTGGAATTTTTTGGACTTGAAATGATGATCTAATTAATTCAAACAAGCATACAAACATGACACAGCCTGGTAGGGGCTTTAACGTAAATATACAAAGGCCAGGGTTGACCACGCAAAATCTCCACAAAATATTTTACAAAATAAAAGAGTTCTTGGTCTAAATATTAAATACAATAAAAACGCAAGCCTCTACCTGCAAAATACCCACGCGCACGTGCCACGCACGTGCGCTTGGCTGGCAGGGGTCTCTTCGCAATTACACAAAATTACACGGGCCGATATGCAAAATTTGCGAAAAGCTTTTAACAGCAGATGAAAGATTCGGGGCTAATTGCGAAATACAAAAATCGCGGGGGTTGTGATAGCAAAATACCCCCGCTAGGCGCGCATCTGACGGCGGTTGATAATTCACTTATGCCACGTGTCGGACGCGCAACGCGCGATACCCCTTCACAGATGACGGCTGCGATTAAACGTTGGGCGCTTGATCGGACGGTGCTGCTTCTCGCCAATCGGACGGCGGCGATCAAAGGGGGAGGGGAGAAATGGACGGCACCTGTAACTCGCCCCCTCCCCCGCGTTTTGTCCTTCCCAGGTCCGTGCAGGCAGCGGCGGTGCGCGACGTTCTTCTCCGGCAAGCCTCAAGATACCACCCCAAAGTGGTTGAGCTTCAAGGCCCAGTACCTGCGAGAGAGGTCAGGGGTGGCCGCGGGCAAAATGCCGCAACCACCAGGAGATGGAATGATGCGGACACGGCAAAATGGGGCTCGCCGGAGCAAGCTCCGGCGAGATGGAGTGACGGGTGATCGAATGTGTGCGAAATGGGATGGATATGGGAATTAACCCTACGGCTACAAAGTAAGTAAAAAAAATGCAAACAAAATGATAAGAAAAGGGACCTCAAGGCGCAGAAGCTCCTGAGATGGGTACCTCGACGGCCGCACTTGGCCGGAGATGGTGGAACGGCCCCCTCGGCCTTCTACTGGACTCCCCTCGCCGGCTGGAGGAGGCCTGTCACGCCTCCAGTCCGGAGCACGGCACCTAGGAGCTCAAAGAAGTAAAAGGAAGGTTCAAAAGAAGGTGGAAGCTTTTGGGGGTTATTTGAAAACTGACCGAGGAGGCACCTTCAACGAGGCATAATCTCGCAAAATCAACGACCCGACGGTCGAAAAAACGCTTGGGCGTGTATGCCCGATCTACGAGGAATAAAAGTTGTTCAGGAGCCATCACGAGATTATGCAAGGAGGAGTCTCGAAAAATACGCAAAAACAAGACAAAAACCTTGTCTGACACAGTCCAAGCATTGGGCAGAGAGTTGATCGAAGTCAACTCTCCAGCCCTCCTGGTTGGTCCACGTGGACCAACAAGGAAAAACCTGGAGAAAAAGATTTCTAAAATCAATTAAAATAGCAAACGATTTTATTGATTTTTAATTATAAAATAAAGAATGTTTATTATTTTATGAATTAATTTATGGTGATTTTTATTTATTTTTATGAGATGTATTTTTACAAGTTTGCATTTATGCCCTTTATAGTATATATATATTTAAGTATTTTATTTTTATTTTGTGTATTATGATTTTATTATTTTTATTTCTTATTTTATAAAATTATAAAATACTTTTATATACATAAATATATTTTTATTTCATTTTCCTGATATGTTTTGTATATTTAGTAAAATACAAATATGTTTTGTATAGGTATATGTACAGGTTATGTATCTACTATTTTATTTTTAAGTATTTTATTTTTGTTTTTATTTAGGTTTTTATTCTTATTTTAATGTACCTTATTATTATAAGTATTATTGACAACATTATAAAAATATAAAACGAATGAATAATAAATAATTAATAAATTGAATATTTTAATATGTACAAGTATACAATAGGGGTCCAAAACTCAACTTTCAAACCGTAGCTCCGCCAAATGCGAAACCACCGCCAATAAATAGCTTATTTTCTTCTATATACAATTAAAGGTGAGTATGCTGCATTTGGAGTTTTCATTTGTGAGATACGGGTCTGGGAAGTTGGGGTTCTGGATTTTTATTCAGACCATAACTTTTTATCTGTACATTATTTTTTTATGAAATCAATTTTGTATTTTTCTTTATTAAATTATCTACAACTTTCATGTACAAAGTTTCTTTATTTGATGCACAAAAAGTGGAACCAAAAATAGGTCCCAAAATGAATAAGAATGAATAGAATGTATAGGTATTTTATCTGTATTTCTGACCTTATCTCCCCCTACTTTATTCCTGGTTGACCTAGTCATCAAGATGCCTAGGTCTCGGGGTTTCGGGTCATAAAATATTTACAATATTTTATTCTTTTTCTTTTCTTTTCTTTATTCTATAATTTTGGCTTTAAAAACCGCATTTTAAACAATATTTACACACATATACATAAATGCTAAAATGCATGAATAAGGCCTATTTACACGCATTTACTAGGGTTTTTAAGGCCAAAATGATAGAATAAAGATGATGAAACGTGGATTCATCATGCACATATTACAAAATTTTAAACAACACTGAAAATTTTGTGGGCGAATATTTAAATACAAAAAGATTCTAGGTTGCAATGCAAAATACCTAGAAGGCACGATCCGACGGTCCTCCTTCTCCCACTTGCCACCTGGCAGCTTGCTGGCTCGCGATTACGGTTCGCAATCCGTTGGTCAAGATTGAATCTTCGAAGGCAATCAACGGCTGCGGAACGAGATTGATCGGACGGCTAGGAAAAGAACTGGGCTGCGGCTGGGATCAGACGGTTGAGAGGCCAAGAGGAAGAACGCGGAAGAAGGCCGGCGATGGCAAGCTTCCGCGACCTCCCCCACCCTCCTTCATCAGTCTTTGAAGCTCAAGACCATCCAGAACGTCCCCTGCAGGGTTTTGAAGATGCTGGACGCCACTGGAGGTGATGAAGCAGCCTGAAGCGATCGCTCGGAGGTGGCGGAGCAGAGAGGCTGTTGGATCTCCGACAAGCGCCAAAACTTGGCTCCAGACGATGCGAGGGCTTGGGACCTGCAGAGAAAAGTTACGAGAGTCATAAGCAAGTTGCCGTGACTCCCCAAAGGGTGAAACAAAGTGTTTGGCGACGTGGAGGGATGTCGTCGTCGGCCGGCAAAACTCGACGCACGGCCACGGCGAAAACCAGAGATTTTGGGAGGATTTAGCGCAAGTTAAAAGATGGCGAAGCACGGAGGAGTTTCTGGACTAATCTAAGAGCTAAATAAACAATAGGACAAAAGGAAAACGACCTCACCAAGTTGCACGGGAAGAGAGCTCCAGCGAGAACTCCAACGAGGGGATGCGCTCGATTCAACGCCTCTCAGACCCCTCCGATGCGTGGGAACGCCTCCTGCTGTCACCAGGAAGAGGTTCGACGATCTAAGAGGAGGATAGAGTGGGGGAAGAGTGATCAAAAAAGGATGGGAAGTCGAGGGTGCATATTTGAAGGGTTGTACAGGGTGAAGAGGCCCCAAAGGTCAAGGAAAATCTTTTGCGGAATCGATGACCCACACCCCTAGAAAACACTAGGGCGTGAATCACCCGATATTTGAGGAACAAAAGTCAAGAAGAAGACTACGCCAGATGGTGAAAGACGCGTCCTCCAAAATAAGGAGAGAAACGCCAAAAAACCAGTCTGACACGGAGCCAGACCTCGATCAGGGAGTTGACCGAGGTCAACCAGGGAGAGGATCTGGTTGGTCTACGTGGACCAACCAGAAAAATCCTTGGAAAAAAGGTTTATTAATTCGGTTTAAAATAATAAATGATTTAATTATTTTTGGTTATAAAATAAAAATTATTTATTATTTTATGAAGTATTTTATACTGACTTTTATTTATTTTTTCGAGATTAAAAATTATAAGTTTCCTTTTATAGCCTTCATAGGTATATTCATCTATATATATTTTAATAATTTTTTTATGTATTTAATTTTATTTATTTCGTTTATTATTTTTTAAATTTATAAAGTATTTTTATACACTTAAATATATTTTTATTTTATTTTTCTGAAGTATTTTGTTTACTTAGTAAAATAGAAGTGTTAATTATAACATGTATATGTATAGATATTATACCTATGTATTATAGACAAGTATTTTATTTTGTGTTTTATTTTTGTTTTATTCCTATTTTAATGCACATATATATTATAAATAATATTTACAAAATTATAAAATATAAAATGGTAAATATAATGAATAAATAATAAAATGAATATTTTAATCTATACAAGTATACAATAGGGTCAAAACTCAACTGTCAAACCGTAGCTCCGCCAAATTCGAAACCACCGCCATTAAATAGCTTATTTTAAATTATATATAATTAAAGGTGAGTTTGATGCAGTTTGGAGTTTTTATTTGCGAGATACAGGTCTGGGAAGTTGGGATTCTGAGATTTTATTCAGATCATAACTTTTTATCTGTACATTATTTTTGGGTGAAATCAATTTTGTATTTTTCTTCATTTAATTATCTACAACTTTCATGTGCAAGGTTTCTTTATTGAGGTAATAAAAAGTAGAACCAAAAATTAGTCCTAAAATGGATAAAGAATAAATAAAATGAAAGGGATTTTATTGGTATTTTGGCCCTTATCCCCCCCTACTTTATTCCTTATCGACCTACTCTTCGAGATGCCTAGGTCCCAGGGTTTCGGGTCATAAAATATTTACAATATTTTTATTCTTTTTCTTTTCTTTTCTTTATTCTATAGGTTTGGCTTTAAAAATCGCTTTTTATACAATATTTACACAGTGATGCATGAATGCTGAAAAACCTAAATTAAGCCAATTTACATTGCATTTACTAGGGTTTTTAAGGCCAAAATGATAGAATAAAGATGATGAAACGTAGATTCATCATCCCCCTATACTTGCCTTTGCTGTCCCTAGCAAACACTTATGCAATAAGTAAAGAAAAGAAAAACTAAGAAAAGAAAAAGAAGAAAGATGGATTAAGTTTAATTATCAAACTTGTCTTCACAAAATCAAAGTTTGGAGCTTAAGTCGGATCTTTAGAATTTTAGTGCGGTCAAAACCTTAATGAGAACCAGATTTGAAATCCAATAGTCCCTGAGAATCTCAAAACTCTGTTCAAGTCTCCTCAAAAGCCAGGTCGGAAATACTTCAACTCATACGCAAACCCTTATGACTATGAATCTGACTCGTACAGTATAAGTGATAGTGGCTCTCCCCAACTAGAATGACAAAGAGACTGACTTCTCCAGTATGACATCCCAATGATTCCCCAATCCAATAACTCCTTCCTCGAGGAGCGGGGTATTCCCTTCTAAGTTCAAGTGGCAACCAACCCAAGAGGAGAGGGTGAAGAGAAGAATGGACGGTAGCCAGTGTAGCTACCTATCCTAGGATGCAAGACCAGTGTAGTCAAGTCATCCAGCTGTAGGCTCACATATTTGACTTTGGAACTCAAGCTTGCTTATTGACTTTACAACATATTCACATACTTTGGCAGGCATTTTATTTTTGTACAGGCCTGTCTTTTTTTCCGAAATACTATATACAACAGCATTTACATAAGGAGTTTTTCCTCTTGAGACAGTAGATTATCCCTCTTTTGAAGCTTTATCGCAACCCACACTCTCCTGTCTTTAGAATTCTTCATCACTGAACGGGTTGGGGTGCACTTCCCTCCCTAGAGGGGGACAAGTGTTTCCGCTTGTATGCGTCTCATACCGACAAATACAATCCCCTCACCACCCCAACTGAGTTGAGCCATGTGAAAGGTGCAGGTGTCCAAGTTAGGTCATTATCAACAAGAGTTGTGCGTGTGTTCCGAAATACTCTACTTAGGCAGTCAAGAATCCATTGAACCAAGTCTCGTGATCCTCAAAGATTTAAGTCCTCTAGACCTGAAGTACCTCAAACCCAGTTCATATAAGGTTCCTGTTATTAGGTAAATTTTAAGGTCCAACCAAGCTCCAATCTCTGGATTTTACTTAGACTTGTTCAACCATCAAACTCAATCCAAAAAATGCTCATGCTATGCAAATGATATGCAGAATGCAGAAAATATTTTTGTGATGCAATTTTCACGATTTTGAACTTTTTATGGATTTTTGAAAAGATGATGCATATGCATTTTTTTGGGTTTTTCACAAAGATTTTTCAAATGTTTTTGGTGTTTTAATTTTGCAAATGTTTTTGGGTTTTTTCAAAGCAAAGAGTTTTGGCCGAAAACTAGGTACAAATTATTTACATGGGAGTGCATCTTATATTTACAAGAAGTGGATTTTAAGAATTTACAAGGGTAAGTGATCAATTTTATAGGTATATATAATGGATGTTAGGTATATATATTCCTCAAACTTATTTGAAAAGGTTTTTCAAACAATTTTTGAAATCTATAGTCCAAAATAATTTTTACACAGAATTTTACAAACACGTACACACATTTGAAAATCATTTTGCAAAGGTTTTTCAAACAGTATAGATAGATTTTTCAAATATTTTTGCAACTATTTTCAAACCATTTGTAAATCATTTTTCAAACATTTTATTTCACACAAAGAAAATAACTTTTCAAAACAAAACATTTTTACAAAGGTTGAAAACATGTAACAAAACATTTTTCAAATAGTTTTCAAAAGATTTTCACAAAGATTTTCAAACTATTTTTCAAACATTTTGCAAAAAACATTTTCACCTTATTTATTAATCAGTAAATACAAAAGAATTTGAGGAATAATCACATCTTTTTATCATGGTTTTAATGAATTTTAAAGAATTATTAGTCATAATTATTAGTAAAATACGAAAGTACGAGTTATGGCTAAAGTATATACGCAGTATATGCGACTCCCCTATACTTAGCTTGACCTATGTCCTCATAGATCAGAGAGAAAAGAGAAGACATAACTCGTACTGAGTATAGGAAAATCTAAATAATAAATGAATGGAGAAATGAATGAACGAATGTGCAAAAGAATGAAAAGTTGACTGTCCCCCCTATACTTAGGATCGAATAATCCTAAGTATAGTAGACTGTAAAGAAAGCAGGGAGGGTCAAGGGTGGGAATGAACATATCGTACTCAGATTGTCTCCCCCTATACTTAGGGTAAGATATCCCTAAGTATAGACAAGAAGAGGAGACAATGGAGAGGATTGAAATAAATGAAAACTCGGGGTGCACACCCCCCTATACTTAGGACAAAGTGCGACCTAAGTATAGAAGATTGTCTACAAGGGGTGACACCTTTTTGATATATAAGGAAGATAGAAAAGGAAAAGAAAAGAAGAAAAGAGATGAAAGGACGGAAAAAGATAGATCGTGAGAATGTACACACCACTCCCCCTATACTTAGGGTAAGAGAAGCCCTAAGTATAGGCAACAATAAGAGTGATGAAACGGAACGACGAATGAACACTCAGCTCGTCCACCCCCCTATACTTAGGACAAAGTACGTCCTAAGCAAGGCAAACACGAGGATGGGTAGATGAGCAAAACGGAAGATAGACAGAGATGAACAAAAGAGGATATACAACAGAGATGGATGTACACATGGTCAAGAAGGTTGAAAGAGAACCTTCTTGCGGGACCACTGAGGAATAGATCTGGTGTGGTGCAGGTCGACATCGGGGGTCCACAGTGGACGGAATCTGATCACGCTCGACAGAGTATATGTCCTCGGTGGTCCTTTGGTGTGAAGGCGCAGACGTGGAAGAAGTGTGGTCAGGTCTAGCCTTGGGAGTCTCGCTAATATCGAAGTGGAATGGGACGAACTCATCATCATCGGAAGTAGTATAATTGGAGTCGTCCTGCGAGGTCTCATCCAGGTCAAAACAAAAAGGAAACAAACTCATCAGTAGAAGTAGTCGAACTCTGTTCGTCCTCTATAATCTCAACCAGATCATCTTTCTCATTAAAAGGCCTGAATTCCCGAATAAAAGCAACTAAATCAAATTCGACCTTAGTCTCATCAGTATCTACATGGACAGGAGCGGACTCATAAGTGGAAGTAGTCAAAACATGTTCATCCTATATAGTCTCTAAATCTGCCCTCCGCTCAATGGTATCAATCGTGTAAATTCCGCGGATATCATCAACACATCGCTAATCATAGGAAGCGGAAAACCAAGGTCTTTGCTTTCCGAGCCTTCCTCATTGGAGAGGAATTCTCGGGTCTCATCACCGGTCATAAGAAAGTCTCTCTGATATCCTCATAAAGGTCATAGGCCTCAAGGGTCAGCCAGACAAGTGTTGTCGCATCAGGTCCAGGTCTCTGGTCAATGGTAGGTGCGATGATCAACACTTCGCTCACGTCAGCAGGATGGAAGTGGAATCTCTCCTGATCCATAATCAATAACGACCCTTGCAGAGGCGAGGAATGGTCATCCCAGGATGATTGGAGAATGCTCCCCTGTGGAGGTTACCATGGGCAATACAACAAAATCAACATTGTAGCTTGTGCCTAAATCAAAATGACGGCGTTTTCAAGGATACCCTTCGGCCTCTTAATAGATCCATCAGCAAACTGTACGATCATACTGGTTTTCTTAAGAGGCCCTAAGTGAAGAGACTGTACCAGTGAGAAGGGTATGATGCTAATCGAAGCACCGCCGTCGAGGAGAGTGTGATCACATGTGTGGTCAAAGATGGTGCAACTAATGAAAGGTGTGGCAGTATTCTTCTTCCTAGGAATGGGACGGTGTGTGATGGCGTGGGCAGTGGCCATGGTCAAAATATGACGCTCAGATCCTCTCCTCCGCTTTCTCTTCTTGGGAAGAGGAGCAGATAAATTAGTCATGGCCTGCTGAAGTGGGGCATAGATGATCTCATGAATGGTGGCCACCACTTTGGGTTCAGTCAATAATTTTTTTTAATTTTTGGACCTCCTCCATACAAGGGAGGAAGTCAGAATCATCATCTACACGAGGCATGCCAAGAGCAATCTGTACAACGACATCCTCGGGGTCAAAGGTGGGGCAAGGTGTGAGAGGTTGTGTGGGTAAATGATCTGGCAAATGGTACCTCTCCTCACAGTCTGAATCGATCACGTATCTCCCGAACTCTTTTTGTATTTTTGAATTTTTCTCATTTTTTGTGTTTTGGGCGATTGCAAGCTCTCAGGGTAATCCTCGAATGAGACCATATCATCAAATGATGGAATATCATGGTCACTCTTATTGGTACTAATGAGGTGATCAATCCTCTTATCTCATATGATCCATCATCTGGGTCAAGTGCTCAAGGGTGGACTCCATGAAAGGTGACTCCAATAGAGAAGTCTCAGGTGAATGTGAATGTGGAGGTGGATAATATACATTTGGAGGTGGAGGTGGGTAGAAATCCAAGGTCTGATGCTGTGGCTGAGGCGGGGTATGTACAAAAATCGTAAAAATAGGAGGAGGGTCCTCCTGGTAAAATGGAGGTGTACCGACTGGAGTGAACGAGGAATCCGCAAAGTTTGGATAAAATACGCTCCAGGGGTCCATCTCGAAAACAAAAGGAAATGATCGGGAGAACACGATGGTCAAGTCAAGAGAAGTGAGAAAAAAGGCGCAAGTGCGCAGAAGCGATCTAGAATACACACAAGCAATCATAAGCAAAAACCTCACACAATACAAACCCTCAATTCACCTACTCAACTCGGTAGAGACCGAAAAGTCGGTCTTTCAATCTTGTCTGTTTTAGAGTTAGGTGAGAAGTCCAAAAGTTTCACACACACTTAGGGGTTGAATAGGATTTGGGCACTAGTCCTTAGGGTGTGCGCGAGCAAGTGAAACGAAGACAATGAGGGAATTACTCGCCCCAAGAGAATTTTTCCTTTTTGGTTGATTTAGGGTCAAGTAACATTAATAGTCCCAATTTTATTGTTTATCACTTTTTTTTAATTTTAGTGAGAAATGCACGAGCCCAACGAGGAGTCAATTCTTTTAAGCACCTAGGTGGTCAAAATCAGAGGTAAAGAGACGGAAAAGCAATGCAAGCGTAAATGCTCACCTTGCCTCCAGCACTCTACATGCAAAGATGCTCAGTAGAATTGAAACCTAATCTATATGCAGATGCAAGCCGATGAAATCGGCCGAAGGTGAGAAGCTGTTATTAGCGTGAAGCACATTTTTAGAATTTGACTAAGTCCAATCGAGACTATAGGCACAGGCAATTATATTAGGTGTTTGGACCTAGTGCTACGTCAAGCAACTCCTACGACTAAGGGCTCAATCACACAAAAGAAAGAAAATAAAATCGGAATACAAAATAAAAAAAATGCGAAGAAAACCGTGAAAACCGCGGTGAGCCCCCAAGTGAACAATCACTTGGAAATTAGGCCCGAAAGTCCAAGTGTCCTGAGTACCTGTATTATTACAATAATATAAAGTCTCTCACTCACCTGAATTACAAAAATAAATGCAATAAAATAAAAACTCAGGAATTGTCTTCAAAATTCCCTCCAAGTCTGCCTTGGTGCAAAGCCAAAGCCGCCTCACATGGTTTCACGAGCGCTCCTAGAAAGGAGTGCGTCCCTCGATAAGCGTACCTCGTACAAAGTCAAACGAGAGGGTGGTTAGACAATTCAACAATATACACCAAATAAAAAGCAATTAAAGAAAGCCGTAAAAATGAACAAACAATCACAATCACGCAAAAACCCGAACTAAGCGTTGTTGCTCCCCAGCAATGGCGCCATTTGAAAAACAGGAAAGCGGGAGCCGCTAAAAATGATCTGACAGATAAAACCCACTGTCACTGAGGCGACTACTCAGGCCTTCTCGTTCGTCAACAATCAACCCACACAATCAATTAAGCAATCAAGAGCCAGGATCAAAATTTATTATACCCTACTAAGAATGTACAGTGGCAAGCAAGTAGGGGTCGAACACAAGAAGCAACAGAGTAAAGCAAGCAGACAAAAAAGCTAAGCCCTATGCCTTGTAACTACTTAGCCAATTGGGACTTTTTGTGGGTTTTTAAATTTTTTAATTTTTTATTTAATTTTTGATTTTATATATTTTTTGCGATGTTTAATTTACTGATTTTTATACTTTCTTTTTATATTTTATATTTTTATATTTTCTTTTTTTTTGAAAAAAGGTATAAAGCTATTTAGAATATATATATATATATATATATATATAATACAAGAGAGATAAAAGGGAGATAAAATGGAATTAAACACTCAAAATACAGGAGATAAAATGTTTTTGTTATTTTTTTATATTTTTTTAATGTTTTTATGATTTTTTTAGATTTTTCCTATTTTTTTGGAATTTTTAAAGATGAAAATACTAGAAAACAGTAAACTAAGTGATTGGTCGAGATTGAAATGAAGAAGAAAAATGGCAAACAGAATCCAAAACTCCTCAAATCATCTCTAAATAAAAGATAATAAATCATAGAAAATTCAGAAATTGAAATTGTATTTTTTTTTAGGATTTTCGTGGAATTTTTAAGATTTTTATGAAGGTTTTTGGGGTTTTCTAATTTTTAGGAGTTTTCTTTCATATTTTTTTGTGATTATTGGACAGAAGTTAAAACACACTAAAAGACACAAAATATATGTTTTTGATAATTTTTAGAGAAGTTTTTATAATTTTTATGGATTTTATAATGCACAAAGTGGAGAAAATGCTTGTTTTTTTATTTTTTATAAATATGAAAATGTAATAAAAATGGAAAATAAAAATATGGCATGAAACTACTATGCAATAGGAGCACAATGTGATTTTTGAGAATTTCTTACAGATTTATAGATGCATGAAACAAATAAAAGAAACAAAAAGACAAATCATGCTGGTAGGGGTTCAAACATAATTTCTGATAAATTAAGGGCTAAATTACAATTTTACCAAAAAAATGTAACCTAAAGTTAAAGTTCAAGCACTGAGTAATAATATCAAAAAGCCCGAGGGTTCGGGACGCAAAATGTCCCTCACGTGGTTGCCCACGTGAGGTGACGTGGCCTGGGCAGGGATGTAATACTTAAAAGGTGCAGGGGCGATAGTGCAAATATTAAAAAATTTTAAACAACACTGAAAGTTTTACGGGCGAATATTTAAATACAAAAAGATTCTGGGTTGCAACGCAAAATACCCAGAAGGCGCGATCCGACGGTCCTCCTTCTCCCTCTTGCCACGTGGCGGCTTGCAGGCTTGCAATGACAGTTCACAATCTATTGGTCAAGATTGAATCTTCGAAGGCAATCAATGGCTGCGGGATGAGATCGATCATACGGGTAGGAAAAGAACTAGGCCACGGCTGAGATACGACGGTTGAGAGGCCAAGAGGAAGAATGTGGAAGAAGGCCAGCGACAACGAGCTTCTGCGACCTCCCCCACCCTCCTTCGCCAGTCTTTCAAGCTCAAGACCACCCAGAACATCCCCTGCAGGGTTCTGAAGATGTTGGATGCCACTGGAGGCGATGAAGCGGCGTGAAGCGCTCGCCCGGAGGTGGCGGAGCTGAGAGGCTGGTGGATCTCCGGCGAGCGCCAAAACTTGGCTCCACACGATGCGAGGGCTCGGGACCTGTAGAGAAAAATTACGAGAGTCGCGGGCAAGTTGCCGCGACTCCCCAGAGGGTGAAACGAAGTGTTTGGCGATGTGGAGGGATTTCGTCGTCGGCCGGCAAAACTCGACGCACGGCCATGGCGAAAACCAGAGATTTTGTGAGGATTTAGCGCGAGGTAAGGGATGGCGAAGCACGGAGGAGTTTCTGGACTAATCTAAGAGTTAAAGAAATAATGGGACGAAAGGAAAATGGCCTCACCAAGTCGCACGGGAAGAGAGCTCCGGCGAGAACTCCGGCGAGGGGATGCGCTCTATTCGACGCCTCTCAAACCCCTCCGATGCGTCGGAACGCCTCCTGCTGTCACCAGGAAGAGGTTCAACGATCTAGGAGGAGGATAGAGTGGGGGAAGAGTGATCAAAGGAGGATGGGAAGTCGGGGGTGCATATTTGAAGGGTTGACTGCAGGGTGAAGAGGCCCCAAAGGCCGAGGAAAATCTTTGCGAATCGATGACCCACACCCCTAGAAAACACTAGGGCGTGAATCACCGATATTCGAGGAACAAAAGTCAAGAAGAAGACTACGCCAGATGGTGAAAGACGCGCCCTCCAAAATATGGAGAAAAACGCCAAAAAAACAGTCTGACACGGAGCCAGATCTCGGTCAGGGAGTTGACCGAGGTCAACTAGGGAGAGGATCTGGTTGGTCCACGTGGACCAACCAGAAAAATCCCTGGAAAAAAGGTTTATTAATTCAGTTAAATATTAAATGATTTAATTAATTTTTTATTATAAAATAAATTTTGTTTATTATTTTATGAAGTATTTTATAGTGATTTTTATTTATTTTTTCGATATTAAAAATTACAAGTTTCCTTATATAGCCTTCATAGGTATATTCATCTATATATATTTTAATAATTCATTTTTATTTTATGTATTTAATTTTATTTATTTCATTTATTATTTTATAAATTTATAAAGTATTTTTGTACACTTAAATATATTTTTATTTTATTTTTCTAAAGTATTTTGTATACAATAAAATAGAAGTGTTAATTATAGAGGTATATGTATTGGTATTATACCTATGCATTATAGACAAGTATTTTATTTTTGTGTTTTATTTTTATTTTATTCCTATTTTAATGCACATATATATTATAAATAATATTTACAAAATTATAAAACTATAAAATGGTAAAAATAATGAATAAATAATAAAATGAATATTTTAATCTATACAAGTATACAATAGGGGTCAAAAACTCAACTTTCAAACCACAGCTCCGCCAAATGCAAAACCACCGCCTTTAAATAGCTTATTTTAAATTATATACAATTAAAGTGAGTTTGATGCATTTGGAGTTTTTATTTGCGAGATACAGGTCTGGGAAGTTGGGATTCTGGGATTTTATTCAGATCATAACTTTTTATCTGTATATTATTTTTGGGTGAAATCAATTTTGTATTTTTCTTCATTTAATTATCTACAACTTTCTTGTACAAAGTTTCTTTATTTGAAGTATAAAAAGTGGAACCAAAAATAGGTCCTTAAATGAATAAAGAATAAATAAAATGAAAGGGATTTTATTGGTATTTTGGCCCTTATCTCCCCGTACTTTATTCCTTGTCGACCTAGTCATCGAGATGCCTCGGTCTCAGGGTTTTGGGTCATAACATATTTACAATATTTTATTCTTTTTTCTTTTATTTTATTTATTCTATAATTTTGGTTTTAAAAACCACATTTTATACAATATTTACACAGTGATGCATGAATGCTAAAATGCCTAAATTAAGCCTATTTACATGCATTTAATAGGGTTTTTAAGGCCAAAATGATAGAATAAAGATGATGAAACGTAGATTCATCATAGGGTCCGTGCCATCTTCCCTCAGATAACCCTCGGGGAGTAATGTCGAATCATTAGGGAACTGGGGATCTATGCTGCCAAATATCAGGTCCTCCAAAAATGTATCGACCTCATCAAATGGGAGGACACATGGCTCAAATACGGGACTATCAAGGTCTGTCAAATCAAAAATCGGTCCCTCATGAAGCTCTCTCTGCTGAGATGAATCCACATGTATCTCTGAATATGAGAAGATCTTCTGAAGAATAAAAAATGAATCAACTGCGTATGGACACTGGAATGACTTAAAGGACGGCTGAGATGTGGGTTCCTCCTCTATTTCTTGAGATACTAGCAGATCTAAAATCCAAGAATCATCAACGTGGAAGTACGGGACTGGCTCAAAATCTGATTGCAAATCCAATGGAAACTCGACCAACGTCCAGCTCTGGGAACTCACAGTGGTAGTCAACACATCCATCATATGAAAAGTAGTAGCATCCATATCCTCTGATCTGTGTGTGCTGTCAAGATCGGTACGTTGTGTCACACACTCAACAGGTGTCATATCTCCCTCGTGTGTTGTCCCAAATAAATCATCTCGTGAATATGGGATGTCTGAAAGAGTTCCCAAGACGGTCTCAAATAAATCCAGGTCGGGACAGTGGTGTGAACCACCACACGAGGTAATGGCATACGCAATCTGCTCTACGGTCCTCCCCCTCATGGCGATGTGGATAAGGCCAGTCATCGAAAATCCATGATCTGGAAATCACCTCAAAAGATCATGTAACCTCAACCATGAATCTATCAATGGCTCCTAGAGGTCAATTGAAAAATCACGAATACAAGAACGCATCATCTCTTCTCTACGCTGGGGGTAAAATCTCTTCAAAAACATTGATCATAAATTTCTCCACATAGCAATCTTCATTCCCATTCGTCAGTGCCAACTCTTGGCTCTACTCTGGAGTATGAAAGGGAAGGTAATGAACATCATGTACTCAGAAGTGATATCAGAAGATGATCATGATCCACAAATATCCTCAAACTCATCGATATGCAAATAAGGTTCCTTGTGCACTTCCTCTGAAAATTTTGGTAGTAGATCAATGAACTCTAAATCTAGAATGAAGGGACTCAATGTAGACCCTGATTGAGCTACTAAGTGTGGATGCTCGTCTCTTAAATAATGTCCAATCATCCCAGAATCGTGAGCATCTAAAACTCGCAACTGCTTCATATGATCTCCTATGGGATGCGCTTTCATCTCAACAAGGTAATTCCCCGGGTCTCGTATTTGGTCAATCTGGTCTCCTCGGGCTTCACTCACGGCATGTCCTGAATGGGAGGGTGAGAATGGAGAGGGAAAAGATGGGATGTCGGTTGGAGTTCCGACCTCCCAAGGGAGTGGGCGGGAATTATGGGCGTGAAATGAAGAAGCCGTAAAATCTGGCTGAAATGGAGAGTAGCCCATCATGAAGAGAGGGAAATAAAGGGAGGGAGGGTGGGATAGAAGAGACAGAAGGTGACTGCTACTGATTTCGGGAAGATGAACGTAACCGACTCACACCAAAGACATACAAATGCAATGCAAACCCTTAATTCACCAATTCTACGCAATGTGAAGATCGTGAGATTTGGTCTTTTATCTTTTCAATTTTAGAGTTTAGTGATCAAACAAAAGTTGTACAAGCACTAGGAGCCTTTAATAGGATTTGGGCACTACTCCTTAGTGTGTACGCGAGCAATTAAAAACGCAAACAATGAGGGGATTGCTCTCCCAATACAATGGTATGAATTAATTACGTTTGATTTTAAGGGTCAAGTTCAATTATCAGTCCCAATTTTTAATTTTTGATTTTTAATTTTTTTGGAAATTTTCAATAAAATATCTAACGAGATTTCTGATTTCCTTTATTCCTATATCCACAAAATATAGGGGAAAATGGAAAAGACAATGCATGAGAAAATATGGATGCAAATGCCAGAAATAGAGGTGAGTACCTGACTCTAGCACTCTACATGCAATATGATCTGCGCAGAAAAATTAAACTAATCTAAATAAATGCAATGCGAGAACCGTCCTAAATAAAAACTTCTATTATCGTGAAGCACCGATTTATTTGACTAAGTCCAAACGAGTTCTATAGGAACAGATATTCTATTAGGGGCTTTGGACCTATTGCTACCTGGCTCAATCAAATAGAAACCTATATCTAGTGGCTCAAGCAAAAAATCCATGTGAAAAAAATTTAAATAAAAGCGAGAAAACAAAATCCGGAAAAACAACGGTGAGGTCCCCCAAGTGCACCGACACTTGGCGAAACAGACCCCGGAAAAAAATGTCCAAGTCCACAAGTCTACAGTTCTAAATTATTACAACAATGTCTAAATGTTCATTAAAATATAATAATTGCCTTCTTCTCTTCTTCTGCTCCTCCTCTTACGTGAGTCCTCCAAAAAGAATCCGAGTCCTCCTCCAAAAAGTTCCTTGCACAAAAATCAAAACAAATGATGGTCAAAAAATATAATATTTAGAGACAAAATTGAGAAAAAATGAAAAATGACTACAAAGTCATGCTACTTAGCAATGGCGGCATTTTGATGAGACGGATTTCGATAAGGTTAAGATGGATTAAAATAATTATCACAATTGTCGTTGTTCTCAACCACTCAAATCGGTCAACGAGAAAATTTTGTTTTTAACCCCTTAATAAAAGATAAATCAATCAAAGCAAATATAAGTGGTTTCGCTATTTTATTTACCTGGTATAGCGACCAGGGATGAACACAAGGAGCACGATTTAAAAACTGTGTAGTCAAATTTCTAAAATGAAATATTGAGTGGTTTTTGAATTTTTTTATTTTCAAAACAAGCATAAAGGAATAAAAGTGCACACACTCTTTTTGTATTTTTCAGAATGATAAAAAATGCTCAGAAAATTATGAAGAAAATGTTTTGTGTTTTATATATTATAAAATATTTTTGATAAATTTTTCAAAATTTTCTTATATTTTTGTAATTTTATAAAAATCAAACAGTGAAAAATAAAGAGAATAGTGCACAACCGAGAGTATTTTGCAACTTAAAAATACTTTAAGTGCCCAATACTCCTAGAAATTATTTTATGTTAAACTACAAAGATATATCTACAAATAGAGACTGAAATCAGATTTTTTTGGATTTTTCTAGAATTTTCTATATTTTTCTTAGATTTTTAGTTTTTTGCAATTTTTTTGGTTTTTATAATTGAACTTTGCATGAGAATTGAACAAAAATTAAAGAATAGTAAAATACACCTACAATATTTTTTTGTAATTTTTAAACAAATTTTCAAATTTTTAGGATTTTTTAAATACATGCAGATAAAAATATATTGTATTTGATTTTTTAAAAATATCAAATAGCATTGAAATGTTATGAATAATTTATATAATGAAGAGGCACAAATCTAAAACATAAGGTGATTTTTGCAAAATTTATTGAGAAAAAACATTTATTTCCATGAAAAAGATCAAGCAATTTAGAGTTTAGAAAATAGGGTCTGAAACACAATTATTTGATGTTCTTGTACTGGAAAGACAACAGGAAATAAAAATAGAGTAGAAACTGCAATTTACCCTAGCACTCATACAGAGCACGCGATTTGGAGGACCCGTAGGAGCTTCTTTGTAATTGTGGAAACTGCAGAGGGCTTTGACATAATTTTTCCAAAGATTTTTTTTTATAATTAAAACTCAACCATGGGGCTCCTCCTGATTCGTTCTTGGCTTATAATTTCCAAACCATAGAGGGTCACCGCCCCCGCTAGAGGAGATCGTCGGGGTGGATTAGCGGCAATGCGGGTGGAGGAGCGACTGGGGGCTCTTGGCACTGCTGGTTCTCACGGTAGGAGGGGCTTCGTGGATTGGACGGTGAGCAGCAGGACTGGAGTTTCTTGCGACAGGATGTGCGCGTGGCTGAAGGCACCACGCTGTGCGACGGTTGTGGAAGCGGAGGGGCCAAGCGGCACGGTTCCTGATGGTGCGGAGGAGCGGCTGCTGGGCTGCGGAGTGCGGCCGACCGACGGGTCACGGTGGAGGTCATCGCGCACGAGGGCTAGCGCCTCTTACAGGTGCGACGCTTGGAGGACGGCACCTTGGAGTAGCGTCGACAGAAGGGAGCTCACGACTAGGGCTCTTAGCAAAAGGGCACGCTGAACGATTGGGCGGTGGCCATGGGCCACGCGGAGGAGCTCGGTGACGAAGGGCACGAAGGGGCGGCAGACCTGCTATTATTATATTTTTGTTTTTTTATTTTTTTTATTTTTATGTACAGAACTGATATAAAAAAATATTTGATTTTTAGTTTTTTTAAAACAGAAAATGTAAACAGAAAGAAAAAGAATTTTATTTATTTATTTTTTAGTTTTTTTATATTTCTGCAAAACAGAAGTTAGAGAAAAAGAGGTAATTTTTTTATTTTTCCTGCAAAAACAAATGTGAGATAGAGAAACAAGAAAAGCAATTATATATATATCTTTTTATTTATGTATTTATTGATGCACAAAAAAGGGATGAGTGAACGGACGGATCTTGCAGTCGTGATGGAATGGATTCGGAGATCCGACCACCATGCACGGTCGGATGTGAAAGGTAGTGTAAGGTAGAATAAGAAATGATTAGATCAAGGAGATGACGTGAAAATTTTGTTGTTGGATCGAAAAAATGTGACGGAATTGTTTTTGTGATTTAAGATCTAAAGACTAATAAAATGGGAGAAAAAATTCGACCTATGGTTCATCTAAGAATAAAGATGAGAAATAAAATTAGATCTCACCTTGGGGTTCGGAAATGGCGTGATGGCCTCGACGAGGGTCGACGCACTGTCACCGGACGGCTCGGAGGCTAGGCACCCTTCTTCGACAAGATCGCTCCTGGAGATCAGGCTCCTCTCCACCAAAGATTGATTAACGAACAACGAAGGTGGAGGATCTCATTAAAAAGAGAAGAAAAATGAAAAAGGAAGGAATGTCCAAAAGAAGAAGGTTTTTATTGGTTAATTAATAAAATAATTTAATTAAATAATTAGTTATGAATTTCGAAATTAAATAAATTAAATAATTTTCAAAAATTAATTAGCCACCTTAATGGTGGCCATTAAAGTTATGGAATAAAATCCTATATACATGATAAGTTCTTTAAATCAAATACATCAAATAATTAAATACAAATTTCATAACTAAATTAATTAATTAATTAATGTTAGATAATTAATTTCTTTGGTAATTTTTATATAAGGAAATTAATTATATACATATATTATGTACATATAATACAATATATATGTACAAATAAGGAAATAGTTTTTATATCTTTTTTAATTTTTTATTAGTTACAATTTTTATTTTATTTTTATAGAAAATATTATTTATAATTATGTACATTAAAAATAAATGTGAATAATTATACAAAAAATGTAAGTGGTGAAACTACATAAAACACCCCAAAAAATCGACTTTTTAACCGTAACTCCAAAAATTGTGAAACCACAACCATTTGAAAGATAATTTAATTTAGAGTATAATGGAACTGATTTTGATTCAATTTGAGCTCGAATGGAGATGGAATTGGTATTTCAATTATCACTTTGTGGCTTTTTCTGTGTATGATTATTTGTAATATGTACATTTTTTAAAATTATTTTTATTATTTACAACACAATTTTATTTACAACTTTTGTTTTCAAAAATAATTATTTTGAAGTCAATTTATTTATAAATAAAATAATGTAAGTTTTTACAAGTATACAGGAAAAATATTTTTGGATTTTTGGATTAAAGACCCTATCTCCCCCTACTTTATTCTTGGTCGATAAGATCAAGTCTTGACCTTCTTTCGGGGTTCGGGTCAGTCTGTATTTATTACATAAATTCATCCTTTATTTTTCTTTTCTTTTTCTTTTCTTCTTTATTCTTTTATTTATGTACAAAAAGTGTTAAAAATGTATATTTAACAAATGCATGCAAAATGGTAAATTTATGCAATTAGTGGGTATTTACAGGTGTTTGACTACGGAAATGAAGCTAAAATAAAAGAATAAGGACGATGAATCGTGGATTCATCACTACCCGTCAACCTATTCACCCTAACTCCGATCTTAACCATAGATCCTCTGCCTCTAACAAACCAGATCCACGCCTACCATTGATAATCTACAACCTCCCTTCAATTCACCTATAAAACCCCATGAACATCCACCATTAACATCTTACTAATCCTAAGCTTCCAGCTTCCAGAATAACTTGGTCGTCAACCCACCTTCAACGCCATGCTCCGCCTCACATTGGCCGTGACAGGGCTCGAGGAAAGCTCCGCATGGAAGAGGATACGTCAGAGGAGAGTTCCAAGGGTTCCTCCACCTTGCATCATCCCCATCGCGCCACGTCAAGCTCCAATCATCACCGCCTGTTGAGCAACCACTGAGGTTCATACAACCTCATTCCCCGGTGAATTCATTCATCCTTTTCCATTTTTATTCCTTGAATCATGTGCCATGATTAGTGGAGTTAATGATGTAATTAGGTTCATCAACCAACATCCTTAGACACACATCCATTTCCATCTTTCTAATCTAATTCAAATCATCCCGATTCGCTTTCTCTTTAACGCATTTCATTGTTTTACATTTTATTGAAAGCAATCATTAGATCTGCAATTTCTTGAGTTTGTTTGCTGATTTGCATGCAAATCGAGCAAGAAATTATCGTTTGCAGGTCAATCTTTAAACTGGAGCACAACCACATATCATATGGAGCTTCAAATTTCGAAGAGCGATTAAAATAGAAGCCGCATCATCATCTTTCAGGTCCAGCTGGACTGGCCTTCTTCACCGGTGAATATTCACCGCTTTCGATCACCTACGACGGAGATCCACCGTTGGCGAGCTCAGAAGGAGATGGCGTCTCCCTCCTGGCCCTACCGGAGGCCCAAATCAAGCGCCAGCCGTCATGGAAAATTCAGAAAAGAACCCGCCGTCGCCATTTGCGCAAGAAGCGAATAACATATCAAGAATCCCCAGACCTTACAGGTCACCGACACGTGTCATATCTCGACGGTCCAAATCATACCTCCGAATCTAATCCGAGCATCCAAATGAACAGGTAGACCAATTGCAACTTAAGGCCAGTCATAGACTCAAGTTTTCAAAAAGCTCCAAAAACTTTTCAAAACTGCATTTAGGTCCCAGTACAAGGACCTAAATGCAATACTTTTAGTTTTCTTTGCAAATAAGTCCCTATCGAGGACCAAATGGTAAGAAGACAAAAATAGTTTTCTTTACACTTCTTCCCCTGGGTTGTAGGGGTATTTTGAACATCAATTTTGTTATATTTTCTTCCCAAAATTTTAGGGTAGTTTTGCAACTATCCCAGCTACATTTCTATGAATGTTTTCACAATTTTTCTTCGCTTAATTTTTCTTGATTTGATTTTTTAAGATCAAGTTAGTTTTACGTCTTTCTTAAAGTTTGTTGTAAAACTAAGAATAAAGAGAAGTTTTTGGGATTGATTTCTTACATTGAAAATCGAAGTTTAAATATTCTGCCTCCTCGAGTTTGATCCAGGAATAATTATGTGGATAAATAATATAGTTTAGACGAAATAGGAGAGAGAATAAGCTGCTTCTTCTCATTCTCTCTCTCCTATTTCGTTGATTTTTGTTTGATTAATCGAGGTTTTGGGCCCCGAGCGGTTTTCTCTACACCGACTGCTTTCTTTGACCAATTAATCGCTTGCCAAAAGCTCATTTATCACCTTCCTGCAAAAATACACGCACCTCACATGAACAAGCACATGAGATGCGCTAGCAAGGACCAGAATGCAAATACAGGAAAGTGTGGGGTTCCTTTGTAATAGTTCCAAAAGGTTTTGAATTACATATAATAATTATAGCACTAAATATGAAAGAAAAAATTGCAGGGGTACGATGGAAAATTACCCGCACTCAGTGGGCGATCGAACGGTGGAGGGCCGCTCACTTGACACGTGGCACGCCCTTAACACGTGATGCCCCTTCGCTTGGGACGGCTGCGATTAGATTCCTGTGAAATGGTCGACGGTGATGGCCCACGGGGATCCACTGGATCCTGCTACGCTAGAAGAACAGTCGTTGACCCAACGGTCCTGAGGATTGGAGGAAGATCGCCGTATGAACTTACGCTGGGTGAGTTTCTCTTTGATCTTGCGGGTTCCTTCGATAATCTGGAGACCAACTGATGGTCTCAACTTGTTCCATCGATGCCCAGAATCTTCAAGGTCACTCAAAAATTCCCATGTCCTAGGAATGACGGATCTAGAGCATGACAGAGCTTAAGGGTACATGGGGCGTTTCTCTAGATCGATGGGGATCATACACTCCCTTCAGTACCTACGTAAGATGGAACAATACGTCTAAGTATGGCGAGGGTACTAGCCATTATTTGGTGGAGGACAAAGATGGGAATAAAGGTGGACAAAATGGTGGCCAGAGCTCAAGAGCTCCGACGAGGTATCAGGTCTAATCTAGGCTAAGGACATGCTTAAACTGAAGCAAATACGTTAATGTAAACCTAATACTAATTTTCACACTACAAAACACACAAAACAAATACCTCAAATGGTCAAGGATCATGAGATGAATACCTCAACATCCAAGGTTGGCCAGAGATGTGGAGATCGCTTGAGACCACCTCCTTCAACTTGCCTCAATGCATAACATGGGTGCTGTCACTACCCACGACCATTTGGGAGCAAGAGGGAAGAGAGGGAGTAGCCAAAGTAGACTCAAAAAAGTGAACAAGGTCGGGTAGGATTTATGTATAGGATGGTGATGGCGTGACGTTCAAGGGAAGATCACGGGTGCGTCGAAGCTGCTCTACCTAAGGAGAGGGCTCAACATGGATGGTGTTTGTACAAGGAAGATAATCTGTGAAGGAGGCCATCCTTTTCGAGCAAAGCATAAGTGGAGAAAAAATCGAGAAAGGAAGGCAGTGACGAGGTGTCAGAATGGGCGGGGGTCAAGTACAGGCAGTTGACCCAAGGACAACACGCCAAGGGCACTGGTTGGTCCATGTGGACCAACCAGAAAAAACCAAGCCCAAAAATAACTGGAAATTCAATAATAATTAGAAAACAATTTTATTAATTTTCGGTTATAAAATGAAAATGTTTATTATTTTCAAAATTAATTTATTATGATTTTTTATTTTTTTAGAGGTTGTTTGTTACAAGTTAGTTTTTAGGGTTTTATAGGTATATTTATCTATGTTTTTATATCTTTTATTTTTATTTTGTATTTTATTAATTTAATTTATTACATTATAAATTTTTAACTTAATTTTGTATACTTAAATACATTTTTATTATATTTTTTTGATATATTATATACACTTAATCAATTATATATATTTATTATATAGGTACAAATATAGGTAATTCATCTATGTATTTTTTATACCTATTTTATTTTAATGTTTTCTTTATGTTTTTATGACTATTTTAATATGTAAATATATTATAAATAATATTTGCAAAAAATATGAAACCACCTTCATTAAATAGCTTATTAAAAGTTATATACAACTAAAGGTGATTTTGATATATTTTGAGTTTTTAATTGAGAGATATGGGTTTGGGAAGTTGGGATTTTAGAATCTTATTTAGACTGTATCTTTTACTCAGTATATTAGTCTTGTATGAAATCACTTTTTTTTCTATATTTTATTATCTACAACTTTAATGTACAAAGTTTATTTATTTGAGGTATAAAAGTGGAACTGAAAATAGGTTCCAATAATAAATAAATAATGAATACTTAAAAGGGAATTTTATTATATTTTAGCCCTTATCTCCCCCTACTTTATTCCTTGTCGACCTAGTCATCGAGATGCCTAGGTCTCAGGGTTTAGGGTCATAAAATATCTTCAATATTTTTCTCTTTTTCTTTCCTTTCCTTTATTATATAATATTGACATTAAAAACTGTATTTTATACACACTTTATACAATAATGCATGAATGCTAATTTGCCTAAATTAAGGGTATTTACATGCATTTAATAGGGTTTTTAAGGCCAAAATGATAGAATAAAGGTGATGAAATAGATATTCATCACCCCCTTTACTTGCCTTTGCTAGTCCCTAGAAAACATTTATACAATAAGTGCAGAAAAAGAAAAACAAAGAATAGAAAAAGGAAGAAATTGGATTAAGTTTAAATATCAAGCTTGTCTTTATAAAATCAAAGTTTGGTTCTTAAGTCAGACCTTTGGAATTTTAGTGTGGGAGGAACCTTAGTGGGAATCGGATTTGAAATCCAACAACCTTCGAGAATCCCAAAACTCTGCTCAAGTCTCCTCAATAGCAAGGTCAGAATACTTAAACTCATATGCAAACCCTTATGACTATGAGTCTGACTCGTACAATATATGTGATAGTGGTTCTCCCTAACTGAAATGACAAAGAGACTGACTTCTCCTGCATGACAACCCAGTTATTCTCCAATCCAGCAACTCCTTCCTCGAGGAGCAGGGTATTCCCTTCTAAGTTCAAGTGGCAACTAGCTCAAGAGGAGGGGGTGAAGAAGAGAATGAACGGTAGCCAGTGTAGCTACCTATCCTAGGATGTGAGACCAGTGTAGTCAAGTCATCCAGCTGCAGGCTCACAAGGTATGACTTTGAAGCTCAAGCTTGCTTATTGACTATACACCATATATATACTCCGATAGGCATTTTATTTTCAATCATTCCTGTCAACTTTTTTGGAGTTTTTTTTATTTTTTTTTATTTGAAATACTATATACAACAATATTTACATAAGGAGTTTTCATCTTAAGCTAGTAGACTATCCCTCTTTTGAAGTATTATTGCAACCCACTCTCGTGTCTTTAGACATCAATGCCACTGGATGGGTTGGGGTGCACTTTCCTCCCTAGAGGAGGTCAAATGTTTTCACTTGTATGTGTCTCATACCGGCAAATCCAATCCCCTTACCAAGCTAACTGAGTTGAGCCAAGTGAAAGGTGTAGGTGTCCAAGTTAGGTCATTATCAATAAGAGTCGTGCATGTGCTCCGAAATACTCTACTTAGGTACTCAAGAATCCATTGAACAAGTCTCACAATCCTCAAAGAATTAAGTCAACTAGACCTGAAGTACCTCAATTCCAGCTCCTATAAGGTTCCTGTTATTAGGTAGATTTAAGGTCCAACCATGCTCCAATATTTGTATTTTACTTAGACTTGTTCAATCACCAAACTCAATCCGAAAAATGCAATGCTATGCAAATGCTATAAAAAATGCAGAAAATATTTTTTTGTGATGCAATTTTCAAAGTTTTGAACTTTTTACGGATTTTTTAAAAAGACGATCCATATGCATTTTTTGGATTTTTAAAAAAGATTTTGCAAATGTTTTTGGAATGTTAGTTTTGCAATTGTTTTTGTGATTTTTGAAAACAATATATTTTGGATAAAAACCTAGGTACAAATATCTACACGAGAATGCATCTTATATTTACAAGAGTTAGGTTTTAAGAATTTACAAGGGGTAAGTGATCATTTTATAGGTATATATATTATAGTTTAATAAAGAATTTTAGTGTGATATATATTTCTCAAACTTATTTGGAAACCATTTTATAAACAATTTTGAAAACTATAGTCCAAAATAATTTTTACACACGATTTTTTACAAATATGTACATACATTTGAAAATCATTTTGCAAAGGTTTTTCAAACAATATATATAGATTTTTCAAAATATTTTTGCAACCATTTTTCAAACCATTTGCAAGTAGTTTTTCAAACATTCTTATTTCATATAAAGAAAAGAAGTTTTACAAACAAAACAATTTTTACAAAGGTTGAAAATATTGAACAAAATGTTTTCCAAATAGTTTTGGAAAGATTTTTCAAATAGATTTTTAAACTATTTTCAAACATTTTGCAAAAAATATTTTAACCTAATTTATTAATTAATATATACAAAAGACTTTGAGGAATAATCAACATCTTTCTATTAAGTGTTTTTAACTAATTCAATGGTATTTTTAGCCATATTATTAAAAATACGAAAGTACGAGTTATGGCTAAAGTATATACGTAGTATATACAACCCCCTATACTTAGATTGAGCTATATCCTCATAGATCAGGGAGAAAAATAGGAAACATAACTCACACTGAGTATAGAAAAGTCTAAAGAATAGATGAATAAGGAATGAATGAACGAATTAGAAGTCGACCATCCCCCCTATACTTAGGATCAACTAATCCTAAATATAAAAGACTGTAAACAAGGCAGGGAGGGTCAAGGGTGAGAATGAACAAATCGTACTCAGACTGTCTCCCCCTATATTTAGTGTAAGGTATCCCTAAGTATATACAAGAAGAGGAGACAATGAAGAGGATTAAAGAATGACATAACTTGGGGTGCACACTCACTATACTTAGGACAAAGTACATCCTAAGTATAAAAGACTGACAAAAGAGGTGATACCTTTTCGGTAGAAAAGGGAAAATGAACAGGAAAATAAGAAAGAAAAAAAGAAGAAAATAGATCTGAAGATGGAAGAAGATAGAAGAGAATGAACACACCACTCTCCCTATACTTAGGGTAAAAGAAGCCCTAATTCTAGGCAACAACATGAGTCCTGAAACTGAACAAAGAATGATCATTTGGCTCATCCACCCCTCCATACTTAGGGCATGTTTGGTTACTTGGTTGGGATGGGTTTGGTTGGGTTGGGTTGGGGTATCCTCCTATGAATAGTAGCTATTTGGAGGGTTGGGATGGTTGGAATGATAATTGTGATATAATGTGACATTGGGTGTTGTATTAACTTTTTTGATGATTATAATATGTTTTTATGTTAATAAGTGTATTTGAACAAGGTTAAAAACCATTCTACCAAATAAATTGTAGGGTCAATACAAGTATTCCCAACCCAGGAATGCAGGGTTGGAGATAAGGATATGCCAGGGTACCCCGGAGTACCCTGGCAACCAAATAGGCCCTTAGGATAAAGTACGTCCTAAGCAAGGCACACACGAGAATGGGGTGGATGAGTGAAACATGATGGACAGGGGAAAATAAATGCAAAGATACAATATGATGGATATACAGAGAACCAAGAAAAGGTCGAAAGCGAACCTTCTTACGGGACCGTTGAGGAATGGATCTGACAAGATGCAGGTCGAGATCAGGGTCCACAGTGGACGGAAGCCGATCAGGATCAACCTGTTGAAGATCCTCATCGGTTTTAGAGTGAGAAGGTACATATGGGTCAGTGGAAGTAGTGTGGCTAGGTCTAGCCTTGGGTGTCTCGCTAATATCGAAGTGAAAAGGGACGAACTCATCATCGGAAGAAGTAAAGTCAAGGTCTTCCTGCGAGGTCTCTTCTAGGTAAAAACCAAAAGGAATGAACTCATTTGTAGAAGTAGTTGAATCATGTTCATCCTCTAAAGTCTCAACAGGATCATAATTCTCATCAAAGGCTCGAATTCCTGAATAAAAGCAACAAGATCAAATTCAGCCTTAGTCTCATCAAGATCTGCCCCCCGTTCACATGTATCAATCGTGTAAATCCCGCAGATGTCATTAATACATCGCTAAATACTATAAGAAGGAACTCTGAGGTCCATGCTTTCTGAGTCTCACTCCGTGGGGAGGAATTCTTGGGTCTCAGTTGAATCCAGCATACAACAAAAGTATCTGATGGTCTCATCAAGGTCATGGTCCTCGAGGTCGACTAGAATGGGTGTGTGTGCATCAAGTGTAGGTCTCTGATCGGCAGTAGATGTAGTGATGATCACATCACTTTTGACAACAAGATGGAAGTGAATCTCTCCTGATCCATAGTCAATAACGACCCTCGTAGATGTGAGAAATGGTCGTCCCAGGATGATTGGAAAATGCTCCCCTATGGAGGTCTCCATGGACAATACAACCAAATCAACAGTGTAGATCATGCCCTGAATTGAAGTGACGATGTTTTCAAGGATATCTTTCAGCCTCTTTATTAATCCATCAACAAACTGAATTATCATCATGATTTTCTTGAGAGGCCCCAAGTGAAGAGATTGTACCATCGAGAAGGGTATGATGTTAATTGAAGCGCTACCGTTAAGGAGAGTGTGATCACAAGTATGGTCAGAGATGGTGCAACTAATGAATGGTGTGGCAGTGTTCCTTTTCCTAGGAATGGGATAGTGTGTGATGGCGTGGCAGTGGCCTTGGTCAAGATATGACGCTCAGATCTTCTCCTCTGCTTTCTCTTCTTATGACGAGGAGCATATAATTGGGTCATGGCTTGCTGAAGTGGGGCATGGATGATCTCATGAATGGTGTCCACCACTTCAATTTCAGTCAATAATTTTTTTAATTTTTCGACCTCCTCCATATAAGGGACAAGATCGGAATCAACATATATACAAGGAATGCCAAGAGCAGTCTGTACAGTGGCATCGTCAGGATCAAAGGTGGGACAAAATGTGCATGAGTGTGTGGGCAAATGATCTGCCATGTGGGCCCTCTCCTCATAGTCTGAATCAACCAAATGTCTCCCGAAAGCTTTTTGTATTTTTAAAATTTTCTCATTTTTTTATTTTGGGTGATGAAAGCTCTCATGGTCACCCTCAAGTGACTCCATATCCTCAAAGCATGGAGCGACATCTTGGTTCTTATCTAAACTGATAAGATCATCAATCCTCGAATTCATTTGCTCCATCATTTGGTTCAAGGTCTAAATCGTAGAAATCATGAAAGGGTTGACTCCAATAGATCAATCTCGGGTGAATGAGAAGGCGAAAAATGTGAAAGTGGATGTTATGGTGGATGTAGATAAAAATCGGAGACCTGATACTGTGGCCGAGGCGGATATGTATAAAAATCAAGAGCAAAGTCCTCCTGGAAAAAGAGAGGTGGACTGGCTAGAGTATACGAGGGGTCCACAAGATCCGGACAAAAAGCGCTCCAATCGGCCATCTCAAAATAAAAGGAAAATGATCGGGAGAGCAAGATGGTCAAGTCAAGAGAAGTGAAGAAAAGACACAAATGCGCAGAGGCGATCTAGAATGCACACAAACAACCACAAACAAACGCACACGAAACAAACACACCCCTCAATTCACCTACTCAACTCGATGAAGACCGTAAAAGCGCGGTCTTTTTATCTTGTCTTTTTAGAGTTAGGTGAGAACTCAAAATTGTTCAAATACTTAGGAGGTTGATGGGATTGTGGCACTACTCCTTAGTGTGTACGTGAGCAATGTAAAATGAAGATAATGAGGGGATTACTTGCCCCAAGACAAGATTTTTCTTTTTGGTTGATTTTAGGGTCAAGTAATATTAGCAGCCCCAATATTATTGTTATCACTTTTTTTGGATTTTTACTAAGAAATGCACGGGCTTATCGAGGAGTCAATTTTACTTAGCACCTTGGCAGTCAAAATCGAATAGAGAGTTGGAAAAGCAATGCAAGTGGCAAATCAATGATGAATGGTAAAGAGAAATGCTCACCTTACCTCCAGCCCTCTACATGCCAATATGCTCAGTATAATTGAAACCTATCTATATGCAAATGCAGCCGATGAAATCACCCTAGGTGAGAAACTGATGCTATTATCATGAAGAACCATATGATAGATATCTAGAAGTGAGATCCAAAATTCCGATCTTGGAAGTGCATCGGTGTCCGCCACAATGGATCATGCCAGCGCTGTATAGCACTTCTCTTGGCGCTCAATCTCAAATCCAAATAAATAGCAATTTAGATTTGACTAGATCCAAACGTACACTATAGGAGCATGCAAAGGTTATTAGGTGTTTGGACCCAATGCTATCCCCAAGAAATCCTACAACTCGGGCTCAATCACACAAAAGAAAGAAAATCAAAAATAAGAAAACAAAGTAAAAATAAGAGGTGAAAACAAGACAAAACGGGCATGGCCCCCAAGGGAACAATCCCTCGGGCACTAGACCTCGTGAGATGTATCAGAGTCCAGGAGAGTGTCCCGAATATTACAATTAATGTGTCTATCTCTCACTCAAATTACAATACTAAATATGCAAAAATAAATGTGGTTGTCTTCAAAATGTCCTCCAAGTCCTCTTTTGCTGCTCTCTCCTATCGACTAGGCCAGAAAGCCAACTCTTCGTCTCGGGGGCACTAAATCTCCTAAGAAATCCTCCCTCTATTTGCGGTCACTCGCAACAAATTCAAACAAGGAAGAGTGATTAGACAATTCAAACAATATATCAATTAAAAGAGAAAATAAATAAAAGAAACTATAGACAAATAAATCACACAATCAAGCAGAAAAACCAATCTATGCAGTGTTGCTCCTCGGCAATGATGCCATTTGATAATCGAGATTTTACAAGGGTCAAAATATGTCTCACGCAAGATGAAGACAAAGTCACTGTGGCGACCGCTCACGAAACCCCAATTAATCAACAAGTAACCCACAACAGATAATCAAGAAATGAAAAGAAAATGTGGAGTTAAAATTTATTTTATTTAACTCTACAACAAAGATATGTATAGTGTGCAAGTATGTGTAGAATGTCGAACACAGGAAGCAAACAAGATAGATCGGGGAAACGAAATGCACAAAAATGATTGTGAGGTATTTGTCTGTGTCTTTTTTCTGGGTTATTATTTTTAATAAATTTTTAATAATTTTTTATTTTAATTTTGATTTTTTTATATTTTTATATTTTTTTGTTTTTATAAAAGAGATATGATATATAAGGTTATACATAAACTATGTATGTAATATAGACTAATATAGAAATAAATAATAATAATAATAAGTTAAATATGAAGAAAAGAAAATATTTTTGGATTTTAAAATATTTTTTACTATTTTTGTGATTTATTTAGGAATTTTTGTTATTTTCTATATATTTTTAAAGTAAAAAATACCCTAAAACATGTATAACTAAATAACCAAAACTAAAATGGAGGAGAACAATACCAAACAATATCAAAAAGCTTCAAATTAATTTTATAGTAAAGATAATAATACAAAGATAAATATAAAACAGAAAACACGATTTTTGGATTTTTTTGAAGAAGTTTTATATTTTTATAAAGGTTTTAAGGGATTTTCAATTTTTAGGCCTTTTCTTTTGTAATTTTTAGTGATTTTGGTTGGGAGGTTAAAAATAATAAATAAACAAAATATATATTTTTTGGATTTTTTAAAAACATTTTTATATTTTTTATTGGTTTTCTATTCTACACAAGTATAAAATAGGCATTTTTTATTTTTAATAAATAATAAAAAGGTCCTAATTGCAATACTAAATTATGTGCCTGAAAGTACAATTCAACGGGAGACTACATATATTTTTTGAGATTTTTTTCTAGATTAATTTCTATTTAAAAAAACAGAGACAACAAAGAGAAACTACACTACTAGCATGGCACTTTTGCAAATAAAATAAAAGACCAGACCCCATATGCAAATACACCAATATATATACAAAGCAGTTCAAAGTTTATGGACTAATAAAAATAGGACAAGTCGTGAGGGCCTTTCTACAAAAATACGCACACCTCACGTGAACGAGCACGTGAGATGCGCTAGTAAAGACCAAAATGCAAATACAAGAAAGTATGGGTTCCTTTGAAATTGTTACAAAAGTTTTTAAATTATGTATAATAATTACAACACTAAATATGAAAGAACAAAAACGCGGGGGTACGATGAAAAATTACCCCCACTCAGCGGGCGATCGAACGACGGAGGGCCGCTCACCTAACGCATGGCGCTCCGTAATACGCGATGCCCCTTTGCTTGGGATGGTTGCGTTTGGATTCCTGCGAAAGGATTGACAGTGATGGCCCATAGGGATCCAAACGGATCCTACCGCACTAGAAGAACGAGCCCTGATCCGACGGTCCTGAGGCTTGGAAGAAGAACACCATATGAATGCACGTTGGGAGAGTTTCTCTTTGATCTCGCAGGTTCCTCCGACGATCTGGGGCCCAACTGATGGTCTCAACTCATTCCTATCGACGCCCAGAAGCTCCAAGGTCACTCAAAAACACTCATGTCCCAAGAATGACGGATCTAGAGCATGATGAAGCTTAATGGTACTTGGGGTGTTTCTCTGAATCGATGGGTTCATACACCCCTTCAGTACCTGCACAAGATAGAACAATGCATCTAGGGATGGCGAGGGTGCTGGCCGTTATTTGGTGAAGGTCGAAGATGGGAATAAAGGTGGACAAAATGGTGGCCGGAGCTCGAGGTATTACGTCTAATCTAGGCTAAGGACATGCTTAAAATTGAAGCAAATACGTTAATATAAACCTAATACTACTTTTTATATAAAAAGCACAAGAAACAATACCTCAAATGGTCAAGGACCATGACATGAAGACCTCAATGGCCGAGGTTGGCCGGATATGTGGAGATCGCATGAGGTCACCTCCTTCAACCTACCTCAATTTATAGTGTGGGTGCTATCACCACCCACGACCATTTGGGATCAAGAGGGAAGAGAGGGAGTAGCCAAAAGAGACTCAAAAAAGTGAAGAAGTTTAGGTAGGAGTTATGTACAGGATGGTGATGGAGTGACGTTCAAGGGAAGAACACAGGTGCGTCGAAGCTGCTCTGCCCAAGGAGAGGGCTCGGCGTGGATGGTGTTTGTACAAGGAAGATTTTCTGTGAACGAGTCTATCCTTTTCAAGCAACGCATAAGTGGCAAAAAAATCGAGAAAGGAAGGCAGCGACGAGGTGTCAAAATGGGCGGGGGTCAAGTACAGGCAAATGACCCAAGGTCAACACGCCAAGGGTATTGGTTGGTCCACGTGGACCGACGAGAAAAAACCAAGCCCGAAAATAATTGGAAATTCAATAATAATTAGAAATTTTTTTTATTAATTTTAGGTTATAAAATGAAAATTGTTTATTTTTTTCTAAGTTATTTTATTATGATTTTTATTTATTTTTTAAAGATTGTTTGTTACAAGTTAGTTTTTAGGGGTTATATATAGGTATATTTATCAATGTTTTTATGTATTTTTTTGTATTTTTGATTTTATTAATTTAAATTATTATTTTAAAAATTTAAAACTTATTTGTTATACTTAAATATATTTTTATCATATTTTTCCGATATAATGCATACACTTAATTAATTATATGTATTAATTATATATGTATATATATATAATTCTTCTATGTATTTCACATACCTATTTTATTTTAATATTTTCTTTATGTTTTTATTTCTATTTTAATATTTAAATATATTATAAATAATAATTTCAATATTATAAAATTATAAAAATATAAAAATAATGAATAATAAATAAAATGAATATTTTAATCAGGTAAACTATACAACAGGGGTCTAAAACCTAACTTTCACACATTAACTCCAAAAAATATGAACCATCTTTATTAAATAGCTTATTACAAGTTATATACAATTAAAGATGATTTTTATATATTTTGAGCTTTTATTTGAGAGATATGGGTCTGGGAAGTTAGGATTTTGGAATCTATTTAGATTGTATCTTTTACTCAGTATATTAGTTTTGTATGAAATCAATTTTATATATTTCTATACTTTTATTATCTACAACTTTCATATACAAAATTTATTTATTTAAGGTATAAAAAGTGGAACTAAAAATCGGTCCCAAAAATTAATAAATAATGAATAAATTAAAAGGGAATTTTATTGTATTTTGGCCCTTATCTCCCCCTACTTTATTCCTTATCGACCTAGTCATCGAGATGCCTAGATCTCAGGGTTTAGGGTCATAAAATATCTTCAATATTTATTCTTGTACTTTTTTTTATTCTATCATTTTGGCATTAAAATTGTATTCACACTTTATACAATAATGCCCGAATGTTAGCACAAATTAAGGGTATTTACATGCATTTATTAGGGTTTTTAAGACCAAAATGATATAATAAAGGTGATGAAATGGAGATTCATCACTGTGGTAATTAGAAAATTACTTAGGGTTATGGATGTAAATATCCCAATTCAGAAAATATACTTCACAAGAACATAGTTACATTTGCTTTAGCATTTTTCAGAACAGATTTGATTTCTCAAACTATAGATTGGGAATATTCTAAAGGATGGAGCTTGATTGTGGTCTTTAACATTCATTGTAAGGAGCCTAGTTAGGAACTGGAATTTAGACTCTTCAGGTCTATGACTTAATTTTTTTGGTTCCAAGAGACCGTGTTTGGGAAGTCAACTTAAACTTTCCTAAGTAGAGCACTTGGTGTCATCTGTTTAACGCTTCATTAGTGAATCAATTTTGGACACATGTACATTGCACTTAGCTCGACTTGCATGGGGTGGCGAAGGGCAGTCCATTTTAATGGTGCATTTTCATCCTTGTCTAGTGACGTTGTGAAGACCCTAAAATCCGAATAGGAGCTTAATTGTAAAATCTAGCTAATGGGCTTAATTTAAATATACTTTTATTCCAACATCCAAAAAAATTTATTCGAGTAGTCCATCACGTAGTGCTCATCGAGACCTTTCCATCCAGTCTAAGAACGTAAAAATCCGAATACGGGAGCTCGAGTTATGGCTATTTTAGCGGAAGTGGGGTCCAGGCCATATTCCGATTCGGACCTGGATCCGAATCTGGGTCCCAACCCATATGACCCATCCCAACTCATCCAAAACACCCAACATCCCTATCCTCCTTCGACCAACCCTCTTCCTCCTCCCTCTCCCACATCGAGGCTCTCCGGAGCACGATGGATCCAAGATTCGAGGCCGAAATCACGAAGAGGAGGTCTAGCCATTCTCGTGTGCAGTTCGACGACATCATCGGGGCACGATCGAGTCATCTCTCCACAGGCGGAGTTAACAAGAAATCGAGTTTTCTTGAGGTACGATGTCCCCTCCTCTTGTTGCAGCTTCCACATAATTTTACATATACATTTTTTCAGTAAGAGCCCTTGAATTCTTTGTGGCCGATTGTTACTGTTGAAGCTTTGAGACTTCTGAAGGTTGAGTAAAGACCCACATGTATGAGTTAACTCTGGTGTATGGCAAGGGTTGGTATTCCCAACTCGTGACCTGCACTACCTTAGGTAAAGTAGGCAAGAGGCTCTTGAATATGTGTAATGTTCAAGGCAGATAACCATAGATAAATAAGGCTAAAAGTCATACCATGTTCCATTCAAATAGAAGGGGTTGGCTTATGTCCGGCCAGTGGTGGGTTTTGTGATGGCTGTTGGGTCCTGGAATCATAACATGAGCTTTGTGTCCTTCATTTTCCCGTTAATTCCTTGAGGAAGGTAATCTATGGTAGGAGATGAAGTCCGTCGCACAAATTCCAATGCTTAAGTAGGAATGCACTCACGTCATATCTAGCTTGCACTCAATGAAGAACGTGTTGAACACAAATGATTAATTTGTGTGTGTATAATTTGTTCTCAATTTTTTTTAGAATACCACTCATGATATGAAAGGAAGAGGAGGCGCAGGATTGAAAAGAGATTATCCCAAATAAAAAGGTTTTCATTTACATTGATGGCATCTTCAACATTTGGTAGTGTACACTTATGCCACCAACCAATACATTCCACATACTAATGCCATATAAGAAGGACAAACTCAGCTTCAAGGTAGATAACATATTAAGAGAGATAAGCTTTAAGCATCTACCCTTCATGGCAATGAAGTGATACGAAATTGAATATCACATGTTATTGAGACTGCAGATAACAATTCATAGTTTCCTACTACTATCGGTGCAAGGTGGGGTAGGACCCAATCATTGTGTAGAGAAGCATTGTTCCTGAGAGGATTTACACAAATGCAACCCAGGTTCAAGCTTAAATCTCTTAGACTATAATATCGAGAATAAGCAACTAGCCAACCATGCTATGAACTAAAGTGACAAGTCTACTTGGTATATGATTTATTCGACAAGAATATTTCTTCCACTTGGATTCATGAAGGTGATCCAAGTAGAAATAATAGATCGAACAGTGGTTTGGAGTTTGCTTTTAGCTTTATTTCAAACTTTAAGTCTTTAAGACTATATTATTAAGACTTAATGGACTTACAAAGCTAAAGTGGCACTTTTCCCTTACGTCTATGGATGTGCCTCTCTCATGATTTTCATCTTACATTTGGGTGACCATATTGTGGTGATTATGTACTTTTATTGTGAAGGGATATGTCAAGTGTTAGTTGCCGTCAAAGGAGGGGCATGCACCCTTGGTACCTTGTGTACAAGCCTAGATGACCTCGAGCCCAACTACTATTATAGCTGTGATGATTGGGGGACATGTTGCTTGGCACACCGAGGTGCTAATCTGATGGTGTTGGCCTCGGTACTTGGATGCTTTAGCCCAGTGCTCGAGTGCGGTCCAAGTATTCATGGTTGGTGGTCTAGTATTTCGTTGTTCGCTTAGAGTTAACACTCATGTACTGTCCAGTGTAGGCCACATTGGTTGGTATTCCGAGTGAGAGTGGTAAGAGGGGAATTCCGGGAAATGTGGTTAAATGAAGTTGATAATGGGATATAATTCTCCTAGGCATAAGGAGGATTGAGTTAGTCGTGATGATTCGCGGGTTAGAATCTTAATTGTAAATCGAAAGTAAAATTGTGAAATGGGGCTAAGTGTATGTGTTGGGAACTTAGTTAGGATACATTGTACCCCACTGCATGTCTACAAAGGCATCTCAACCTTAAGGTATTCCTTTTGCTTTAGAGTCATAGTGTGAGGTCTCATCAAGACCAAGACCACAGACTATCCACGAAGCTTGGTTACTCATATCCATATCCAGATCAAATAATAATATGTGAGATCAATTTACCTAGTTGTTTCTTTTGCACACATAAATTATATCTTGCTTATTGTTGTATATTGTTATATCATGTTGGGCTTTGCTCATAACGTACCTACGTGTGAGTCCACATGTTCGCAGTAGTGAGTTGCTTTGGAGTCACCATATTTTTTTGTGCAGCTTCACGGCTCCTTCTTGTGGTATAATTGGTAGTAGTTTCTATTGTCTTCCCTTAATTGTAGCATTTTGAGAGACATGGCATGTATAATGTATGTTGAGATACATTTCTTTCATGCATACATGTACATTTTGTGGGCATGGATGGACATTGCAAATGTAATAGATAGAAATGGAAAATAGAATGTGAATGTGAACAAGTCATGAATGGAAAGCAAGTTTTAAATTCCAATATTTTGTGCTTTTTTCTCTTGCTTATGTGTATGTCATGCGATTCGATTGTGGAATGTATGTGCGCGGAATTGGTTTGCCGAGTACCTAGATCCTAAGGGGATGAGGACGCCTTAGGCATGGACATCTAAAGATGGTAGTTGTGGTTTTGAAATAATGCTTCGGATGAGGGAAGAATCTACTGGCACAATTTTTTTCAAGTCCTCAAAACATGGGTAGAAATAAAATTATCTATAATCGTCGAGGCACGAAAGATGGATGCAATGCAAGCAACATTACAAAGTCTATCAAAAATAAGCAAATCACCAAACACCAAATACGACCACAATGGTCCAAGCTTCCAAAAAGACTGCACATCTTATTTGAGACTTAGCTACACTAGCTGGGCTTCGCAAGGAGGAGTGACTACATTGGCCACGCTCCAGTTCTATTCTCTTTTTTCTATATTTTCTCTCTACTCGATTGTGGACACAACATGACCTGACCTTAGATGGGAATACCCCCCTCCCTGAGGAAAGAGTAGCTAGATGAGGAATCAATGGGAGTACATTATTGAGATGTGTGGTTTTTTCGCTTCTTTAAGCAGGAAGAGCAAACACAACTCACACACAACACAAATTGAATTCAAGGTTGATAGAGTTAGCAATATAGATAAGTGGATTCTAGATGCCTATTGAGGTGAATCAAAATAAGGATTTGTGGAACTTGAGGACTGTTGAGACTGAAATCCTAATCCTAGTTAAGGATCCGATAAAAGCTTATTTTAAGCCTGGCCAAGCTCTTTCCTTTGTCTGTTCTCGTGAATTGGTTTAGAAAAACAAATTCACTTTAACTTTCTTTCTTTTTTCCTTATTTTTCAAATAAGTGTTTGCTAAGGGATTAGCAAAGTTTAAGTATAGGGGGTTGATGTATCCATGATTCATTAAAATTCTTTCTACATTTTGTCTTAAAATCCATAACAATGCATGTAAATATGCATTAATTTTAATCTTTTATCAAAATCACATTCATGAACAAAATGTCATTTTAGAAATTAAAAACATGTAAATAAATAAAAGAATAAAAATAAAGAAAATAAAAAGAATATAAATATAGATAAAAGATATATTTATATGACCTAATCCTAAGGCAAAGTTAGCATGGATTGGTTGACAAATAAACAAGTAGGGGAAGATAAGGAAGAAAATTATAAAAAAAATAATTATTCACTCTACACATTATTCATTATTTATCCAATAATTATCAAAACTTCATTGATTTTTAATTAGTTCATTTGTACATATTTTTCACAAAAATATGTTCTTATTTATTTCTAAAAATGTATAAAAAATATAAAAACAAGTTGAAAATATTATCTTGTATATATGCCAAGAAATCCGTCTTTCAAATTATCAATTTCTCAACTTCCGAACATCATAACTTCTTCATATGAACTCCAATTTCACTCTGCTCATCTTTAGAGTTCATAAAATAATATTCTCTAATTAGTGATGGTGATTTCATTATAATCAAAATTTGTTTGTATAAAATCAATTTTAGGACCTAATGACAATTGAGTTTCTAGGCTATTTATTTTTTTAGAACACACTATTTGTAGTTTTATTGATTTTATATTTTTAATTATTTTTTGATATTGTATTTTATTTTAATTTATTTCATAATTTTTAAACACTTGTTAATATTTAAAATAAATAAAAAACTTTAATTTATAGATGAATTTGACTTGTACCATTTATACCTGTATTTATTTATATACACAACAACAACAAAGCCTTTTCCCACAATTAGGTAGGGTCAGCTACATGGATTCTTCACCTCCATTCATATATATCTTGGGTCAATCTTGGACTTATATCCAAAAAACTAAGATCCCTTCATATAGTCTCTTTCCAACACTTCTTGGGCCTTCATCACCCTCTCTTAGCCGTCTCAACATCCCAACACTCACATCTCCTAACTGGTGCAACAGCTGACCTTCTTTGCAAATGACTAAAGCATTTTAAGTGGTTTTCTCGCATCTTATCCTCGATCAGAGCTACAATGACTTTCTTTCTTATTGCATCATTCCAAATTCGATCTTTACGCATGTGTCCACACATCCACCTTACCATTTTCATTTTTGCTACAGCTATTCTCTACACATGTGTATGGTTTACATGCCAACATTCAGATCCATAGAGCATACCAAGTCTCACAGCTGCTTTGAAAGGAATTTTTTATCACAGAGAACATCAGAGACTCTTCTCCACCTCAGCCAGCCTGCATTTATTTTGTTAGTAACATCTCCATCAATTTCCCCATCATGTTGCAAAATAGATCCCAGATATCTAAAAGAATCTATCTTCCGAATGTTATCGTCGCCAATCTTTACCTCAATTCCTTCACCATTGCTTCCATCAAAGGTGCACTCCATATATTCCATCTTAGCCCTACTTATACGAAATCATTTAGTCTCCAATGCATGTCTCCAAACCTCAAGCTTCTAATTTACTCCATCTCTAATCTCTTCAATCAACACAATATCATCAACAAATAACATACACCAAGGTACCTCGTCGTGAATGTGACTTGTCAACTCGTCCATAATCGAAGTAAAAAGAAATGGACTCAAAGCTGAACCTTGATGTAAACCAATGTTGATGTCAAAATAGTCTGTCCTCCCGGACGTGGTCCTTACGCAAGATAAAGCCCTATCATGCATATCCTTTATGAGTTTAATGTATAGAACATGTACTTGTCTCTACTCTAAAACTCTCCACAATGTCTCTCATGGGATAGAATCATAAGCCTTCTCCAAATCAATAAATATCATATGGAGGTATTTCCTTTTAGCTCTATAAATCTTCATTGTTCTCCTCATCAAATGGATGGCTTCAATAGTTGAGCGACCTGGAATGAATCTGAATTGGTTTGCTTTTACTTCGGAAAGTTACCTCAACCTTCTTTCAATCACATGCTCCCAAATTTTCATAGTGTGACTCATCATCTTGATACCTCTATAATTTGATCAATTTTGAATGTCTCCTTTGTTCTTAGAAAGATGCATCACGATACTCCTCCTCCAATCTTAAGGCATTTTCTTGCTTCGTCAAATAACATTGAATAGATTCGTAAGCCACGTCATACCACACTCACCTAAAACTCACCATACTTTTAAAGGGATGTCATCCGGTCCTACACCTTTCCCAGGTCTCATAACCTTCAAAGCCTCCTCTACTTCCATTCTTTGTATTCATCTATAGCTTGCATGATTCAAGTAACTTTCACTACTAGCTAGATCACCCAAAGTGATCTCTCCCTTTCCTTCCCCAATGAAAAGTTTATGGAAGTATTGCTCCCATCTAGCCTCTATATCCTTCTGAGTATCAAGCATGTGACCTTCCTCATCCTTAATGCGTCTCAATTGAGAAAGGTCTTTGGCCTTTCTTTGTCTTGCTTTGGACAACCTGAATATATCCTTTTGGCCCTCCTTAGAGTCGAGATTTTTATACAAAACTTTATAAGCTTTTGACTTATCATAAGCTTTTTATACAAAACTTCATAAATATCATAATTTAGATATTTAAATTAATTTATTAAAATTTGTAAAAATTCAAATATATCACATTTATTATACTAATAATTAATAAACATATAAAAATGACATTTTATATATTAATTTCTTAAATTTAAATCAAAATTCTATTTATTATCTTATATACTTGTTTATTAATATAATATTTATATTTCATTAAATATTTTTTTATTTATTAAAAGAAATTATATTACAATTTTGGCAATAAATTATCTACATTTTTTGTTTTTATTCCTATTAAAATAACGTGATTTATTATTTTATATCTAATTTATAAATGTATCTGATGTCTGGCCAACTAGGTGCTGACACGTGTAAGCGTCTGGTTCATCTTATCCAAGAATGGTCCGTTGTAGCTTGTTCCGATGACACTTCTTCTAATTCTTCCTGACATATTTAATCACATTTATCCAATCATAACGCTCCATCTCCAAGACCTAACAACCTTAATACATGCCAGCCATTGATCCGCCTCTATCCCCTTCTCAATTTTCCTGGTTATTGTCACAAACTCGTCAGTTCACATCCAACTCTCCTAACTCCAATCCTAACTGTCCGACACCTGACTTTCTCCACCTTGGTCTGCTTCACTCCAGTCGTGATAGGGCTTGAGGAAAGCATGCGTGGAAGGTTTATCATCGGAAGAGGTTCCAAGATCTTTGTTTGGTCTTGCATCATGCCAGACATGCATAGAGCTTCGACGAACACTCATCGTTGAGCAACGACCGAGGGTTCGTACACCCTCATTCCCAGGTGCATCATCTGCCCCTTTTGAATTTATTCAATATTCGATCCAAATTAGTGGTAGTAACTACGTCATTAACATCGCTTAATCACCATCTTAGAATCAGGAATCAAATTTCACTCAATTCATATCCAATTTGGACCTGAACGATCATCTTCCTGAAACTGATATTTGAATTGCAAAACTTGTAATATTTTGGCAGATTCTTGTCAAATTGAGCATCTGTAACTTTTATTGCAGGGTTGCATATGATTCTAGAGTAACCGCCCTCAAGACTTCATCTGGATCATCTCTTATTTACACAAATTGAGGCCAATCGACATGCACATTCACAACTAGGGTTTGAAACCTAGTTGATTTCCAAGCCCTCGCACCCTTCTATGACTTCGCCCCACCGCAAGTGAGATCAGAGGAGGAAGGCGACCTCCTCTTACCCTACAGGAGCATCATCTACCGTTTAACCATCACCACTTCACCAGAGGAACAAGATCACCATCGTCTGCAACAAAATTTGGGGAAGAACTACTGAAGAACAAAGGGATCACAATCTAGCGACAAGTGGACGCTCCAGGTCAGCCATCACGTCTTATTCCTGACCACATGATGGCGAACTGGTGGAAATGTTACAGAGAAGCCCTCATCAGAAGCCAGAATTTCAGAGCACCCAGACTTTTCATTATTTGCAATTAGGTCCCTATGTAGGGACCTAATTATAAATATCCATCATTTTTATTACAACTAGGTCCTTGACCAGGGACCTAATCGCAAGAGGACCTCTATCTTTTTACTTGTATTTTCCTACATAGTCTTTGGACACTTTGTGGACCATAGACACTATCAGATCATGTAGTATTTTTTCGATATTTTATTTTTGTATTAATTTTCGATGATATCTTTGTGAGTTTTATTTTGGATTTCTTTCTCGATTTTCTGCATGTTTTGATTCATTTTCTTTTCTTTTTTGAGCCTACTGCTTGAGTCGATTTCTCTACTATATAGTATCACCTAGAGACTATATTTTTCACATAATATATTGTAGATAAATTTATTTGAAAAATATCACTTTGAAAAACAAATAAAAGTTAGAAAATTAAAATGAAATAAACTAATTAAAAATTAAAATCACAAAAGAGTTTTCTCGCTTTCAAGAAGAAAATAAAAAAAGGACCAAAAATGTCATAAAAACATTTCTTCACTTGAAAATTTACGAGCATGATTTTATGTCTCCTTTTGTTCGACGAAGATACACTCATCTGATAAATAAGTAGTGAACAACTCCGATCCTTATTTTAATCAGAGTTTAATTTTGTTTGATTAATCGTCTCTCTCTTTAGCGGTTTCTACTTCGACATTTATTTACTACTTGGTCATAGACAGTTATCAACCACCTACTACCCATTTTCTCCCTCTTCTCATGCCTCATCCTTGCCTCCATCTCCCTCAAGCACACCCCTATCCTAGCTCTCACCAACCACCATCCTTGCTCTCTCCACCTTCTCCTCCCTTTTGTCCCTCGCCTGCCTATATATATTCCAGGATGACGACCTTTCCCATTCTGATCCTCCTTTCTCGCATGTAACCCCAATAGGACCACCCCTGTCGAGCCTCCTTGGTGATAGCATCGAGCTCCAGGACGTGTCGGCATGGATAAATGTGTAGATAGGTGCGATCTAAGTTTGTTGGAGCTCTATTGGTCGAGCTTCCTCCTGCTCTAGGCATGCATGTTCGAGTTGATAGACTTAGGTTTTCTTATTGTATTTTTTTCTAGCATCTTAGTTTAATTTTTAATTTCAGCAATTAGTATTTACCTTAGTGTAATTTAGATATTTTATTAAGTTGGAGCTTTAAGCTCTAGTCCTAATTCGTGTGTTCTCCGATTAGTATTCATCCCCATTTTGCCCCCACCTCTGAGCCCTTTCATTTCTCCAATGAAACCTTCATCCAACCACCTCTGATTTCACTCAAATCATAGAGATTGAGTTCCTCTCATCAATCGTCGGTGGATCTCTCTACTCCCTTCGCTCTCGTTGCATAGCAAGGTCATCATAGGGTCGAGGAGACCTCCCACGAACCCCTTAACATTTTTGTGTTGGTGCCCAACCGAAGTAGCCACCTGGAGCGGACATCTACACTCTCAATATAGCTTCAGGTTGATTGAAGCTCCGAGGTCGCTTTGATGGACCTCGAGCCCCATTGAGAAATATGTAGGTACGCACGAGATCCAGGAAGCTCGGGGACCTCTCAGCTGTGAAAAAGAGGCAAGATAGGGGATATAATCAAGAACAAAGCTTGTGGGAGTTGAGTTCTTGAGGTGTTCTTCATGAACCCTCGAGAGTTATTGTATGAAGCCTTCAACCCAAATCTAAACTAGGCCATTGTTTAAAAACGAAGCATTACGCACCTTGGCCCGTAAGATATTTCATGTGGATGTACTTAATCCACCCGATCTATGCCACTTAAGCAGATAAACATCTTATGCACTCTCCTGCCTTTTGTATTTACACGTTGGTCCTGTAATTATTTAGTTAAGTTTTAAAACTTGTGTAAAAATTGCAGTGGACCCCTAGACATTATTATATATTGCATATAGGTCTAGTGCCACATCACCTCACGTGTCGACCATGTGAGGTGGGAAATTGCGGATGACACCTCCCGGATTGTTTATTTCTTTTTAGTATTAAAAATTGAAATTAAGTGCAAAACTTTAGGGTGTTTTGTATGCAAAGCCTCGACCTTTATTTTATTGCATAATTATCCCTACTAGGTTGTATAATATTGTGTTGTCTTTTTATTTTTATTAAAATATCTCCCTTACTTGTAAATTCTTGGAAAAATCATAGTAAATGTATGATGTGTTAATCATTCACACCACAATTTTTATTTAGAATTTACTTGCATTTTCAATTTATTAAAAACATTTACGTGTTATTTATTATATATTTTTTTAGTTATAAAAATATAAAAAATATAAAACATTATTTAAAATTTCAAAAAATCATATATTATATATTACGATATAATATAACTCTAGACCAAAAATCATAAAAAATGTAAAAGAAAAATATTAAATATGAAGAAACCTCCTAACCCCATAAAAATTTGCAAAAAACCATAAAATCCAAAAAAATAGTTTTTTGTTGTATATATTATATACTACATATTTAAAAAAGTTTTAATAAAATTTGAATTTATTATCTATTTTTAAATCTCCAAACAATTCGACATATTTATTTATTCCCTATTTTTGACAAATTTTAAACTTTAAAAATAACTAAAAATTAACAAAAATACATAACAATTCATAAAAACAAAGAAAGAAAAAACACAAAAACATTTTAATTTGTATTTTTTGACTATATATAGTTATATTTATAAATACAAAACCCTATATAGACTATTTATATTATATATTACATAAATACTTATAATGATGATTATTATTTATAAAAACATAATATATATTAAAACCTTAAAAAATACAAGGACTATTCTTATATATTTTTTGACATATTTATTTTATATTTTATAAATATCATCCATCACATAGTTGTTAGTATGCATATACATGCATATTATTACTTTGAAAAATAAAAATAAATTAAAAATCAAAAGAGTTAAAAAAATAAAAATTATAAAAATTTAAAATCATAAAAAATAAAACATTAAAACTCTATAAAAATAAAATATAATTAAAAATTATAAAAATAAAAAATTGAAAAGCATAAAAATAATTATTATTTATTTTTCATCAATAGGAAGAAATTAACCTATTCTCGTAGCTCTCAGTGGTTCGACCACTACACTTGCTTGCTATGCACACTTATTTACATGGTATATAAGTTTCACCCTGTATATTTTTGATAAACCGATATCCGACCCACTATTTTATTGAGAAAAGTTGTCGTTGGTGTAGAAGAACCACGTAGATCGGATTTCGATCGATCAAACAAAATTCACATAAAATAGGAGAGAGATAGAAAGAATGAAGGAAAATGAAACCGACTCTCCTATTTTATCCTTAAACTATTTATTTATCCAAGTAAGTTCCCTGAGTTAAACTCGAGGAGGCAGAATACCTGTATTGTGGCTTTTGAGAGAAAGAGAGAATTCGTTGATTTTATTTTCTTCTTGAAAATGTAAAAAAAACACTCAGACTGGATACAAGTTTAGAAAATCAAAGCGAGAAAAATACATGACAAAAATCTACGAAAACTTTCAAGAAACTTTACTTGGGTAGTTGTGTAACTGCCCGAGAAAATCAAGGAAAAATAAAGTCCAAATGAGGTCTAAAATTACCCTACAGTTCAACGGTAAAAGTGCAAAGAAAAATATAAAAGATTGTTATAGAAAGGTCCATATTTAGGGACTAAAATGAAAGAAAAACTAAAAGTTTTGCTTTTAGGTCCCTATGTGGGGACCTAAATGCAAATATTAGAAACTTTGGAGCGCTTTGACAGTTTTGGAACTCTATTGGGTTTAGTACAAAAAATTTTCCACCCCTTCATTTCAACGGCCAGGATTAGAAGATATGTCGCGATCTGGACCGTCCAAAGCGGACACATGTCAACATCTTGTAGCTTCTGGGTCTTCTTGTTTGTTCTTCCCCCTTCTGCGTAGATGGCGACGGTGCTCCCTTCTCTGACTTTTCTCTAATGAAAGAATGGTCGAATGGGCCTCCTGCAAGGCCAGTGGGGTGATTCCTTCACCCCTCGAGCTTGCCTGCAGGTAAGCTGCCTCCAATGTGAAGGAAGATGGCAATGAGACCTCGACGAAGATGGCGGCTAGGTTGCGAAGATCTGATGAAGAGATGAAGTCTTTGCTTGATTCTTCTTTGAAGGAAGAGCTCCACATGATGAAGAAATTACTCCAGATGAATGTTTTGATCTACAATAGAGATTTATAGGATCGATTCTCGTTTGAATCGGCCAAGAAGATGTATAATTTGCAGATCAAATAAAGTTTCCAGGAAATATGAATAGAGTGAAAATGGAAGATAATGGAGGCGATTTGGAGTGAATTCGGAATGAGTTTGAGATGTAATCTTGGAGTGCGTCTAATAGGATGTTTACATGTTTCTATTTACGTGAATAGGGGAACTAATTGATGCACGAATATCGAGAAATTAAGAGAGACAGAATGGAGGATGACCTATGGTTGCAGGATGTATGGACCTCTGCTATCTTCGCTCGACGATGCGGTCTTCCTGGAGCTGGATGCGTGCAACGACATCGATGCAAGGCGAACTTGGGCCTTGGAACTATCCTCAACGATCCTTCTTCCACACTTGGTCCTTAGATGGAGATATCACATCCGAATCAGGGCGGAGCACGATGGGGAAAGTGGGTCGACGACCAGTTTTGTTTCTGGAAGTTGGAAGCTCAGGAAAGTTAGTTCGTTAATGGCGAAGTTGAGGGTCATTTATAGAAGAATCAAAGGGATATTAGTTATGAATCAATGATGGGCAGGTATGTTGTTTGTTAGGAGTAGGTAGTGAAGGGTTTAGAACGAACGAAGGAGTTAGGAGGTGGCGGTTAGAACAGATTGAAGTCGGGTTGTTAGAATAGAAGAACGAACTGGCTTCTTGAAGGAGATGAACCACGTGCTGACACGTGTCAGCACCTGGTTGGCCAGATTTGTAAATAGATAATAAATAGTAAATAACGGAATTTTAAATAGGTATAAAAATAAAAGTGTGAATAATTAATTCGTAAATAATTAATTTATTTAAATTATGGTAAAATTAGTTTTTATAAATAATAAGTAAATTATGAAATATAAATATTATATAAATAAATAGGTATAAATACTACTTGATAAATAGATAATTTATTTTTAATTTAATAATTTAAAAAATAATACCTTATTTTTATATTTTATTAATTATTAGGATAATAAATGGAGTACACACGATTTTTTGTGGATTTTAATAAATTAATTGAAGTATAGTAATAAATACTGGTATAAGTTATACAGTTCAATTTTATCTCTAAATTAGGGTTTCTGATTTATTTTAAAAAATAAATAAGCTCTAAAAATTCTGAAATAAATTAAAGTTAAAATATAAGAACAAAAATAATTAGAAATTATAAAATCATTAAAATAATAAGTAATGTATTCTAGATAAAATAAATAGCCCAAAAACCCAATTGTGGTTAGGTCCCAAAATCGACTTTTTGCAAATGGACTCCGATTTTAGTGAAATCGCCTTCATTAATTAGAGAATATTATTTTATGAATTTTAAAAGTAAGTAGAGTTAAATTGGAGTTCGTATGAGAAAGTTATGATGTTTAGAAGTTGAGATTTTGACAATTTGCAAGTTGGATTTCTTAGCATATATACAAGATATTATTTTTAACCTATTTTTATATTTTTCTCTAAATTTTTAGAAATAATTAGAAAAAGAGTTTGGTGATATATATATTCATATGAATTAGTTGAATATCATTGAAGAATTATTATATAAATAATGAAGAGTGTATAAAGTGAAAATTTAATTATTTTTTATCATTTTCTTTCCATATCTCCTCCTACTTATTTGTTTCTCGACCAATCCATACTGACTTGGTCTCGGATGTTAGGTTATAAATATATCTTTCAGCTATATTTATTTTATAAGCCACATTGTACATATATACATATCTACAATTTGCCTTATTTTTGTTTTCTTTATTTTTATTCTTATACTTATTTACATGATTTTGATGCATAAAAGTGCATTTTTATTCATGAGGATGATTTTGTTAAAAGATGAGAATTAATGAATATTTACATGTATTTGTTAAGGGTTTTAAGATAAAATACAGACAGAATGTTAATGAGTCATGGATTCATCAAATTTGCATTGATTTATCATAGATTGTGGGTGGATTGTTGATCTACTTGATTGTTGATGCATTGAGTGTCGTGAGAGCGGTCGATATAGTGATTACCAGACTCGAATTGTCGGGCACCGCAAACCCTACAAGACCGGAAGATAGACGCCTCTCTCTGATAGCTAATTATCAAATGGCACTGTTGTCGGGGAGCAACGCTAAGGATATGTTTTTAATGTACATATTTATCTACATTTATTCCATGTCTTTTATTTTATCAATAATTGTTTATATGTGTCTGACATATTTCTTTATTGAATTCTTTGCAAGGGACCGCGTGGCGAAGGTGACTTCTTAGGAGGTTGGTGCTCCCGAGCTATGCTTAGATCAACCTTTTCCTTTGTACGTTGATTGGAGAGAGCAAGGAAGAGAGACAGAGAGTCATTTATTAGAGTAGCTTTTTATTTTTTTTTGTGAGAGAGTGTTTTTATTTTACATTATTAATTTATAATAATAAAGATACATTGGATAGTTTTAACATTGAGCCTCTCTGAGGTCCATTTCCTGGGTGATTATTCACTTAGGGGCCTCATTGGTTTCTCGCATTTTATTCTCTTTCTACACTTTTATTCTCAATATTTTCCACTTGTTTTTATTTGTTTTTCACATTTTGAGTTTTATGCATTTATTTTATTTGTTTTATGTGAATGAGATCATAGATTTCAGATATTTCTTGATCGAGTAATTTAGGACTAAATACCAAATATATGCATACACCTCTAATCTATGTTTGAATCTAAGATCAAACTTAAATTTGCTCTTCACGGTAATAACGACTCCTACTTAGGGTGATTCCATCGGCTTGCATTCTATATAGTGCAGAACTAAATTCCTTATCTTACATCTTGCAAAGAGAGAGCTGGGAAGCACTATAAGTCTCCTTACCGAGCATGCATTATTTGATATAAGGGTGATATTTCTATCCTAGTATCCACTTGCACGGCTTTTCCCCCCATCTAACTCTGTTTTTTATCACTTGGAATTTAAACAAAATCCAAAGAAATCGTTAGGCAAAATATTTGTAAAAATACTAAAAAAGGTGAAAATCCAAAAATTAAAACAAGGGGACCGTTTGATAACTTCGACCAAAAATAAAATTCGTAATGAACATTCATTGCTTGGGTTCATAAAGCCCTCATTGTTTTTTAGGTACATTCATGCATAAATCCTGTAATTTTACCTAAACACTATCAATGCACATCTGTATTTGTAGCATAGTACATATTTTCTTCGTTTGGAGCACAAGTTAGCATGACAATGGGTGCAATAATATATAAAATAAAATATGAGTTGAAGACCGAGATTAATTACATGATAACTTGGAATGCTAGGGTTTAGGATTTAGGGTTTAGGGTTTTTTTTAAGCCTGGTTTTCACAGCTCGGGTAGTTGTTTTTATTTAAATCAAAAGAGATATCACAAAGGGGCCCTTCGAGGGGAAGTTCTTACAAAGTCGGCCACGATAGACAAAGTAACCAGACTTTTAAAGAAAGCCACATACGGCTTAAACATGACAAGAAACTAAAAGAAAAAGAACAAACTTGAAAAGTGCCAAAAAAACAAATTGACCAAAAAGGAAAGAACCAACGTTAAAGCGTCCATATTACTACTGCATAAAGCAACAAAAACCTTCGCCAGTGCCCTAAACTTCGCAAGTGCCAACCTAAAACGCCATCAGCAAAAAGATACCAAACAACCATCTTGAAGTGCGACTAGAACCTCTGGAATCCGGATCTATGGATCTTGGCTGGGAACATCTGTGGAGCTTGAGCATCCTCCATGACTTCATCTTCCTCATCATCGATTTCAATTGCAGCCTCTTTCTGCTTCTTGTTAAGGGGTTGGACAAGGGGTCTCACAGAGAGCGGGCCGAACCATTCAACCAAATCGGCTGTGGGGTCATCATCCCAAAGAATTCCATCTCCCTTCCGAGAGAGATTGTGAATTGTCTTGTCTCGGAATACCCTAATTCCGTCCCTTACCAAAGGGTCATGGTGATACTTCTTGAATCTTGCAATCTGTCTGGGGCCTTTGGCAACCACCTTCTTTAGCATATTAAACTTTGTCTTTGGTTCTGATTCAGTCGAGGAGACCTCTGTGTTGTTCTTGGATGAAATGCGTTCAGTTGAGCAAGAAGAAGAAGATGCTTGCTTCTCTGTAGCAGCCTCTGAATCACCTGAGCAAGGGTGAACATCATACAAAAGTTCCATGAATCGGCCAATGAGAGTCTTCAAATGGTTTTGGAGCTCTGTAGCAGAACATTTCCCTAACTGAAAACTATTAAGCCAATAGTTCGAGAAGACCCAATCATTCCACACCTGCTGAGATAGACCTTCCAGATTCGCTTGAACTTCAAAGGAGTTAAAATACATATATTTACCATCAAGAAGTAAATCAATGGTAAAGTTTTGACTTTGGAGGCCTTTAAAATACTCGGTTTGAACGAATTTATCCATCAATTTTTCTAGAGAGTCCGTGAATGATCTTGGTTTTGCAGTATAGAAAGTGGGAGAACTTACTTCCTCAATAATTTTTAACAGAAGAACCTGTAGATCGCGTTGTGCATCCGAGAGAAACTTTGCAAGTAAAAAGGAAAGAACCTCCTCCTCGTTAGTAAGCGCCAAGAAGTTCTGCAACTTTGTCTTCTCCACCAGAAAATCCTCCCTCGTCTTCTTAACTAGATCCTGGAGTAGTACTGGGATGCTCTCCTTTGGTTTGGCTTTCGTTTCTTCGACCAATTTAGCCTTCAAAGCCTTGGTTGCTTCAAACCCTTTCCTTGCCACCTCAAAAGCTCTCGTCTCCGCCATGAAGTTGTTAAAAGAGATTCTCCCACCAAGATAATCCTCGTAAACCTTTGAGAAATTTGCTTCTTGAATACTAAAATAGTACTCAGAGTTTAACACAAAAGCCGCATGCCTCGTCGGCTCCGCTCCAGAACTGGAAGCCATACCGGAAGAACTATGGAAGTCTTTGGAAGACCTTCTCCACTTGGGAAGAGATAAGAATAAGGAATGGGGATGTTAGAGTAGGCGGTTGATAGATTGATGGGACAGTAAGCGGTTCTCGAGAGTACAACCGTCGGTGTAATCCCCATAAAAGGTGAACTGACACACGTAACTTCTTCAATCATAAAAATTCAACGGCAAACATGGCATTGAAAGGTAAAGCTGAAATTTAACCATGTCTCGAAGAATAAATAGATCAACCCATTTTGGATAATAAGAATAATACCAGCTCCAGACAAATACCCAGAAAAGGGTGTAAGAATCAAAAGGTTTAACAAAATTCTGTAAAACATTTCTCGCAGATTGACCCAGGTGGAAAACCTTCTTCAGGATCCCTCTTCCTTGGCTTATAAATACAAGCAGAGAAATGCCCTTGCTGTTTCTTCCTTATGTTAAACAGCTCGGTGTCTGAAAATGAAGATGGATCATCTGGTGTCACTTGAGGTCTGGGATTGTGGTGCCATTCCTCTTCAAAAGTGATGTCCATGCTCACCAAATTGGTATCTAATAGTTTGGCAACCCTCTTTTGGAATGTAATTTCCCTCTCAGCCCTGCTCTGATTTGTGTCTCGCTGGCTAACAAGGGGAATTTCCTCCAATACAATTTGAATCCCTTCATTTGTTGCCATTTAGAAGACCTGAGGTAGGAAAGAAAGATATACCGAAGTGTCCCTCCTCTCTTTGTTAAATAGATGAAGGTCCAACGGTCAAATGCAACGGACAAAAAATTGAATATTAGAAAGAGGGCAATTTCGACCAAAGCTTTCTGCCCCCTGACTGCTACCCTCTTAAATACGGCAGTCCTTGCTTCTCGCATCTTAGAATACCCACCAATTTCTTTGGTAAATCAGCTACCGAATAAAAGAATATAAGTGACTTCGCAACTAGTGAATAGTTTGCCAACAAATCAGCTACACTGTTGGCTTCCCGAAATTGGTGAATAATTTGAGGGTTACCATCCATCAAGGATTTCGCTTCCAACCGCCATTTCATAAGCCACCAAGATCCACAATTGCCTGAATTGAGAAGGTTGACACATAGAGTTAGGGTTTAGGGTTTAGGGTTTAGAAAAGTAGGGTTTAGGGTTTAGGTTTTAGGGTTTAGATTTTAGGGTTTAGGGTTTAGGGTTTAGGGTTAGGGTTTAGGGTTTAGGGTTTAGGGTTTAGGGTTAGGGTTTAGGGTTTAGGGTTAGGGTTTAGGGTTTAGGGTTTAGGGTTATTATCCAAAATAAAATTTTATTTATATTTTCAACTAATCATCCAATGTGAATCCAATTCATATCAATAACTAATTGACAAATATAAATCACAATAGTCTCTCTCTAATATGTAATAAATCACATATATAATATATATATGAATAATTGGATAGTGAAATCCACATTATTCATATCCATAATAATCGAATCACATTTAATTATATTGGATTATCATTCTCATGCATTCGAATAATATGAATCAAATTCACATTATTCATGGTAATTGAATCATATTTAGTTATCTTTTTTTCAATACTTATATATAATTCAGCAATGGAATTATTCTTGAACTCTTTCAAGAATAATACGCTTTCTTCGTAAATACTTGGAGATAAGGACATAGCGATTGTACGTTCCACATATGGTGACTTGGATATTGAGTTCACATTTCAAATCCATATCTCATGGACCTCTCATAGAATATTGATTAAATCAAGGACGTAAATCTAATCTTCTTATTGCATCTGAATCTCATTTAGATCAATGTCCAACACTTAGACCAAGATTACATTACTTCTCTACTGAGAGGAGTCACTAAAATCCAGACCAGTTTCATCACTCCCTCGGAATGGAAGCGTCATGGTTATACAATCGTTTATGATCATATCGCCCTCATGTATTCCTAATACATGTACATCATGCATACTGGAAGACCTTTGATAAACCCGGAGATATAGATCAATTTTACAATGTCATCTTTAAGGTTTCATCATCAAGTTTCTCATTCGTGGTCATTGGTAGTTGGTATCGATCATATGCTTTCCAAAAGCATATATCATACCTACAAATTCTTGCCATGCTCCCAAAGCATGACGACCATGCATGGAATTTGATTGGTCCCTATACCTCATGAGTGAGCTCATGTCTTCTGATTCACAAGTGAACTTGTATGATCCCTTTGAGAGAGCGTACTACTCATATGCGCTCATATACACACCAGCTCGCCAGTATATGGACCTTAGTTAGGTCATCAATGAATCTACATTTCATCATCATTATTCTATCATTACCTTAAAAACCTAGTAAATACGTGTAAATAGGCTTAATTTAGGCATTTTAGCATTCATGCATCATTGTGTAAATATTGTACAAAATACGGGTTTTAAAGCCAAAATTATAGAATAAAGAAAAGAAAATAATAAGAATAAAATATAGTAAATATTTTATAACCCGAACCCCGAGACCTAGGCATCTCGATGACTAGGTCGACAGGGAATAAAGTAGGGGATGATAAGGGCCGAAATATAATAGAAATACCTTTTATTTAATTCATTCTTTATTCAATTTGGGACCTATTTTTAGTTCCAATTTTTATACCTAAAATGAATAAACTTCGTACATAAAAGTTGTAGATAATTTTATAAAGAAAAATACAAAATTGATTTCACTCAAAAATAATATACAGATAAAAAGTTATGGTCTAAATAAAATCCCAGAATCCAAACTTCCCAGACCTGTATCTCGCATATAAAAACTCCAAATGCATCAAACTCACCTTTAATTGTATATAATTTAAAATAAGCTATTTAATGGCGGTGGTTTCGTATTTGGAGGAGCTACGGTTTGAAAGTTGAGTTTTGGACCCCCATTGTATAATTGTACAGATTAAAATATTCATTTTATTATTTATGAATTATTTTTACCATTTTATATTTTTATAATTTTGTAAATATTATTTATAATAAATATGTACATTAAAACAGGATTAAAAACCTAAAGAAAATACAAAATAAAAATACCTGTATATAATACATAGGTTTGATACCTATAAATATACCTACAGAATTCATAGTTCTATTTTATTAAGCGTATAAAATACTCCAGAAAAATAAAATAAAAATATACTTAAGTATATAAAAATACTTTATAAATTTATAAACTAATAAACAAAAAAATAAAATTAAAATCTGAAAATAAAAATAAAATATTAAAATATATAGAAGAATATACCTATAAAGGGTATAAAAGGTAACTTATAATTATTAATCTTGAAAAATAAATACAAATTACTATAAAATAACTTATAAAATAATAAATAATTTTTATTTAATAACCTAAAATTAATAAATTCAATAACTATTTTTAAATGATTTTTGAAGTATTTTCAAGGGGGTTTTTCCTGGTTGGTCCACGTGGACCAACCAGGTTGGTCTGACAGTTGACCTCCGGTCAACTGTCTGACCTCCTCCTGTAGATTGTCATGATGTTGTTTTTCGCCATCTTCGAGGATTTTTGCAGATCACGTCTTACATCATTTGGCAATATGGTCTTCGTGACTTTTTATCCTCGAGGATCGGTGATACACGGCCAGATGAATTATTGGGCTTTGGATCACTGTTCCGCCTCGTGCGCCTCGTTCTAGGAGCCCACTCGATCATCTTTTCAAAAACCTCCCCAAACCCCCTTCTCTTCTTTGAACGCTCTTTGACCCACTTGAAGCCTCCTAGACCAAGCTCCGGACTGGGTGTGGTGACAGCACACCCTCCAGCTCTTCGGGAAGGCCTTCGACGAGTCGAAGGCGTCGTTCCACCACCTCCGGTGGGCCGCCACCATTGAGGTCCTATCTCGTGTTTTCAACCCTTGAGGTCTGTATTTTCACTTTATTTTCTCGCATTTTTAGGTTCCTGGTAGAAGTAGGAATCAGTCGCCCCTTTCCATTTCGCTTCACCCCCATTTATTCACTCTCACGACCACCTCGCCGGAGCAAGCTCAGGAGAGCAACCATTCCACGATTTCCATCCCCCTTCGCTGTATTGAGGTGCGCGACAATTTGCCCGCACTCCTCCTTGCGTTTCTTGCAGGTACGTGAGAAGTTCACGTGCGACTGGAGGCTTTTTGAAGACCGCCGGCGACAACTGGAGCCTCGAACATCGCCGTCCTCTAGTGGCAGCCGGGGCATTTTGGCGCCTTCAGTCCAATCGGATCCATGTCAGGGAGCTCCGGGGGCATTATGAAGCTCAACTACGCGCCAGAGTGAGGTGGAACGGCCGGTGGAAGTTCACCCCGGCCGACCTTCATCCCTGTTCATCCAGGCCACTTTGCAGCCGCCCGATCCACCCTGTTCTTCATGGAGCACAACAACCGTCTGATCTAATGCACCACATCCATTGATCGCCATCGACTCGTCCAATCTCGGCTGTCATCAGGCGAACCGTCATCGCCTATTCTCGTACAGGCACGTGGCAAGTGGGGGAAGATCCGTCGTCCGCCAGCGCCTTTTCGTGGGTATTTTGCACCATTTCCCCTGCGATTTTTGTAATATTTTATTAGTACTAAATCTTTCATCGGCCGTTTAATTAATTTTGTAATAATTACACTTGAACCCCATACATTTGCAATATTGATATCTAGTCCCCGCCAGGTCGCGTGTACACCACGTGCGCCTTGGCATTTTTGCACGCAGGCCCTTGTGAGTTTGGGTATTTTTGATTGGTCTAGGAACTCCTTTATATTGTTGTTTATTTTGTGGACAAATTGCGCTGAGGCCCTTGTAGTTCTTGTTTATTACATATATATCCCTGCTAGTGTGATTTATCTTTTTGTTGTCTCTATTTATTGCATGCATCTATAAAAGCCTAAAAAATCCATAAAAAATCACATTAAGTTCCTGGTGCATCCTAGTTTCACGGCATATTTTTATTTTGCATTTTAGTGCATTTAATATTTATAAAAAATCAAAAACACTCATTTTCAGCACTGTTTGCATTATAAAATCCATAAAAAAATATAAAAACACCTCAGAAAATTCCAAAAAAAATATATCTTGCATATTTTAGTGTCTTTTAATTTCAGACCAAAAATCATTAAAAATACAAAACAAAACCAAAAAATTCAAAAACTCTAAAAACCTCCTAAAAATATTAAAAATTCTACAAAAATCCTAAAAATACATTTTTTGTCTCTAAATTTTCTTTGCTTTATTATCTTTAATTGAAAATTAATTTGGAGATTTTGTGTCACAGTTTGATATTTTATATCTCTATTTTTGTTTCAGATTTGTATTTTATTCACTGTTTTCAATATTTTTGACTTTAAAAATACCCAAAAAATTAGGAGAAGTATAGAAAAATTATAAAAACATTAGAAAAATATAAAAAAACCTAAAAACATTTTATTTCATAATTTTTCCTTATTTTTACATATTTTTATTAATCCATTATCTATCTCTTTCTTACTTTGTATATATTCTATTTAAAGAAAAAGAAAATATAAAATATAAAATATAAAAAATAAAAAATAAAAGCAGAAAATTAAAAATCAAAATATAAAAATTTAAAATTAAAAATTAAATAAAAAACTGTACAATTAAAAACCCACAAAAATAACATAAATAGACACTTGATCACATACACACTTTTGTGCATTTTTTGCCCCGTTCTACCCGTCTGCCCCCTGTGTTCGACCTCTACACATACTTGCGCCTATACACATCTTGTTGTAGAGTTATAATAAATTTTAACCTTGCACCACTTTTCATTGCTTGATTTCTGTTGTGGGTTAATTGTTTTTTGAATTTCAGATTTTGCTGGAGGTCAAATTAGCGATTGTTGATTCGCCTTGTGTATCGACACGACCTCTCGATTTTTGGGTTCAACAAATGGCGCCGTTGCCGGGGAGCAACGACGCGTAGTTCGGCTTTTTATTTGTGTTTGTGATTATTCATCTATTTTCACGGCTTTTTGTGCTTATTTTATTTTCTTTATTTTTGGTATATCTGTTGAGCTGTCTAACCTTCTCTGTTGTTGACTTTGTGCGAGGAACCGTGGATCGAGGAAGGTGCTCCACCCTAGGTGCCTACGCACCCACGTGAAGCCGGCATCTGCTAGCCGAGCACCGAGGAGACGAAGAGGAAATTTTGAAGACCGAGCTCTACTTTAGTTGTAGCATTTATTTCCTTGCATTTATTTTTGTAATTTGTAGTGAGAGAGAGACTCTATATTTGTAATAATACAGGTACCCCCGAACTTTGGACTCTTGAGCCTAATTTCCAGGTGTTTGTACACCTGGGGGTTCACCGTAGCTTTCTCGTGTTTTTCTTTGCATTCTTTTTTATTTTTTTTCTGGTTTTATTTTTATTTCTTTTGTGTGATTGAGCCCTTAGTTGTAGGAGTTGCTTGGCGATAGAGTAGGTCCAAACACTTAAAATATCTTGCATGTACTTATAGTGCACTTTGGACTTAGTTAAATCTTTAAACAGTTGCCTCATCATCTTTGAGCCTTCGTGCCGCGAGCTCACCCTGCCAAGCGCTGCTCTTGAATTCGATGTGTCGAGAGGAGGAGGGGTGAGCCTAGACCGAACTCCTGGATTGAAGATCGGCGACCGACTTGTGGTGCTTCACGTTAATAGCAGCTGCTCAACTTAGGGTTATTTCATCGGCTTGCATATGCATATAGATAGGTTTCAATTCTGTGGAGCATCCTTGCATGTAGAGTGCTGGAGGCAAGGTGAGCATTTACGCTTTAGCATTCATCATTGTTTTTGCCGCTTGCATTGCTTTTCTGACTCTCCCTCTGATTTTGCCAACCTAGGTGCTCAAAAGAATCGATTCCTCGTTAGGCGCGTGCATTTCTCATTAAAAATCCAAAAAAAGTGATAACAAATAAAATTGGGACTGTTAATATCACTCGACTCTAAAATCGATCAAAAAGAAAAAAATTCTCTTGGGGCGAGTAACCCCCTCATTGTCTTCATTTTACATTGTTCGCGCACGCACTAAGGATTAGTGCCCAAATCCCATTCAGTCCCTAAGTGTTTGCGCAACTTCTTGACTTCTCACTAACTCTAAAACAGACAAGATAAAAAGACCGACTTTTCGGTCTCTACCGAGTTGAGTAGGTGAATTGAGGGTTTGTCTTATTTCATTTTTGCTTGTGATTGTTTCGTGTGTGTTCTAGATCATCCCTGTGCATTTGCGCCTTCTTCTCCACTCTCTTGACTTGACCGTCGTGCTCTCCCAATCGTTTCCTTTTGTTTTCGAGATGGACCCCTGGAGCATTTTCTATCCGGACTTTACGGATCCTTCGCTCGCTCCTGCCGGTCCACATCAATTTTATCATGAGGACACCCATCCTATTTTTTTTATTTTTGTACATACCCGCCTCAGCCACAGTATCAGGACTCGGATTTCTACCCACACTCACCTCCACCTCTGTATTTTCCACCTTCACATCCACCCGAGACTGAACTGTTGGAGTCATCTTTCATGGAGTCCACCCTTGAGCACTTGACCCAGATGATGGATCATATGAGACAGAGGATTGACCACCTCACTAGTACCAATAAGAGCGACCATGATATTCCACCATTTGATGATATGGGTTCACTCGAGGATTTCCATGAGACCTTGCAATCACCCAAAATACAAAAAATGAGAAAAAATTAAAAATCCAAAAAGAGTTCGGGAGCCCTTTGATCGAGTCAGACTGTGAGGAGAGCGTCCACTTGCCAGACCAGTTGACCACACAATCTCTCACACCCTGTTCCACCTTTGACCCTGAGGATGCCGCTGTACAGACTGCTCTTAGCATGCCTCGTGTAGATGATGATTCTGACTTCCTCCCTTGTATGGAGGAGGTCTAAAAATTCAAAAAAATATTGACTGAACCCAAAGTGGTGGCAACTATTCATGAGATCATCTGTGCCCCACTATAGCAGGCCATGACCGATTTATCTGCTCCTCTTCCCAAGAAGAGAAAGCGGAGGAGCAAATCTGAGCGTCATATCTTGACCATGGCCACTGCCCACACCATCATACACCGTCCCATTTCTAGGAAAAAGAACACTGCCACACCTTTCATCACTTGCACCATCTCTGACTTTACATGTGATCACACTCTCCTATCCGGCGGTGCTTCAATTAGCATCTTACCCTTCTCGCTGGTACAGTCTCTTCACTTAGGGCCTAAGAAAACTAGGATGATTGTAAAGTTTGCTGATGGATCAATAAAGAGGCCGAAGGGTATCCTTGAAAACGTCGTCATATCGATTCAGGGCATGAGTTATACTGTTGACTTTGTCATATTGCCCATGGAGACCTCCACAGGGGAGCACTCTCCAATCATCCTGGGACGACCATTCCTCGCCTCTGCGAGGGTCGTTATTGATTACGGATCAGGAGAGATTCGCTTCCGTCCTGTTGATGAGAGCGAAGTGTTGATCAACGCACCCACAGTTGACCAGAGACCTGCACCTGATGCGACCACACCTATTCTGGCTGACCTCGAGGACCATGACCTTGATGATACTATCAGGGAATTTTGTTGCTTATTGGACTCCACTGAGACCCGAGAATTCCTCCCTGTTGAGGAAGACTCAGAAAGCATGGACCTCGGAGTTCCTTCTTCTGGGACTTGGCGTTGTGTTGATGACATCAGCGGGATTTACATGATTGACATCATTGAGCGGAGGGCAGATGTAGAGACTAGACAGGACAGACATATTTCGACTTCTTTCACTGATGAGTCTGTGCTTGTTTACTTAGATTCTGATGAGACTAAGGTCGAATTTGATTTAGTTGCTTTTATTCGGAAATTCGGGCCTTTTGATGAAAAAGATGATCCGGTTGAGATTATAGAGGATGAACAGAGTTCGACTACTTCCACTGATGAGTTCGTTCCTTTTGGTTTTGACCTGGATGATACCTTGCAGGACGACACTAGTTACACTTCTTCCGATGATGATGAGTTCTTCCCTTTTCACTTCGACATCAGGGAGACACCAAAGGCCAGACCTGACCACACTTCTTACACTCATCCATATGTGCCTCTTCACCCTAGGGCCCTTGAGGATCTTCACTTTGTCAACCCTGATCGGCTTCCATCCACTATGGACCCCGATGTCGACCTGCACCATACCAGATCCATTCCTCAGCAGCCCGCAAGAAGGTTCGCTTTCTACCTTCTTGATCATATCCACCTCTGTTGTATATTCTGTTCTGTCCACCTCTCTTGTTTTGCTGATCCACCCATTCTCGTGTTTTCCTTGCTTAGGACGACTTTGTCCTAAGTATAGGGGGTGGATGAGTAGAGTGTTCTGTCTTCGTTCCGTTTCATCGCTCCTGTTGTTGCCTATACTTAGGGCTTCTTTTACCCTAAGTATAGGGGGAGTGGTGTGTACATCCTCTGATCTCGTGTCCAACTCTTTTCTTCTTTTATTCTTGTCTTCTTTTCCTTTTCTATCTTCCTTATCTATCAAAAAGGTGTCGCCCCTTGCAGACAGTCTTCTGTACTTAGGACGTACTTTGCCCTAAGTATACGGGGGGGTGCACCCCGAGTTTTCATTCTTTTCGATCCTCTCCATTGTCTCCTCTTCTTGTCTATACTTAGGGATATCTTACCCTAAGTATAGGGGAGACAATATGAGTACGAGCTGTTCATTCCCACCTTTGACCCTCCTTGCTTTGTGTATAGTCTGCTATACTTAGGATTATTTGATCCTAAGTATAGGGGGACGGTCAACTTCTCATTGATTTATTCGTTTCTCCATTCGTTTATTCTTTAGATTTTCCTATACTCAGTACGAGTTATGTTTTCTCTTTTCTCTCCAATTTATGAGGACATAGCTCAAGCTAAGTATAGGGGGGTCGTATATACTACATATATACTTTAGCCATAACTCGTACTTTCATATTTGTACTAATAAATATAGCTAATAATTCTTATAAAATTCATTAAAAACCTTAATGAAAAGATGTGATTATTCCTCAAATACTTTTTGTACTTACTGATTAATAAATCAGGTGAAAATATTTTTTGCAAAATGTTTGAAAAATAGTTGAAAACTTTCATGAAAAATCTTTTGAAAATTATTTGGAAAACATTTTGTTACATGTTTTCAACCTTTGTAAGAACATTTTGATTGTAAAAATTATTTTCTTTGTGTGAAATAAAATATTTGAAAAACGATTTGTAAATGGTTTGAAAAATGGTTACAAAAATATTTGAAAAATCTATATATACTGTTTGGAAAACCTTTGCAAAATGATTTTCAAATGTATGCACATGTTTGTAAAAAATTTGTAAAAATTATTTTGGACTATAGTTTTCAAAAATTGTTTGAAAAACTTGTGTCAAATAAGTTTGAGGAATATAGACATCACACCAAAAATCCATTATATATATATATATATATATCTATAAAATTGATCACTTACCCTGTAAATTCTTAAAATCCACTTCTTATAGATATAAGAAGCACTCCCATGTATATATTTATACCTAGCTTTTAGCCAAAATCGTTGTTTTCAAAAATACCAAAAACATTTGCAAAATTAAAATCCAAAAACATTTGAAAAAACTTTTGAAAAATACAAAAAATGCATATGCATCATTTTTTCAAAAATCCATAAAAAGTTCAAAAACTTTGAAAATTGCATCACAAAAATATTTTCAGCATTTGCATAGCATTAGCATTTTTCAGATTGAGTTTGATAGTTGAACGAGTCTAAGTAAAATCCAGAGATTGGAGCTTGATTGGACCTTAAAATCTACCTAATAACATGAACCTTATAGGAACTGTGTTTGAGGTACTTCAGGTCTAGTTGACTTAATTCTTTGGGGATCACGAGACTTGGTTCAATGGATTCTTGACTACCTAAGTAGAGTATTTCGGAGCACACGCACGACTCTTGTTGATAATGACCTAACTTGGACACATGCACCTTTCACATGGCTCAACTCAGTTGGAGTGGTGAGGGGGTTGGATTTGCCGGTATGAGACGCACACAAGTGGAAACACTTGTCCTCCTCTAGGGAGGGAAGTGCACCCCAACCCGTCCAGTGATGATGAATTCTAAAGATAGGAGAGTGTGGGTTGCAATAAAGCTTCAAAAGAGGGATAGTCTACTAGCTCAAGAGGAAAAACTCCTTATGTAAATGATGTTGTATATAGTATTTCAAAAAAAAGAAAAAGAAAGAGGCAGGCCTGTACAAAAATAAAATGCCTACAAAGTATGTACATATGTTGTAAAGTCAATAAGCAAGCTTGAGTTCCAAAGTCATATCATATGAGCATGCAGCTGGATGACTTTACTACACTAATCTTGCATCCTAGGATAGGTAGCTACAGTGGCTACCGTTTAATCTTCTCTTCACCACCTCCTCTTGATCTGTTGCCACTTGAAATTAGAAGGGAATACCCAGCTCCTTGAGGAAGGAGTTATTGGATTGGGGAATCATTGGGTTGTCATACTAGAGAAGTTAGTCTCTTTGTCATTCTAGTTGGGGAGAGCCACTATCACTTACTGTACGAGTCAGATTCATAGTCGTAAGGGTTTGCATATGAGTTGAGATATTTCTGACCTGGCTATTGAGGAGACTTGGATAGAGTTTTGGGATTCTTAGGGACTATTGGATTTCAAATTCGGTTCTCATTAAGGTTCCACCCGCACTAAAATTCCAAAGGTCCAACTTAAGCTCCAAACTGATTTAGTAAAGACAAGTTTGATAATTAAACTAAATCCAAATTCTTCTTTTTCTTTTCTTTGTTTTTCTTTTTCTGCACTTATTGCATAAGTGTTTGCTAGGGACTAGCAAAGGCAAGTATAGGGGGATGATGAATCTACGTTTCATCATCTTTATTCTATCATTTTGGCCTTAAAACCCTAGTAAATACGTGTAAATAGGCTTAATTCAGGCATTTTAGCATTCATGCATCATTGTGTAAATTTGTACAAAATACGGTTTTTAAAGCCAAAATTATAGAATAAATAAAAGAAAAAGAATAAAATATTGTAAATATTTTATGACCCAAAACCCCGAGACCTAGGCATCTCGATGACTAGGTCGACAAGGAATAAAGTAGGGGGAGATAAGTGCCGAAATACAATAAAATACCTTTTATTTAATTCATTCTTTATTCATTTTGGGATCTATTTTTTATTCCACTTTTTGTACTCAAATGAATAAACTTTGTACATGAAAGTTGTAGATAATTTCATAAAGAAAAATACAAAATTGATTTTACTCAAAAATAATATACAGATAAAAAGTTATGGTCTGAATAAAATCCCAGAATCCCAACTTCCCAGACATGTATCTTGCAAATAAAAACACCAAATGCATCAAACTCACCTTTAATTGTATATAATTTAAAATAAGCTATTTAATGGCGGTGGTTTCACATTTGGCGGAGCTACGGTTTGAAAGTTGAGTTTTGGACCCCCATTGTATAATTGTACAGATTAAAATATTCATTTTATTATTTATTAATTATTTTTACCATTTTATATTTTTATAATTTTGTAAATATTATTTATAATAAATATGTACATTAAAACAGGATTTAAAACCTAAAGAAAATACAAAATAATAATACCTATATATAATACATAGGTGTGATACTTATAAATATACCTACAGAATTCATAGTTCTATTTTATTAAGTATATAAATGACTTTAGAAAAATAAAATAAAAATATATTTAAGTATATAAAAATACTTTATAAATTTACAAAATAATAAACAAAAATAAACAAATTAAAATCTAAAAATAAAAATAAAATATTAAAATATATAGAAGAATATACCTATAAAGGGTATAAAAGGTAACTTGTAATTATTAATATCAAAAAAATAAATAAAAATTACCATAAAGAAACTTATAAAATAATAAATAATTTTTTATTAATAGCTTAAAATTAATAAATTCAATTACTATTTTTAAATGATTTTTGAAGTATTTTCAAGGGGGTTTTTCGTGGTTGGTCCACGTGGACCAACCAGGTTGGTCTGACAGTTGACCTCCGGTCAACTGTCTGACCTCCTTCTATTGATTGTCAGGACGTTGTTTTTTGCCATCTTCGAGGATTTTTGCAGATCACGTCTTACATCATTTGGCAATATGGTCTTCGTGACTTTTTATCCTCAAGGATCGGTGATACACGACTAGATGAATTATTGGGCTTTGGATCACTGCTCTGCCTCATGTGCCTCGTTCTAGGAGCCCACTCGATCATCTTTTCAAAAATCCCCCAAACCCCCCTTATCTTCTTCGAACACTCTTTGACTCGCTTGAAGCCTCCTAGACCAAGCTCCGGACTGGGTGTGGTGACAGCACACCCTCTAGCTCTTCGGGGAGGCCTTCAACGAGTCGAAGGCGTCATTCCACCACCTCTGGTGGGCCGCCACCGTCGAGGTCCTATATCAGGTTTTCAACCCTTGAGGTCTGTGTTTTCACTTTATTTTCTCGTATTTTTAGCTTCCTGGTAGAAGTAGGAATCAGTCGCCCCTTTCCATTTCGCTTCACCCCCATTTATTCACTCTCGCGACCACCTTGCCGGAGCAAGCTCCGGCGAGCATCCATTCCACGCTTTCCATGTCCCTTCGCCGTCTTGAGGTGCGCGGCAATTTGCTCGCGCTCCTCCTCGCGTTTCTTGCAGGTACAGGTGCAGTCCATGTGCGACTGGAGGCTTTTTAAAGACCGGCGGTGACACCTAGAGCCTCGAACTTCGCCATCCTCCTCGGGAAGCTCTGGTGGCAGCCGGGGCATTTTGGCGCCTTCAGTCCAATCGGATCCACGTCAGGGAGCTCCGGGGGCATTTTGAAGCTCAACCACGCACCGGAGTGGGGTGGAATGGCTGGTGGAAGTTCACCCCGGCCGACCTTCATTCCTGTTCATCCAGGCCACCTTGCGACCGCCCGATCCTCCCTGTTCTTCGTGGAGCACAGCAACCGTCTGATCTGACGCACCCCAGCCGTTGATCGCCATCGACTCATCTAATCTCGGCCGTCATCAGGCGAACTGTCATCGCGTATTCTCGTGCGGGCACGTCGCAAGTGGGGGAAGATCCGTCGTCCGCCAGCGCCCTTTCGTGGGTATTTTGCGCCATTTCCCCCGCGATTTTTGTAATATTTTATTAGTACTAAATCTTCATCGGTCGTTTAATTAATTTTATAATAATTACACTTGAACCCCCGTACATTTGCAATATTGCTATCTAGTCCCCGCCAGGTCGCGTGTACATGATGAATACTCATTCATCACTCTTTATTCTTATATTTTAGCTACAAAAACCTTTGCAAATGCATGTAGATATGTGTAAATAGAAATAATTACCAAAAGCATGCATTGTGTAAAAACCTATAATTAGCATGTTTTTGTGCAAAAATAAAAGAATAAAGATTAAAAAGAAAAAGAGGGAAATATTTAGAATAAATATTGAGCAACCTAACCCAAGGGAGGGCTCAGCATGGGCTTGACCGCATAAAAGCCAAAGTAGAGGGAGATAGGGGCTCATGTGTGTAAATATATATGTAAATAAAATAAAAGTATTTTCCTCACAAAAATAGGCTTGTAAATATTTGTATATATTTATAAATATAAAATCAAAACAAAAATATAAAAATTAAAAAGAAACCAAAAATCTCATTCATGTACATGATCACCTTGTACATAGTTCCATCACCCCTATTTATTTATCCTTATAAATAAATAAAAGTAATCTCCAAAATTTTTGTAAATAGTCTATATTATATAGTGTAAATAAATAAAATGAAAAAAATTAAAACAAAAACAAAATAAAAATAACAAAATTAAAAACACAAAAATATATTGTAAATATACCATGTATATGAATGTATATATGTATTTATTTCACCTATGTATATAAATAATTAAAATAAGATAAAAATCTCTTTTTATTCCTTATTTTATAATGAAAATAAATAAAATATAAAATAGGAGTAAAATTATACAAAAATAAACATTAAAAAATCAAAAATTAAAAAACCTATATAATGTACATATACCTATATACAACATATTATGTATATACCTTATTTTTATTTCGAAAAAATTATTAAAAATCACTAAAAAATAGAAAAAAAAATAAAATAAAAAGATTTCATGTTTTAACTTTTTGCTAAATCGGCTCCTAGCTACCCTAATTTTCACTTCTAAGATCCCTCCACGTGGTTGATCCCTACTGGCCCTGGGGATGTTGACCGCCCAGTCAACTACCCCCCCCCCCCCCCCCGGGACCACCTCCCGCGAGTCTGGTTCGAGAACCCAATTTCCTCCATTTATTTCCGCCAGACCCGAGCACCATTTAGCCTAACCCAGGGTCCTAATCACTCCCCAGGTATCCGGGAATCTCGCCCGACATAGATCCTAGGGATCCGTGCTCCATGGAGTCGGACCCGAGCCATTTTTCCCGGACCTGCACCCATACATAAGTGAGCTCCGCCACCCTAATTCGATATCTTTGGTCATTTGTTTCCACCCCCAGTGAGCTCCAGAGTGTGCGCGAGAGTGACAGCTCGCGTCCGGTGTTGTCGAAGCGAGGAGAGGGAGCGTGGCCACTGATCCAGCGAGCATCGCCGCCTTGCTCCGCCACCAGCAGGAGCGTCGAGCCTCGAACGTCGGCGCTCCGTGAGGCAAAGACCCAGAGCTGCGCAAGCTCGCCCACAGCCCATTCAGCCACCCAGGTAGCTTCGTTAGCCTTTCTTTTTCAGTAATTTCTAGTTACCCCCAAATCGCTCCGCCGCCGTCCATCGTCGATTCCTACCGATTCCGACCACCATTCGATCATCGTGCATCGCCATAGCCTTCTCCTCCTTCCCGCGCATCTTCTCTGCATACCCATCCAACCCAACTCGCACAGGAGCTGGGGTTCGAGCTCCACCGTCCCCCCCCCCCCTTCGCCGGAGCTCGTCTATATCGCCTCATCGTTCACCGTCACTCCGCCTAACCGGGTCGAGCCAGTTTGCCCTCGACCCACGAGCCTTCTGGACTATTTTGCAGGCACAGTAAGGGCTATCTGAGGCCCTTCGACATCGAGCCAGGAGGCGTACCTCCGCCGACTTCACCGGAGCTCACCAGAGCTCGGCTGGATCATCGGAGCCCACCATCAGCTGCGGGACACCATTGCGGAGCTTCTCCGACCTTCAGGCGCAGCAGAGGAGCCTCGGAGCGAGGCCACTAGGACGGCGAACTTCCCCGGTCATCTGTTCTTCGAGCATCCTCCTCCTCCGTTCGATCAGCCCTCCAGCTCCAGACTTCATCGGGGCCGTCCATCTTAGGAGCAGCAGTCACCGCCCGATCTCAGGAGAACCGATCCCAGCCATCCGATGCACAAGGGTTAGCCACCTGCGCCCTACACCGTCCGATCGCCCACGTGGAGGAACCCTCGCCATCGGATTCGCCCAAGGAGCCCAGCTGCGGAGCGGCCGCAGTTCCCCACCGTCGGATGCACCACGTGCCCTCCATCCATTGGCCCGCATTAATAAAGGGTAAATTACCCTTAGGCCCTTCTGTTTATTGCATTTCGTAGTTAGTCCTGTAATTAGTTAATCCAGTTGTTTAGTTTTTGGGATTATTGCATAGAGGACCCCGTACTCTACTTAGTTTGCATTTATGCCCCTGTGTATGGTCTGACACGTGCATCGACACGTGCTTTTTGGCTTATTTGCATTCCATGACCCTGTAGTTCTGATTGTTAATGAATGAATGAAAGTTTTTAACTATTTGCATTTATACCCCTGTGCGTGATACATTTGAACATGTGCGTGATTTTTTTGGGTATTTTGCAAATAGGTCCCTGGACTTTTGGTACCTATTACCAATAAGCCCTTGGAACTTATTTTTCTTACATATGGGTCCCTGAGTGCCCCAGACACGCGCGTAGCACGTGTTTCGCTGGGTTAATGGCACCAAACCCCCCAGACTCTTGGGTATTTGCACTTTGGTCCCTGTGCACTGTGCCCCCTCTTTATTTTTGAATAAAATAGCAAATTACCTCCAAATCCAATGAAAATTAGATACATGGCTCCTGCCATGGTGTAAAATTTTTGAGGATTTTTTAGGACATTTTTGTTTTCATTTGATATTGTTAAAAATTCAACAACCTCTATTTTCTTCACTGTCTAACTTTAAAAATCATAAAAAATATTAAATAGTGTCGAAAAATTACAAAAAATTGTCTACTATCTACTTTGTTGTGTTTGATTTTCTAGGCAATTTTGGCTATTTTTCATTAATGAAAACCACTAAAAATTGAAAAACACTCAAAATCTTATAAAAATTCTAGTAAATAAATTACAAATCTAAAAACAATAAAATTGGTGCCTAAATTTTCCTTATTTTGTTTTCTTTACAGGAAAATTACCTCCTAGCTATTTTGGGGCCTTTAGATATTTTATCTAGACCCTTTTAGCTCGGCTGGACAGTACCTACTGTTTTAGCTACTTTTTGATTTTTAGAAAATCAAATAAACATCAGAAAATCCTCAAAAATTCACCAAAAACACTAAAAATTATAAAACACATAAAAATATTTTTGTTTGAATTTTTGGTTGATTTTTAATGGTTTTAATAAATTGTTGAAGTGTGTGTTTATTTACTTTTCTTATTTTCTTAATACATTAAAAATCAAAAAATATTAAATAATTAAAAACCACCAAAAATATTTGCTTCTTCTATTTTATTTCTCTTTTTGACTACTTCGTAGGCCGAGAGGCCAACCCGTGCTCCTTGAGTTCGACCCTGGTCGCTATACCAGGTTAATATAATAGCAGGACCGCTTTCGAGTTTTGAGTGATTTTATTTATATTAGTGGTTCATTTTTCTTGATTGTTCGCATTTGATTGCTTGGGTCGCAACGACCGTTTAGCACCTTTATCCGAGTAGTCATTTTTGCGTACATCACAATGGCGTCGTTGCCGGGGAGCACGGCTTAGTAGTTTTTATTTTTCGTTTTTGTTTTCGCGGCTTTTCGCGGCTCTTTCAGAGCTTGCGGCTTTTTCACGGCTTTTGTCTATATTTTATTTTATTTTTGTTTTATTTTGCTTTATTTTCTTTTCTTTTATTTTTGTTTTATTTTGAGTGTTTATTTTATTTTGCATTTTTGCATATATACCCTCATTTTATTTCCATTTATTTTCCTCTTATCATTATTTGATTATTTTGGTCTGACCACTTGTCTCTGCTTCTTGCGAGGGCCCGAGGACCGCGGAGGCGACTTTCGAGGAGCCGACGTAACCGCAGGACTTGGAGGCAGCTCCTTTCTTTACGGAGCCGCAGGAGAGAGCGAGAGAGAGCTGAGTGGGAGAGGAGTAGATTAGGTTTTATTTTTCTTTTTATTTGATTATTATTGTAATAATACAGGTACTCAGAGACTGGACACTTGGACATAGTTGTCTTAGCGGGTCTGTTTCGCCGAGCACCGGTGTGCTCGGGGGACCCTTAGGAGTTTTTAGCGGCTTTTCTCGCGGCTTTGTTTTCTTTTCTTTTTAGTTGCCTTTTCCGGTGTTTACGCGGTTTTTGATCGAGCCCCTAGATTTAGGATTTTATACTTGCTTGTGCCGTAATTAGTAGGGTCCCCACATTTAATTATCTGCCTGCTCCTATAGTACGCTTAATTGGACCTACTAAAAATCAATTAATAAAAATAACTGACTCATTTTCCTTCGTGGCTTACGTGCCGTAGTCTACCCCACAAAGCGCTTTCTCCTACCCCTGATTTGTCGGGCAGAGGAGGGGTAGACCAAGACCGGACCTTTGTCCTGTAGGACGGTGACCAGTTAGATGGTTCTGCGAGTAGAATTGCTCATCTAGGACTTGGTTTTCATCGCTGCATCATTTAGGTAGTTTAATTTCTGTCTTTACATTTATGCGCGGATCATATTGCATGTAGAGTGCTGGAGACAGGTACGCCTTTCTGACTTTGCATGCATCATTGATTTATCGTGCATCGGCTTTTTCGTCTTCTCCCCCCTGTTTTGGACTAAATAATCAGGAGAACCGAAAAATTCGTTAGGCGTTGGTTTTTATTTGAAAAATATTAAAAAGAAAAACCATAAAATTGAGACTGGCTAAAACTATTGACCCTAAAAGACGCTCATCTGAAAAATTTGTCTTGGGGAGAGCAACCCCCTCATTGTTTGGTTTGATTGTGCGAGAGACTGACCCGCACCCTAGGTAGAGCCCTCCGGTGCTATTTCCAGCTGACTACTGACTCTTCCGTACGGGCCAGTCGGTTGGAATAGTATCGAGTATCCTAACAGGTCACGTAAGCGCTCTGATATCTTGTGTGTTCACCTAATAAAAATTGACCAGATAATTTGACCGAGCTTTTACGGTCTTCAGCTCGCGTTGCGTTGGTGAACCGGGGGTTTGCATTCTGATCATAGTTTTTTTAGATCTCATCCACACTACTCGACCAGATCACGATGATGGGTAGACGCTCTCTTAGGCAGCCTCTGGCTGCACCGCTTTCGGGCACGTCTACCCAATCATCTAGGTTGGCCCGCGAGAGCCTAGACCAGTTCTCCGAGCCCGAGTACGATTCTGCCCTGTTCCCCCTCAACCCCCTTTCTTTCGGTTCTGAGAGATATGAGCCAGAGGAGAGAATAGCAAATTTGACAGCACCTGAGTATGGCTCATTTGATTTTGCAGACGTCATGGCCGGTAGTTCAGAGGACCGCTCCAAGACAGAGCACATCGTGATGGACCAGGGAGCGATCAACTCCACCCTGATCGCCTCGTTAGAGACAGTGCAGCAGCAGCTTAGGGATCAGGGAGCTTTCATGATTGAGATGAGGAGAGAGTTGGAGCGACTCAAAGCAGAGAGAGATCAGAGCGAGCCTGAGGACGGACCAGATGCAGAGGCACGAGACGCAGCAGCAGCCGCCGCCGCAGCGGCAGCCGCTGCGGTAGGAGGACCACCGAGACCGTTGCGGGAGTTGCACAACCCCGGATCTACACTGATGCATGATTGGGTGGTGGTGCCTGCTATCGTGGGGGACTTCAAGTTCCCCCCGAACACCCTGCAGATGCTTCCCCGTTTTCACGGACTTGCCACCGAGGAGCCCCATCTCCACCTCCAGGAGTTCTTGATGATCTGCAGTACTGTCCACGACCGCCATGTGGACCAGGATACGATTCGGATGATCGCCTTCTCCTTCTCCCTAGCAGACAGAGCAGCCACCTGGCTGAAGCATTTGGGGAAGTTTGTTTACACCTGGGAGCAGCTCCGCACCGAGTACTTGAACAAGTACTAACCACTCGGGCGGACCAATGCAGCGAGGGCCCTGATCAGCAACTTCTCCATGCTCCCCAACGAGCAATTCCATGAGGCATGGGAGAGGTTCCGAGAGCTCACAGACCGATGCCCGCACCATGATATCTTGAAGCCGAACCTTGTGCAGAGCTTCTTCAGCGGGCTGACACCAGAGCTCCAGGGCCTGGTGAATGCTTTTTGTGGCAGGTCCTATTTCGCCAAGGATCACGACCAGGTCTGGGCCATCTTCGAGGAGATGGCCGAGAACTATATGGTGATGTCCCAGACCCGATTGTATACACAGGGCAGACCCCAGCAGCAGTCAGGACCCGTGCAGTACCAGAGGATAGCACGGGTCGATGCCGGTCCATCCAGTTCATCCGCAGTTGCAGCAGCACAGGCAGAGTCGTCCGCTGCGGATATGGGTATCATCAGCGAGAAGTTGGACCTCATGGAGCTGATCGAGAAGAAGCAGTGCCAGGGCATCACGCAGATGGAGCAAATGGCACAGACTCTGAGCGACATGAAGACCCAGCTCATGTGTCTCCAGGAGGCACAGACGGCTTCCCAGCCCCGTCTTCAGTCGCGAGGCGATACCGGCGGCAGTAGCAGCTCGTCCCAGCGCTCCAGCTCCTTTCAGCAGCCTAGACAGGTTCACCTTGTACAGGCGGAGCCGTACCAGCAGCAGCAGCCCTCTTACCAGTCCCCACCATCTCCAGACTTGCAGATGGTGGTATACCAGCCGGATCAGCCTCTGGCAGTACTCCTGCCAGCCCCGTACAATGCAGAGCCGTTGATGGATGTCAACGGGATTTGGTATGACCGTCTCCAGCCTGGGATCCGACGAGACCATCCCGGATTCAGGTGGGGGAATGGAGGTACCCAGCCCCAGCAGCAGTCATCCGGTCAGGGAGGGCAGTATAGCCAGCAGAGAGATCACCAGCAGCAGCAGCCCCCAGCCCACCAGCCATACCAGCAGTCGTCCTTCGTTCCTCGTCCCTATCAGCAGCAGGGACAGTCTTGGAGACGTGAGCAGCAGGCTCACCAGCCACAGCAGCAGCAGCATCCTTCCTCCTACCCCTCTCAGCACCAGCAGCACCAGTTCCAGCCGCCTCAGCACCAGAGAGGCTACCCGTCGGGTTCCCATGAGAGCCCCGCCTTGGATGACATAGCCTGCATCCTCACAGATCAGCAGGCTACTTTTAGACGGGAGATGGACGAGTTCCGCCAAGAGATGTGGGACCTGATGAGAGGGAAAGCCGCCATTCCTGCACAGATAGAGCCGAATCCGAACAGCCTGAAGAGGAAATCTGAGCAGGTAGTTTCCACTGAGCATGCCACTCCTAGTGATCCATTTGATGATATGTCTTCGGATCTATTTGATGCTGATTTTGTTACACTTAGGAGCGGTAGAGCACAAGCAGGCGGCGCCTCATCTGAGCGACGACTCGAGGATCCACCCAGGGCGCCATATGAGGAGAAGGAGAGCGGTACTGAGGCCGCATACGATGATGATGGTGGTACTGATGCCACAAAGGATGCTGATTCCACCGGCGGTACTGAGGCCGCCGCTTCACTAGTTCGAGGAGGTGGTGCTGATGCCACCAGAGTAGCCGAGCCAGCCCGCGGTACTGAGGCCGCGAGACGTCCAGTAGCAGAGCCAGCCCGAGGTGGTACTGAGGCCACCGGTGTTCGTTTTGATAGAGATGTTGTTTTTCCTTCTGTTGATGTACCTCAAAACACTGTTGTGAATAAAGGAAAAGGTTTAGTTTCTTCTGGTCCCACTGTGGTGATTGATGTATGTGCGGATCCGGCCGTCGAGCCGTCTAGGCCTTTTCCTAGTCCTTCATCTGAGAAGGACCCTGTGATCCCCTTCCCTAGAGCCCTTCAGATGGGGAAGGGGAAGAAAAGAGAAAAAGACCCAAAAAAGAGAGAGCAGGAGGAGTTCAGCCAGAGCATGATCGACATATTTCACATACAGCTGACCCTTCAGGAGGCTTTGCAGCACATCCCCCTTCTTCAGCGATCTTTGAGAGATAGGACTACAGTCAGGAGGAGGAGGAACCATCATTCAGAGATACATGTGCTGACGAAAGCCACGTGCTTCGCGATCTAGTTCGTCTGCCAGCCAAGAGGCTAGATTCAGGAGCCCCGTATGTCAGATGTCAGATTAGTGAGCAGAGGTTCGACCGTACTCTATTGGATAGCGGATCGTCTATCAACCTCCTTCCGGCAGCCCTTCTCGACCGCTTCGAGTTGGGCACTCTTCGACAGAGAAGGACAGTCCTTCAGTTTGCCGATCGATCTGTCAAGAGGCCGAAGGGGTTGTTGCGAGACGTTATCGTCACTATTCAGGGCCTGAAATTCCCCGTGGATTTCGTAGTGTTGGACATGGAGATCCCTGATTCAGTGGCCGATACCCCCATCATCCTCGATCGTCCGTTCTTGGCCACAGCCAAGGCAGTGACTGATCATGATAGCGGGAAGGTATACTTTCGCGTCGAGGGCGAGAGTATACAAATAGAGACGGTCGAGGACTACAGAGCCAGAGAGAGAGCATGCTCAGAGACTAGCACAGATACAGAGCAGCTGACAGAGGCCGGGCTAGACATCCACCAGGACTGTGATTTTGTGATCACAGATGATGAGGCAGCATGGGCAGACCCTTCAGCACAGGCCATCCTCTCATTTCCAGACACCACTGATGCAGAGATGACGGCAGAGGAGAGCTTGGAGAGCACATCCCTGGTCCAGGATACTACAGAGGCAGCATGGCCGGTTCTCGACCGTGACACGGCTTTTGGTGATGGTGGTGCTGAGACCACCTTGTGTGATGGTGGTACTGATGCCACCTTATTTGATGCAGATCCCTCGGATTCAGAGTCTGATTGGGCAGATTGTGATGACCAGATGCCAGACCTGAGTCCACCTGAGCCTACAGATGAGGAGGAGGTAGAGGCAGAGCAGATCAGAGACAGTATAGTTGAGCAGCCTCCTCCAGACCCAGTTTGCGAGAGTCCACTTTCTTTCTCCCAGGCAGATTTGGCAGATTTAGCAGCATTGACACATCTTCTTCCAAGGCCAGATTTGCCAGCACCCAGTTGTCCAGAGCTGAAGCCGCTCCCTACTGCGCTGAAGTATCGGTTCCTTGCAGGCGAGCCTGAGATGTACCCAGTCATCATCTCCGCCGATCTGACTGGAGAGCAGGAATCCCATTTGATGGGGGTTCTTGAAAAGAACCGCAAGGCAATCGGATGGAGCGTAGCAGATCTCCATGGGATTAGTCCATCAGTGTGCTCCCACCATATTTATCTCGAGGAGGGGGCGAAGCCGTCGTGTGAGTTCCAGCGGCGACTGAACCCCAACCTGAGAGAGGTCGTGATGAAGGAAATATCAAAATGGTGGAGTGCAGATTTCATTTATCCCATTTCCGACTCCAAGTGGGTCAGCCCCTTGCATGTGGTGCCCAAGAAGACGGGCATCACGAGTGTGATCAGTGAGTCGGGAGAGGAGATTGCTACACGAGTACCCACCTCTTGGAGGGTCTGTGTTGACTACAGGAGACTCAACCAGGCCACCAAGAAGGACCATTTCCCCTGCCTTTTATTGACTAGATCATTGAGAGACTGGCAGGGAAGAGTCATTATTGCTTCCTGGATGGGTACTCGGGCTACAACCAGGTGGCCATCGCTCCTGAGGATCAGGAGAAGACCACCTTTACCTGTCCCTTTGGTACATATGCCTTTCGACGCATGCCATTTGGGCTATGCAACGCCCCTGCAACTTTTCAGAGGTGCATGCTGTCGATCTTTTCGGACATGGTAGGGGAGTGTTTGAAGGTCTTAATGGACGATTTCTCGGTCTACGGTGACGGATTCGACTCCTGTCTTGACTGCCTGGACCGAGTACTCCAGCGATGTATTGAGTACCATTTGGTTCTATCTTGGGAGAAGAGTCACTTCATGGTGACTCAAGGGACGGTGCTTGGCCACATCATCTCCAACAGGGGCATGGAGGTTGATCCGGTCAAGGTTGATGTCATTAGGAAACTCGCACCGCCGTCCAATTTGAGGCAGCTACGGTCATTCCTGGGGCACGTTGGATTTTATAGGAGATTTATTCAGGATTTCAGCAGGATTGCCCGGCCGTTGACTGACCTCTTGACGAAAGACACCGAGTTCCTTGTCGATGACAAGTGTCTTTCGTCCTTTGCGACTCTCCAGCAGTGTGTTATTGAGGCTCCTGTCCTCCAGCCGCCTGATTGGTCTCTCCCATTCGAGATCGTGACGGATGCCTCCGATTTTGCTGTAGGGGCAGTGCTGGGACAGAGGAGGGATGGAGTTCCATTTGCTATCCACTACGCTAGCCGCACATTGGATTCCGCCCAGCGGAATTACACGGTCACAGAGAAGGAGATGCTAGACGTAGTTTTCGCCCTAGATAAGTTTCGATCTTATATCATTGGATCAAGAGTAACTTTGTACATAGACCACACCGCCATCAGGTACCTCATGGCAAAGAAGGATGCTAAGGCCAGACTCACTAGATGGATCCTTCTACTCCAGGAGTTCGACATTGAGATCAAGGACAAGCATGGAGTCAAGAATGTGGTGGCGGATCATCTCTCCCGTTTAGAGCAGCCTGAGGAGTCTGAGCAGATTGACCCCATTCGAGATACCTTCCCAGATGAGGCGATCCTTGCTATCGCCTCACTCCCGTGGTATGCCGATATTGTGAACTTTCTCGTTGCTGGGAAAGTCCCACAAGATTGGCCCAGGCAGAGGCTTGAGACCTTCCTTGCGAAGGCCAAGTCCTACCACTGGGAGGATCCCATCCTTTACCACGAAGGAGGGGATAGCGTCTGGCGTCGGTGTATTCCTCAGGAGGAACACCATAGCGTCCTCACTTACTGCCACAAGATTGAGGCAGGAGGACATCATTATGGGAGGAGAACGGCACAGAAAGTGCTCCAATCCGGCTTGTGGTGGCCTACCCTCTTCAAGAACTCTGATGAGTTCGTGAAGAGGTGTACTGACTGTCAGAGGATGGGCACTTGTGGACAGCGTGATATGATGCCGATGCAGCCCATTCACTTCTGTGAGGTTTTTGACGCATGGGGCATCGATTTCATGGGTCCATTCCCTAAGAGTCAGGGATTTGAGTACATTCTGTTGGCCGTGGATTATGTTAGTCGTTGGGTTGAGGCTATCCCCGCCCGAGCCGCTGATGCGAGGACAGTTTGCTGATTTTTGAGGAAGCACGTCATCACGCGGTTTGGGGTTCCACGAATTCTGATTTCTGATGGGGGGTCTCACTTCATCAACAACCAGGTGAAGGCCCTTGCTAGCGAGTTCGGTATAGATCATCGTGTTGCTACACCTTACCATCCACAGACGAATGGTCTAGCCGAGGTGTCGAATAGGGAGATCAAGACTATATTGCAGAAAGTCGTCCGCCCTGACCGAAAGGATTGGTCACAGCTTTTGGACTCGGTCTTGTGGGCATATAGGACGTCTTTCAAGACTCCATTGGGCACGTCTCCCTTTCGCCTCGTATATGGCAAGCTGTGCCATTTACCTGTTGAGCTGAGGCACAAGTCACTTTGGGCAGTTACAGATATTCTTATGGATCCAGATGGTATGGGAGACTAGAGGAGGGCAGAGTTAGCCGCCCTGGAGGAGCTTAGAGATACAGCTTTCTCAAACAGCCTACAGTATAAGGAGAGAGTAAAGGAGTGGCATGATTCTCATATCAGCCACAAGCATTTTGAGATTGGACAGACGGTATGGCTGTTTGATGTGAGGCTTCGTTTGTTTCCAGGAAAGCTACAGAGCAAATGGAAGGGACCCTACTTGGTCAGAAAGGTACACGACAACGGTAGCATTGATATATCTGAGTTGTCTTCTGAGAGTACCTTTCGAGGGAACGGCCAGCGGCTCAAACCATTTCTAGATCATGAGCCGCAAGTCGTTGATCTTGCCCCTATTCATTTTGCGTGAAATGTGGTCTTTGACTCACATCTAATGCATCTCACGCCTGAGTTTCACTGTTCCTCCGCCTTGTATAGATCCAGATGTCTATATCACTACATTCTTTAGTCTCACATCCCTTTCTTCATCTTGTGATTATGCTATACTTAGGGTGCACTTTACCCTAAGTATAGGGGGGATGTGAGACCTTTGGGTATTTCTTTTGTCTCCGTCTACCCCTATTTTTGCTGCCTATACTTAGGGATATTTCACCCTAAGTATAGGGGGGGTAGACCATGTACATTCTCCACTCGATTTTTCCCTTAGTATACAGCCTGCTATACTTAGGATTACTTGATCCTAAGTATAGGGGGAAGACCCGAGACCCTCTTGACTTTTCTATTTCATTCATTCCTCTTTGTATATAGCCTTTCTTTTCACTTCCCTATACCTAGCACGAGTTATGTCTTCTTCATAGCTCTTGACTCTGAGGACATCGTTTGAGCTAAGTATAGGGGGTGTGTATATATTTCATATATACTTTAGCCATAACTCGTACTTTGTGTGAGTGTGTTAATAAATAAAATGGCTAAAAATCACAAAAATTAAAAAAAAAATTTCATGTACATAAACTTCTTTTATTTGCACATAAATAGCTAGTGTACAAATTATTTTTGTAAAAGTGATTTCAAAAATCTTTTGTGTAAAGCTTGTGTAAATATTTTCTTATCAAAATTATGTATATAGTACAAAATTATTCCAAAATATTTTAAAAATCAAAAGTTTGCAAAAATCTTGTGTAAATTTGTGTAAATATCTTTTTGCAAAACTTGCACTTCATGCATCATCCATTCATGATTTCAAAACATTTTTCAAAAATTTTGCATGATTGTAAAATTTGTGTAAATAGCATCTTTTTTACATATGTATATAGTTTTCCTGGATGATAGTTGACATTTAAACTAGTCTGGAATCAAATTGAGAAATGAAGCTTGATTAAGATCTTAATCTACCTAACTTCTAAGATGAACCTTATAGGGCTTAGGTTTAAGGCTTTTCAGATCCATGGTGACTTAATTCTTTGAGTCCACTAGGCTATGATCACATGTCATCTCAATGAGCCTAAGAAGAGCACTTAACAACAACACATGACTCATATAGATTATGGCTTTACTTGGACACCAGCACTATGCACCGAGCTCTCTACGGATGAGGTGGTGAGGAGGCAGTCTTCCTTGACTTGGGGTAGCATATGAGGGTAGTACTTCTAGGCGGAACCTCTCTTCTTCTTTTAGTGAAGGAAGTGCGTCTCAACTTGGTCTGGTTGCCATGAGGTCTAACGACGGGAGTTGTGGGTTGCAATAAAGCTTCAAAAGAGGGATAGTCTACTGGCTCAAGAGGAAAAACTCCTTGTACATATGCTGCACATGTATATGTTGTATAGATGCACTCGAAAAAAATGTGCAAAAAGAAAATAACTCCAAAAAAGTGGTGGGTCTGAGAGAAAATGATAATCCCACCGGAGTATGTATATAGAGTGCAATAAGCAAAGCTTGGTTTCATGATCCACCTGATGTAGCTTGCAGCAGGGAGACTTGGCTACACTGGTCAATCTCCCAAGGGTACTTGGCTACACTCGCCTTGACCCATTCTCTTCTTCCTCCTCTTCTTGAGCCAGTTGAACTTGAACTTAGAAGGGAATACCCCGCTCCTCGAGGAAAGAGTGGCCAGATTGAGGTCATAGAGTTACCTTGTTAGGGAGGGTTGTCAAGTTGCCATTTCTGAGGTGGAGAGCTTAGACTTCACATTCACAGGACAAGAAAAGATTCATGGTCTTCAGGGTTTGTGATTGATGACTTGTTCTGATCTGGAGCATTGAGGAGTCTTGGTTATAGAATAGTGGAACTTAGAGGCTGTTGAGTTTTAGACTTAAGTCCAATAAGATTCCGACAAATTAATAATCCAAAGATCTGATCGAGCTCCATACCTTAATTTAATGAAGGCAAGTTTAATAATCTGCTTTGATCCATGTACATTCTCTTTTTCTTTTTCTTTTCTTTCTTTTTCACTTCTTTTTCAAATAAGTGTTTGCTAAGGGACTAGCAAAGTTAAGTATAGGGGGGTGATGAATACTCATTCATCACTCTTTATTCTTATATTTTAGCTACAAAACCTTTGCAAATGCATGTAGATATGTGTAAATAGAAATAATTACCAAAAGCATGTATTGTGTAAAAACCTATAATTAGCATGTTTTTGTGCAAAAATAAAAGAATAAAGATTAAAAAGAAAAAAAGGGAAATATTTAGAATAAATATTGAGCAACCTAACCCAAGGGAGGGCTCAGCATGGGCCTGACCGCATAAAAGCCAAAGTAGAGGGAGATAGGGGCTCATGTGTGTAAATATATATGTAAATAAAATAAAAGTATTTTCCTCACAAAAATAGGCTTGTAAATATTTGTATATATTTATAAATATAAAATCAAAACAAAAATATAAAAATTAAAAAGAAACCAAAAATCTCATTCATGTACATGATCACCTTGTACATAGTTCCATCACCCCTATTTATTTATCCTTATAAATAGATAAAAGTAATCTCCAAAATTTTTGTAAATAGTCTATATTATATAGTGTAAATAAATAAAATAAAAACAATTAAAACAAAAACAAAATAAAAATAACAAAATTAAAAACACAAAAATATATTGTAAATATACCATGTATATGAATGTATATATGTATTTATTTCACCTATGTATATAAATAATTAAAATAAAATATAAATCTCTTTTTATTCCTTATTTTATAATGAAAATAAATAAAATATAAAATAGGAATAAAATTATACAAAAATAAACATTAAAAAATCAAAAATTAAAAAACCTATATAATGTACATATACCTATATATAACATATTATGTATATACCTTATTTTTATTTCGAAACAAATATTAAAAATCACTAAAAAATAGAAAAAAATAAAATAAAAAGATTTCATGTTTTAACTTTTTGCTAAATCGGCCCCTAGCTACCCTAATTTTCACTTCTAAAATCCCTCCACGTGGTTGATCCCTACTGGCCTTGGGGATGTTGACCGCCCTGTCAACTACCCCCCCAGAACCACCTCCCGCGGGTCTGGTTCGAGAACCCGATTTCCTCCATTTATTTCCGCCAGACCCGAGCACCATTTAGCCTAACCCAGGGTCCTAATCACTCCCCAGGTATCCGGGAATCTCGCCCGACATAGATCCTAGGGATCCGTGCTCCATGGAGTCGGACCCGAGCCATTTTTCCCGGACCTGCACCCATACATAAGCGATCTCTGCCACCCTAATTCGATATCTTTGGTCATTTGTTTCCACCCCCAGTGAGCTCCAGAGTGTGCGCGAGAGTGACAGCTCGCGTCCGGTGCTGTCGAAGCGAGGAGAGGGAGCGTGGCCACTGATCCGGCGAGCATCACCGCCTTGCTCCGCCACCAGCAGGAGCATCGAGCCTCGGACGTCGGCGCTCCGTGAGGCAAAGACCCAGAGCTGCGCAAGCACGCCCACAGCCCATTCAGCCACCCAGGTAGCTCCGTTAGCCTTTCTTTTTCAGTGTTTTCTAGTTACCCCCAAATCGCTCCGCCGCCGTCCATCGTCGATTCCTACCGATTCCGACCACCATTCGATCATCGGACATCGCCATAGCCTTCGCCTCCTTCCCGCGCATCTTCTCCGCATACCCATCCAACCCAGCTCGCACAGGAGCTGGGGTTCGAGCTCCACCGTCCCCCCCTTCGCCGGAGCTCGTCCATATCGCCTCATCGTTCACCGTCACTCCGCCAAACCGGGTCGAGGCAGTTTGCCCTCGACCCGCGAGCCTTCTGGACTATTTTGCAGGCACAGTAAGGGCTATCTGAGGCCCTTCGACATCAAGCCAGGAGGCGTACCTCCGCCGACCTCGCCGGAGCTCACCAGAGCTCGGCTGGATCATCGGAGCCCACCATCAGCTGCGGGACACCATTGCGGAGCTTCTCCGACCTTCAGGCGCAGCAGAGGAGCCTCGGAGCGAGGCCACTGGGCCGGCGAACTTCGTCGGTCATCTGTTCTTCGAGCATCCTCCTCCTCTGTTCGATCAGCCCTCCTGCTCCAGACTTCATCGGGGTCGTCCATCTTAGGAGCAGCAGTCACCGCCCGATCTCAGGAGAACCGATCCCAGCCATCCGATGCATAAGGGTTAGCAACCTGCGTCCTACACCGTCCGATCGCCCACGTGGAGGAACCCTCGCCATCGGATTCACCCAAGGAGCCCAGCTGTGGAGCGGCCGCAGTTCCCCACCGTCGGATGCACCACGTGCCCTCCATCCATCGGCCCGCATTAATAAGGGGTAAATTACCCTTAGGCCCTTCTGTTTATTGCATTTCGTAGTTAGTCCTGTAATTAGTTAATCCAGTTGTTTAGTTTTTGGGATTATTGCATAGAGGACCCCGTACTCTACTTAGTTTGCATTTATGCCCCTGTGTATGGTCTGACACATGCATCGACACATGCTTTTTGGCTTATTTGCATTCCGTGCCCCTGTAGTTCTGATTGTTAATGAATGAATGAAAGTTTTTAACTATTTGCATTTATACCCCTGTGCGTGATACATTTGAACATGTGCGTGATTTTTTGGGTATTTTGCGAATAGGTCCCTGGACTTTTGGTACCTGTTACCAATAAGCCCTTGGAACTTATTTTTCTTACATATGGGTCCCTGAGTGCCCCAGACACGCGCGTAGCACGTGTTTCGCTGGGTTAATTGCACCAGACCCCCCAGACTCTTGGGTATTTGCACTTTGGTCCCTGTGCATTGTGCCCCCTCTTTATTTTTGAATAAAATAGCAAATTACCTCCAAATCCTACGAAAATCCTACGAAAATTGGATACATGGCTCCTGCCATGGTGTAAAATTTTCGAGGATTTGTGAGGACATTTTTGTTTTCATTTGATATTTTTAAAAATTCAAAAACCTCTATTTTCTTCACTGTCTAACTTTAAAAATCATAAAAAAATATTAAAAAGTGTCGAGAAATTACAAAAAAATTGTCTACTGTCTACTTTGTTGTGTTTGGTTATATAGCCAATTTTGGCTATTTTTCATTACTGAAAACCACTAAAAATTGAAAAACACTCAAAATCTTATAAAAATTCTAGTAAATAAATTAAAAATCCAAAAACAATAAAATTGGTGCCTAAATTTTCCTTATTTTGTTTTCTTTACAGGAAAATTACCTCCCAGCTATTTTGGGGCCTTTAGATATTTTATCTAGACCCTTTTAGCTCGGCTGGACAGTACCTACTATTTTAGCTACTTTTTGATTTTTAGAAAATCAAATAAACATCAGAAAATCTTCAAAAATTCACCAAAAACACTAAAAATTATAAAACAAATAAAAATATTTTTGTTTGAATTTTTGGTTGATTTTTAATGCTTTTAATGAATTGTTGAAGTGTGTGTTTTTTTACTTTTCTTATTTTCTTAATACATTAAAAATCCAAAAAAATACTAAATAATTAAAAACCACCAAAAATATTTGCTTCTTCTATTTTATTTCTCTTTTTGACTACTTCGTAGGCCTAGAGGCCAACCCGTGCTCCTTGAGTTCGACCCTGGTCGCTATACCAGGTTAATATAATAGCAGGACCGCTTTCGAGTTTTGAGTGATTTTATTTATATTAGTGGTTCATTTTTCTTGATTGTTCGCATTTGATTGCTTGGGTCGCAACGACCGTTTAGCACCTTTATCCGAGTAGTCATTTTTGCGTACATCAGTACACCACGTGCGCCTTGGCGTTTTTGCATGCGGGCCCTTGCGAGGTTGGGTATTTTTTATTGGTCCAAGAACTCCTTTATATATTTGTTTATTTTGTGGACAAATTGCGCTGAGGCCCTTGTAGTTCTTGTTTATTACATATATATCCCTGCCAGTGTGATTTATCTTTTTGTTGTCTCTATTTATTGCATGCATCTATAAAAGCCTAAAAAATCCACAAAAAATCACATTAAGTTCCTGGCGCATCCTAGTTTCACGGCATATTTTTTTGCATTTTAGTGCATTTTAATATTTATAAAAAATCAAAACACTCATTTTTAGCACTGTTTGCATTATAAAATCCATAAAAAATATATAAAAACCTCAGAAAATTCCCAAAAAAATATATCTAGTATATTTTAGTGTCTTTTAATTTTAGACCCAAAATCATCAAAAAATACAAAAAAAATCCTAAAAATTAGAAAACTCTAAAAACCTTCCTAAAAATATTAAAACTTCTACAAAAATCCTAAAAATACAATTTTTGTCTCTGAATTTTCTTTGTTTTATTATCTTTAATTGAAAATTAATTTGGATATTTTGTGTTACTGTTTGATATTTTATGTCTCCATTTTCGTTTCAGATTTGTATTTTAATCACTGATTTCAGTATTTTTAACTTTAAAAATGCCCAAAAAATAGGAAAAGTATAGAAAAATCACAAAAACATTAGAAAAATATAAAAAAAACTAAAAACATTTTATTTCCTAATTTTTCCTTATTTTTACATATTTTTAATAATCCATTATCTATCTCTTTCTTACTTTGGTATATTCTATTTAAAGAAAAAGAAAATAAAAAATATAAAAATATAAAAAAAATAAAATCAGAAATTTAAAAATCAAAATATAAAAATATAAAATTAAAAATTGAATAAAAAATATACAATTAAAAACCCACAAAAAAATAGCATAGATAGACACTTGATCACATACACACTTTTGTGCATTTTTTGCCCCGTTCTACCTGTCTGCTCCCTGTGTTCGACCTCTACACATACTTGCACCCATACACATCTTGTTGTAGAGTTATAATAAATTTTAACTCCGCACCACTTTTCATTGCTTGATTTCTGTTGTGGGTTAATTGTTGTTTGAATTTCGGATTTCGCTGGAGGTCAAATCAGCGACTGTTGATTCGCCTTGTGAATAGACACGACCTCTCGATTTTTGGGTTCAACAGTCATTAACCTATTGGTATGCCAAATGTACATACTTAGACATATAGTAACACATTTGTCGACGGTCAGAGGACACCTCTGAATCTCTATTCCCATGCAGACGACCTGCATCAAGAGATCGGACAGATATCTGCCTAATGAGAAAAGATTGCCATCTCCTACTTAGGTTGGAGATCATCTCTTAATAATCATTTGACGGTATTTGATGAGTCCTTAATCTAACTCCTTAGATGTTTATCCAAGCACCAACCACTATGATTCAATTATTGAATCAATAGCTGTATGATCATTAAGATGGGTATGGTACATAACCTTAATTGTACAGAGGGACCTTATAGTACATTCATTCATTTAATCTCAAAAAGGGACTGGAAACATCAATAACTTTTATTGATAAACAAATAGTACAATAACATTCATGGTAGGAATGGTTCACCTCAGGCTCACATGGCTAACAATATCTCACTATCCCTTGGAACCATTCAGGTACAATCCTTAAACCCAAACTCATTACATGCTGGTTGAAAACCTCTGTGTCAAAGGTTTGGTAAGAGGATCATCAACCTTGTCACAGAGGCCACCTTGGTGATGATGATGTCACAACGCTTTTGAATCTCCTGAATGATGTGGTATTTCCTTTCCATGTGCTTGCTCTTTTGATGTCATCTGGGTTCCTCTGTTTGGACAATGGAACCAGTGTTATCGCAGAGTAGCGGGATGGGAGTATCAAAGGAAACTATGCCAAGTTCGAGGATAAACCTGCGCAACCACACCGCCTCTTTTGTAGCATCCGATGCAGCATTGTATTCAGCTTATGTTGTTGTGTTATAGTGTCCTTCTTCTTACTTCTCCAGCTCACATCACCACTATTCAACAGGACCACAAACCCTGATATTGACTTTAGATCATCAATATTCGATTAGAAGTATGAATCTGTGTATCCCAAGACTTGGAGATCACCATCTCCATAGACCAAGATGTAATCTTACGTCCATCTTATATACTTAAAAATGTTCTTCACTGCATTTCAGTGTTGTTCTCCATAACAAGACTCGTAAAGAATTACTCCTACTGCATGGTAGATATATGGCCTAGTACGCATCATGGTGTACATTAAGCTTCCTACAACTGATGCATAGGGGCATCCAGCCATAGCTTTCTTTTCCTCAACAGTTTGAGGAGCCATCCCTTTAGATAGGTGGATACCATGTCTTAAGGGGAGGAAACCTTTCTTAGACTCTTCATATGAAAACGTTCCAAAATTTTCTTAATGTACCCATATTGTGATAATCTCAATATCTTTTTTTCTCGAATATGAACAACTTCAGACCCAAGATGTAAGAGGATTCTCCAAGATCTTTCATCTCGAATGTATGGTATAGCCAAATCTTAGCACTGGTCATCATCCATGTATCATTCCCAATGATAAGGGTGTCATCTACGTAAAGCACGATGAACACAATGGCGCTCCCACTAAGATTCTTGTGCACACAAGGTTCATCAGGATTCTACACAAAATAATATCTCTTTATGATTTCATCAAATCTGATGTTCCAGCTAGGAGAAGCTTGTTTGATCCGATAGATGGATTTATTAAGATTGCATATTTTACCTTCCTCGATTATGAAGCCCTGGAGCTGCTCCATATAGATATCCTCCTCGAGGTGTCTACTGAGGAAAGTTGTATTGACGTCCATCTGCCAGATGTCGTAGTCAAGAGATGCAGTTATAGCTAGCAGTGTCCTGATGAACTTAAGCATAGACATAGGAGATAACGTCTCATCGTAGTCGATGCCTTCTCTCTATGTGTAGCCTTTCCTATGAGTCGTACCTTGAAAGTCTCTACTTTCCCATCAGGTTCCCTCTTTCTCTTGAAGATCCATTTACACCCAATGGGTTTTACCCATGGATAGACGATGCTAGCAATGAAGTCAGGGATTGACTCCATGCATAAGAATGGTGTATGGACCCTAGAATCAATAGATGTATGATCATTAAGATGGCTATGGTACATAAACCTAATTGTACAGAGGGACCTTATAGTACATTCATTCATTTAATCTCAAAAAGCGACTGGAAAAATCAATAACTTTTATTGATAAAACAAATAATACAATAACATTTATGGTAGGAATGGTTCGCCTCGGCCTCACATGGCTAACAATATCCCACTATCCCTTGGAACCATTCAGGTACAATCCTTAAACCCAAACTCATTACATGTTGGTCGGAAACCTCTGTGTTAAAGGTTTGGTAAGAGGATCATCAACGTTATCGCAGAGGTCACCTTGGTGATGATGATGTCACCACGCTTTTGAATCTCCCGAATGATGTGGTATTTCCTTTCCATGTGCTTGCTCTTTTGATGCTATCTGGGTTCCTTTGTCTGGATAATGGAACCAGTGTTATCGCAGAGTATCAAAGGAAACTATGCCAAGTTCGAGGATAAACTTGCGCAACCACACCGCCTCTTTTGTAGCATCTGATGCGGCATTGTATTCAGCTTATGTTGTGTTATAGTGTCCTGCTTCTTACTTCTCCGGCTCACATCACTACTGTTCATCAGGAAGACAAACCCTGATATTGACTTTTGATCATCAATATCTGATTAGAAGTATAAATCTGTGTATCCCAAGACTTGGATATCACCATCTCCATATACCAAGACGTAATCTTGCGTCCATCTTATATACTCGAAAATATTCTTCACTGCATTTCAGTGTTGTTCTCCATAAAAAGACTCATAACGAATTACCACTCCTACTGCATGGTAGATATATGGCCTAGTACACATCATGGCATATATTAAGATTCCTACAACTGATGCATAGGGGCATCCAGCCATGGCTTTCTTTTCCTCAACAGTTTTGAGGAGCCATCCCTTTAGATAGGTGGATACCATGTCTTAAGGGGAGGAAACCTTTCTTAGACTCTTCATACGAAAACATTCCAAAATTTTCTTAATGTACCCATATTGTGATAATCCCAATATCTTTTTTTCTCGAATCTGAACAACTTCAGACCCAAGATGTAAGAGGATTCTCTAAGATCTTTTATCTCGAATGTATGGTATAGCCAAATCTTAACACTGATTATCATCCGCATATCATTCCCAATGATAAGGGTGTCATCTACGTAAAGCACGATGAACACAATGATGCTCCCACTAAGATTCTTGTACACACAAGATTCATCAGGATTCTGCACAAAATCATTTCTCTTTATGATTTCATCAAATCTGATGTTCCAGCTACGAGAAGCTTGTTTGATCCCATAGATGGATTTATTAAGCTTGCATATTTACCTTCCTTGGTTTTGAATCCCTGGGGCTGCTCCATATAGATATCCTCCTCGAGGTATCCATTGAGGAAAGTTGTATTGACGTCCATCTGCCAGATGTCGTAGTCAAGAGATGCAGTTATAGCTAGCAGTGTCCTGATGAACTTAAGCATAGACACAGGAGATAACATCTCATCGTAGTTGATGCCTTCTCTCTATGTGTAGCCTTTGCTACGAGTCGTGCCTTGAAAGTCTCTACTTTCCCATCAGGTCCCCTCTTTCTCTTGAAGATCCATTTACACCCAATGGGTTTTACCCCTTCAGTGGATCCTCTAGGGTCCATACACCATTTTTATGCATGGAGTCAATCCCTGACTTCATTGCTAGCATCGATCTATCCATATCATGATCCGCGAGTACTTCATCAAATGAAGTAGGATCGTTGTCAGTCTCACCTGACATATGGAATTCATACCTTTCAGGTGGTGCAACCACCCTCGAACTCCTTCGAAGAGGTATGGTGTTTCATATTTATTTATCTCTTCAGTTTCGGGTTCAAGAAGCTTAGAATCCTCAAGGGACTCAATGAGTTCCTCTACTTTTTGTCTTGACCTTTAAGAAAGTCATCCTCCAGAAATTTCACATCTCTAAAGATGAAAAACTTCTAAGTCTCAAGGTCATAAAGCCGGTATCCAAAACCATCCGTAACATACCCAATAAAGTAGCATTCTTGAGTGCGAGATTCTAGCTTACTTGCATCTATGTTCTTCACATGGACCAAGCATCCCCAAACCCTCAAGTGATTAACACTAGGTTTGGTTCCATGCCAAAGCTCATGAGGAGTCGTAGCTATAGACTTGCTAGGAATCTTGTTCAGGATATATATTGCAGTCTCTACTGCATATCCCCAGAAACTAAGTGTTAGATGTGCTTTTCTCATCATTGAACGAACCATATCCATGATGGTTATGTTGCATCTTTCAGCAACACCATTAAGTTGGGGGGTTCCAAGAGGAGTGATATTGGAGGTAATTCCATTCTCTTTAAGGTATTCCTTGAATTCATCTGAGATGTACTCGCCACATCAGTCAGATCGAATCCGTTTAATCTTCCTGTCAATTTGGTTCTCAAACAGTTCAAGCTTGAACTTTTAAAAGGTCTCAGATTTATGATGTAGTAGGAAGATAAACCCGTATCGCGAATGGTCATCAATAAATGTCAACTGATATCGATATCCATTTCGGGTCGCGGTACTGAAGGGGCCACATACATCGGTATGTATTAGATCAAAGATACCTTTGCATCGTGTAACCTTGTTACGAAAGGCATCCTAGTCATTTTACCTCGAATAAAATGTTAAGAGGTAGGCAAAGATTGAATTTATAGAAAATCTAAGGGTTCATGCTTTATCAATCTATTGAACCTATCAATAGATAAATGACCTAGCCTTTGATGCCAAATCAGGTTTGAATGATTAAAATTTTCCCTGGATCTTTTAGGGTTTTTATTAGTGGTAGTAACATTCATGACATTTTCATCAATGCACAATTCATAGAGTCCACCAGACATCAAAACACCATTCACAATATGCTTATCATAATGACTTATGACTAGTTTATTACAAAAAGGAGTGAATATCCACTTCTAACATACTAGGACTCTTCCACTAATAACGATAGTCGACAGGTTCCGACGGTGACTGCTGCAACACTTGCATCAGATCTCATTTGTATGACTATCTCCCCTTCATATAGACTCATAGTTTCCTGAAATAGATGCAAAAAGTTGTATACATGAACATAAGAATTAGAATTTATACCCAACTTACTTCTCGTCCAAAAAGAAAATTAGTTTTAATGATGAAAGTAGATTTCATACCTCCTGGGGCTTTACCATTGGTCGACCGACTTCATGTAATCTAGAAAATTACGCTTCTAGGGTCCTGACTTTTTGCAATGATGACAGACATTGGTTTTCTTTGATGCTATCAAAGTGGACGCATTGGAAGATAAGACAACGCCTTGACTCTTCTTCTGTCTCTTCTGGGTCGGGCCCTTCTGAGAACCATTCTTTTGACCGCTTTTTCTTTTGATTTGTACAACCATTGCATTGCCCGAGGGGTTATCATTCTTCATTACATCTTCTGCAGATTCTAATGCAACCAATAGCCCAGTGTTAGTATAATAAACTTTGTTCATGTGGTACTTGACCACAAAGTTGTTGAAAGACTTAGGGACCGACAACAGAATGAAGTCGGCATGCATATCTGCATCCATGTCATCCCTAGGATTTCCATCTCAGAAAGGTACCCAGCATTTTGAGTACATGTTGTCTGACAGAGGCCCCTCCTGCATCTTGCAGCGAATAAGTTGTTTCATTATATTATAATGTTGTGTGCGGTTTACATCACTAAATATTCCTTTCAGATTCACCATAATACCATGGCAAGTGTCCATTTTCACATGTTGCTTCTGAAGCACATTGGATAGTGAACCCAGAATGTAACATCTTGCCAGATTATGATCTTCATCATATTTTTCATTAAAATTAATCTCTTCTGGAGCCTTCAGATTTGTGTACTTGTCCTTTGATAGCACATAAGAGATGCGCTCAGCGGATAGGATAAAATCTAAATTTCAGATCTAATCCGAATAATTTGGTCCGGTCAACTGATTGACCTTCAGGAGCCTACTAAGTGGGTTCATGAACTTCATTTTGTGAAATTAAGAATGCACTATACTAGAATATATAAATAATTATATATTCAATTGTATTTCTTTGATTAAGGAATTTTAATCAAATTAGTCTTTCTTTTTCAACTTTGAAAGTTCATTCCCTCAATCACTTTCAGAGCAAGAGATATACTTACCACTGTATCTCTAATAAGAACTAGGATCTCCTCTTTATCTTTGTCACATCCCAATAATATGAGAACCTGTAACTTGGATAAAAAGAAACGGGAACACTTTCCTCCTTGCAAGCCCAATTTGCATTTCCCAATTACGTCTTTAACACCCAGGCCCACCATCCTTAAGGTGATGTCGACCCGTCATTAATCGAACCAACTATCAACATGATTATAACTCACTATGCGCAATCCAATATCGCTCCAATAATATGAGGACCCGATATTGGGTCACTACGCATATGGCCTTGCTCTTTAAGGAAGCAAATAGCACGATCCAGATACGCTTGTATGCATGAGCTGTCACTTCAGACAAACGTCTCCTACATACAATTCCTGGCGATGGAACCCTTCATCTTAATAGGAGATCATGGATGTCATTTATGTGATCCTCTACCTCATATTTAAATTCTAATTAATTATCATGAATCACATTTATATAATTAATTCTTCCAAGAAAAATACATTGGATATAATTAATTTAATCATATTAAATCAATATCAATCCAATTCAATCAACCAACAAACTTGATTGTTACTTGAAAAGATGATATTATATCAAAATATGTATTATTTGAATTTTAATAATTAGAAAAATGCATCATGATCCCTCAAGCGTTATCCCTTCCCTACCCGTTATCATGGTCAGTACTGATGATTAAACTCGGTTTCATCATCTTAATTCTCCATTTGCTTACAAGTGTATCAAAAAAACCAGATAAAGTCCTATAATTATCAGAGTCTTGAATAAATTTAAAATCACAAAAATGTCAAAATTAAAATCCATGGTGTTTTTAGCCTTAAAAATAACCCTAAAATTATTTTCTATCTTTAAATGACCTCATCTCCATTTTTGGTCAACGTGAAAATTGTAGAGCTCATCGAGATCTACAACTTTCATGTTTTGAATTTTCTCAAATTCGGCCATTTGCTCCTCCATATCTCACCATCTTTCTATCAATAACATGATTGGGCCACGTGGCTCATTCTGGTTGAGCCACGTGGCCGCATATCCTCGCGCCATGCTGCTGTGCCTAGCAGACGTCAGATGAAAGTCTGGGAGCTTTAATTATAACCGTTCATCCTGCACTCAATTTCAGTCGTCAGATCAAGCTCCTGCTCTCATCACCTCCATCCGTTCGCACATCGTCCATAGCCCGCCACGTGGCACCTTGTACACCATTCGATCGCCCCCAGCCACTCAATCCCAGTCGCTCTACTGCGCCAATCCATCCACCGTTCGATCGAAGTCCAGACGCTATCTGGACTGTCCACCAGTGCCACGCCAGTAGCACGACATGTGGCGTACCCAGTCGCCCTTCGATCGCATCGCCTTGGACCTAATCGTAACCACCCGTTAGCACCTTCTTCTCGACCGTTGGATCGCAAAATCCAACGGTTAAATCTTCGTTGTCAACCTCCAATCCCCCCTCTATCGCACGTTCTCCACCTTTCGCAGCAGCCTCCCCCTTCCCATTTTCTCCATCAATTCCGACGCCCTCCTCTCTCACTAACCGTCCCATGACGTTCATCTATCATTCAGCATCCTCGCGGTCGTCCACTCATCCCATAACACCCATCCACTTGCTCCATATCTACCCCACAAGTCGTGCCCATCACCACCTGGAACTACCGACTTCACACCTTAAATACTCCATCGCCGGCTTCGATTCCAGGTGTCCACCTTTATGCGGGGTGAGGCCCAGCCCTTCTCCATCTCCCGATGACAGGGGAGATGGCAGGATCGAGCGAAGACGGCCTCCTTCTCCGGTGTCGACCTACTGCCCTCCACGGCGGCGTCGCAGTGCTCCGAGCATGCCAAGCTGCTCCCCATGGCTGGGGGAGTCTAGCGATGACCCAGGGCTCGAATCGAACCCCAGCCCAAGCCTCCGACCTCCATCTCCGACCAGGTAAGCTTCCTCATCCCTGTTTGTATTTTTCCTGCATTTTCGCTTAATTAATTAGGAGGTTACAAACACCCTCACACTCCATTGAACCCCCCACGAGCTCCGCCTACTATCCTTCACCTTCGCCAGATCCTCTGATCGCACCCTCTCCCTTCTCTTCCACTGATCGCCTCTGACCCATCTTCTCCGACCTCTCCGACGGAAGAGTTTTGGTTCCTCATCCTCATCACTCGAATGGAGCCCCATACCACTCACACATGCCACCCTTATGTTTTGGTTGTTGTTCCTAACCACGCAGGTCATCGAATCCATCAATGGTCGGAGCGCTATCGGAGCAGACTTCATCAACGTAGTCACTGTCATTCGAGCTCCGTGACTGGAGCCAGAAGCTCCGGCGCCTTCCCCGAGCTCCCAGCTACCTCGTCGAACGTCCAAGGAGCTTCGGGGAGGTATAAAGTGTTAGAGCAGCAGCGGCAGAGATTAAGCTCCTTCGCCGGAGCTCGAACCTCACCGCCAGATGCAGTTGAGGAAGGAGGAGCAGTCACCGTTGGATGCTCCTCCCCGGAGCTCATACAACGGTGAAGGTGCAGCCAAGTCGACACACAGTGCAATCTCCAGTATCCGTTGGATCCGGATCCTCACAATCCAATGATATACATTCGGCCATGCGTCAACGTCCAAGGAATTCCGAGCCTACGCCAAGCCTTCTCGGAGCTTCAAGTCTCTCCGAGCCTGCATCGAGCCAAAGCCAATCTCCGAGCCTAGCTAAAGCTAGACCGGGCCTCTTCCGAATCGAGATGTCACCCGAGCCTGGAAACCATGTGCCATGCACGTGCGATCTGGGGAATTTGCATGGAGGAAGATGGGGAAAGATCGAAGGGATCTGGCAATCACACAAGGTGAACAAGCAAACCCCCAATTCACCTACGCACACAAAGCTGAAGACCGAAAGGGATCGATCGATTATCTTGTCGATTTTATTTTAGGTAATCATTCAGTCTATCAGAGCGATTACGTGAGGTAAATAGGTATCCAGATATTTCTCAACCGACTGTCCCCTACTGATAGCCGGTAATTAGTCAAGAAAGATCGGAGGCTCTATCCTAATGTGCGGGTCACTCTCTCGCTCATCCAAACCAAACAAGGAGGGGGTTACTCTCCCCAAGACAGATTTTCAGTGAAGTGTCTTTTAGGTCAAGTATGATTAGCAGTCCCGATTTTATTGTTTTTATTTTTAGATATTTTTCAATAAAACGAAACGCCTAACGAATTTTTCGGTTCTCCTGATTATTAGGTCAAAAACAGGGGGAGAAGACGAAAAAGCCGATGCGCGAAGAAATCAATGATGCATGCAAAAGATAGAAATGCGTACCTGTCTCCAGCACTCTACATGCAAAATGATCCGCGCAGAAATGTAAAGACTAAAATAAAACTACATATATGGTGCAGCGGTAAAAAGCCGAGTCCTAAACAGGCAATTCTACTCGAAGAACCGTCTAACTGGTCACCGATCCTTCAATCCAAAGGTCCGGTCTCGGTCTACCCCTCCTCCTCCCGACACATCGGGTTCAGGAGCAGTGCTTGGTAGGGCAGGCTACGGCACGTAGGCTACGAAGGGAGTGAGTCAGTTATTTTTATTAAAGAATTATTAGTAGGTCTAATTAATCGCACTATAGGAACAGGCAGATAATTAGGTGTGGGGATCCTACTAATTACGGCACAGTCAAGCAGAAAATCCTAAGTCTAGGGGCTCGAGAAAAACCGCGTAAAACCGTAAAAGGCAGCAAAAAATCAAAAGCAATGAAAAACCGCGAAAACTCCTAATGGTCCCCCGACACACCGGTGCTCGGTGAAACAGACCCGCTTCACAAGTCCAAGTCCAAAGTCTGAGTTTGTCCCTGTATTATTACAATAATCAAAAGAAATGAAAATAAAAGGATAAACTAATCCTCGCCCGCTCGTCTACTCTCTCACGCTCTCCTGTGGCTCCGTGCAGAAGGGAGCCGCCTTCAAGTCCCGCGGTTGCGCCGGCTTCTCGAAAGCTGCCGCCTCGGTCCTCGGGCCCTCGCAAGAAAGAAGACAAGTGTCAAACCAACAATAATATAATCAAATATGGACAAGAAATAAAAGACAAGGGTATATGTGCAAAAATGAAAATAAAATAAACAAACAAAAATCAAACAAAAACAAAAATAAAAGAAAATAAAATAAAACAAAATAAAGCAAAAATAAAATAAAAAGCCACGAAAAGCTGCGAAAAGCCGCGTACTCCAAAAGAGCCGCGGAAAGCCGCGAAATAAGAAAATAAAGCAAAAATAAAAACTACTAAGCCTTGCTCCCCGGCAACGGCGCCATTCTGAAGACATGAAAATCGAGCAAGCGAGGTAGGTCAGGTATATCTCAAATGGTCGTTGCGACCGCAATCGCTCGGGTGTGTCAATCAAGAAAAAGAGACCACCAAATAAGATAAAATCAACTCAAAATCAAATAGCGGTCTTGCTATGATTTTAACCTGGTATAACGACCAGGGTCGGACTCAGGGAGCACGTGATGGCCTTGCAGCCTACGAAGTAGTCAAAAATAAAATAAAAGGAAAGAAAAGGGTATTTTGGTGGATTTTCAATTTTATAATTTTTTTTAGATTTTTAATTAATTGAGAAAACAAGGAAACCAAGGAAACAAGGCAATTCAACAATTTATTTAATTCATTAAAAATCAAGCAAAAATTCAAATAAAAATGTTTCTATGTGTGTTATAATTTTTACTGTTTTTGTTCAATTTTTAAGATTTTTCTGATTTTTATTTAATTTTCTAAAAATAAAACAATGTAAGAAAATAAAGGTACTGTCCAGCCGAGCTTTAGGGGCTTAGATAAAATATCTAAAAGTCCCCAATAAGCCTGGAGTAATTTTTCTGTAAAGAGAAGGAAACAAGGAAAATTTGGGCACTGGATTTATGATTTTTGGATCTTTAGATTAATTACTAGAATTTTTATAATATTTTTAGTGTTTTGTAATTTTTATGAGTTTTATATAATGAAAAATGGCCAAAATTGGCCAGAAAATCAAACACAACAATCTAAAAGTAGCTAGTTTTTTTGTAATTTTTAGATAGGTTTTAATATTTTTTGTGAATTTTTAAAACAAACAGTAACAAAAATGGTTGTTTTTGATTTTTTAAAAATAGCAAATAAAACCAAAAATGTCCCCAAAAATTCTAGAAATTTTACAACATGGCAGGAGCCATGTGTCCAATTTTCATCGAATTTGGAGTAAGTTTGTTATTTTATTCAAAAATAAAACCTAGGTATAGTGCACAGGGACCTGTACGTAATTTCCAAAAGTTCTGGGGGGTCCGGTGCAAAATACCCAAGGAATCACACGCGCAGCGCGTGTCTGGGGCACTCAGGGACCTATATGTAAAGAACTTAAGTTCTTGGGCTAAATAATAACAAGTATTAAAAGCCAAGGGAACTTAATGTAATTTACCCACTAAAATAACGCTCATGCGCAAATAAACCACGCACAGGGGTATCAATGCAAATATCTAAAAAGTTTCATTCATTTCATCACAGTCCAGAACTACAGGGATAAATGTGCAAATAGCCCAAAAGACCACGTGTCGAAGCACGTGACACACCACACACAGGGGCTTATATGCAATAAGAAAACAATGCAGGGTCCAACATGCAATTTACCTAACGTAAATAAAATCCTAAAAATATTTAGAGGACTTAAAGCAAACTACTAAAAAGAGAAGGGCCTAAGGGTAAATTACCCTTTATTAAGTCGACCGACGGATGGGCGCCACGTGGGTGGATGGACGGCTGGGAAGAGGGTGGTGCCCAAAGCTGCTGTCCCTCGGGCGGATCGAGTGGTCCAGGCGTCGCCACGTGGAGATCGAATGGTGGAGAAGTGTGGTGGCTAAACCTTGGCCATCAGACGGTCTGGATCAACCCTCCTGACGATCGTGCGGTAGCTGCTACTCTTGGAATGGAAGGCTCAGATCGAAACTGGAGCTGGAGGAGATCCGACGGTAGGCGAAGGTCCTGGAAGAACTGTCGGCCAGCGAACTTCGCCGGCCCAATGCGCGCGCTCTCCTCGCGGGCTCTGATGATCGAAGAAGAGTCGTCGTGGGCCTCCGCGTCAAATGGCACTCTCCGATGGAGCAACAGAGCTCTAAGGAGCCCGGTCAGCTCCGGCGAAGAAGCGGCTCCGGGCTCGAGTCAGAGGACCTCAGATGGCCCTCGTTGTACCTGCAAAAGGACTCCACAAGACTCGCGTGTCGAGGTCAAAGTGCCTCGACCCCGTCAGTGGTGGTGAAGATGGACGGTGCGGTGGAGCGGGCGAACCCCGGCGAAGCGACGGCGAATGGGTTCGAACCCCAGCTCCTATGCGAGCTGGGTTGAACGGAGGGGCGGAGAAGATGCGCGGGGGAAGGGCGAACGTGGTGGTGGATTCCGATGATTGAACGGAAGGAGGATATGGTCGGAATCGGCGAAAATCGTCGGCGGTGTGAATTGGGGCTAAATCAAAATCTGAGAAATAGGAAAGAAATTAAGTCTACCTGGGTGGTCGAGTCGACTGTGGGCGAGCTGGAGCAGCTCTGGGTCCTTGCCTCGAGGACCGTCGTCGTCTGAGGCTCTGGCTCCTGCTCTGGGCGGAGCACGGCGGAGCAAACTCGCCGGATCAGTGGTTCAGACGTCTCCTCCTCGCTGCGACAATGCCCGGAGCGAGCTGTCACTCTCACTCGAGCATTGGAGGTCACTGGGTGGTCGGCGAATGATCCAAAGATGCGCAATAGGGTGGCGGAGCTCAACCTTTATACGGTGGCAGGTCCGGGAAGATTCGAGCGGTTAGGGCAGTGTGAAGCGTGGATCCCGAAGCGGGCACCCCGGCGAGGGTGCCGGATCTGTCACGGTCAAGATGGACCCGGGGTTTAGGGGGATGGTGATCGGGTTTAGGCACAATAATCGGGAGAAATCGGGTCACCCGCCTAAAGCCCGTGAGAGGTGGTCCTGGGGTGGGGGAGTTGACCGGGCGGTCAACAACCCCCTGGACCAATGGGAGGCTGCCACCAGGAAAAGATTTAGAAATTAGATTAAAAATAGCAAATGGCTTATTAAATTAAAACTCAAAACATGAAATATTTTTGTTTTAATATTTTCTATTTTTTTTGTGATTTTTAATTAATTTTTCAAAAATAAAATAAGGTATTTACATTATATAGCTATATATAGGTATAGGTACAATATATGGTTTTGATTTTTGATTTTTAATTTATTATTTTTATACATTTTTATTGCCATTTTATATTTTATTTATTTATATCATAAAATAAGGAATAAAAAGATATTTTTATTTTATTTTTATTATTTATATACAATAGTGAAATAAATACATATGTACATCTATGTACATGGTGTATTTACAATATTATTTTTGATTTTTAATTTTGTTCTTTTTATTTTGGTTTTGATTTAATGGTTTTTATTTTATTTATTTACATCATAAAATATAGAATATATACAAATTTTATAAAACTTAATTTTATTTATTTATAAGGTGAAATAAATATAAGTGTGCTTGTATGTACAAGGTGGATATATACAAGTGATCTATTTTTATTTTCTTTTTGATTTTTCTATTTTTATCTTGATTTTATATTTATAAATAACTACAAGTATTTACAAGCCCATTTTAATCTCTTTTTGGAGGAAAATATTTTTATTATATTTATAGGCATATTTACACACATGAGCCCCTATCTCCCTCTACTTTGGCTTTTACGCGGTCAGTCCCATGCTGAGCCCTCCCTTGGGTTAGGTTGCTCAATATTTATTCTAAATATTTTCTCTCTTTTTTCTTTTTTGATCTGTATTCTTTTATTTTTGCACAAAAACATGCTAATTATTACTTTTTACACCATGCATGCTTTTGGTAATTATTTATATTTACAAATATATACATGCATTTGCAAAGGTTTTTGTAGCTAAAATATAAGAATAAAGAGTGATGCATGAGTATTCATCACCCACCGACTTCTTCAATATTGCAGATAGGTCCTGGATCATGTAGACCACGTGCGCAGTGGGTATTTTGCATTTATACCCTTGCATGTTTTCATAATTGCAAAAATATCCCTATGTGTGTGGGTTATTTATAGGGAAGGTCCCAAACTTTCTTGTATTTACATTTTAATCCCTCTCAGGGACCTGTTTGCAGTTATCTTTCATGTTTTCTTTCAGTTATGCCCTTGTCTTTTTTTTGTATATCTTGAGCTTCGTAACTCCGATTGAGACGATTTCAGTGGCATTTTGAAGTTCTCTTTATTGTCTTCCTTATGTATGTTTTTATTCCAGAATTGTCACTTCTAAATTTGATGTGTTATTTTATATATTAAATGTCTTCATTCAAATGACTCTCGTGCCTAATTTTTACATGAATGAAGAATGCTTCATTATTTGACATCGATTTGACTTGTATTTTAATGGCTCAAGTATTTCTGATCTAGGGCTTGTTTGCTTTGCATTTCATCGCATCTAATTGCATGACTAAAAACTAAATAAAAAAATATGCATGTTTTATATTTGCTTAATGCATCATCATTTTGTCTTCTTGCACTGTTGACCTATTGGTTCTTCAACTCAACACTTAAATAGATAAATAAGAGTCTTAATAATTACGAGAGTGGCTCGTGTCCTTGAGTTCGACCTTGGTTTCTTACCAAGTAAAATAAATGAATGACCATCCGATTCTATTTGACTAAGCATTTAGATGGTTTTTGACGAACCTAATTTAGCCAGGCTACAACGTTCTTAAGTGCTAAATCTGCACTCTTAGAGGGCCGAAATCACGGCTCGTCAGATGGTGCCATTGCCGGGGACACGGCTCATTTCTTGTCTATTTGTACTTTTATTTATTCTATTAAGTGATTCATTTTGTAGGTCAATTTGTTTATCTATTTTGCATTGCAAAATTTTTCTTTTTTATTTGATATCTAACCTTTGCTTCTGTGACAAGGCCCTTGGTGTTTAAGGAGGCAAGGAGCAGGCGCTTCCCGCTGCGAGGAGCCACAGAAGCATGCTTGGAGCAAATAGAAAAGAAGAAAAAAATGTATCTTATTCATCATGTAATAATCTTCTTTTACAGTAGTCTTCGATCGAAGACTCACGATTGTAAACGAACGAATGAGGTTGTGTGGGGATCGTCCCCACTTGAGTGTCGATCTAAGACCAGGAACGCGACTCTTTGAGCGTATTTTTTTTTTCATTTTTCATGTGCTTGCTCGTAGGTAGGACACACTAAAATATAGACGCACATAATCTCGCTTATCTTAGCCAAATTTAATGGACATTCGTCCCCGCTAATAGAAGCATGATTAGGTACAGCTTTTGATCAACTTGCATACATGATTTTGGTTTTTAAAAAAAACAGCCCAAGTTTTCAAGTATTTTTTTCAAGTTAATGCATGTTTTATTCGCTTATCTAAAATCATGATTTTTATCGAATACATGGTTTTTCTCGATTTCCCCTCCTATCTTGATGACCTAGGTTAATGGAAAATGGGAATGAATGGTAGACGATGAATGCTTGGCTTTTGTGCTCACCTAAATTCAGTGACAACCTTAAGAAAAATAATTGGGACTGTTAATTGCAAGTCAACCTAAAATGGAGTAAAATTTTGTTTTGGGAGAGCAACACCGTCGTTTACGCAATTGATTTTAATTAGCATCTCTTTTGCGTAAAATAAAATGTTTTAATCACCAATAAAATAGACAAGATAATAAACCAACCTCGGTTGGTCTCATGTGTGAGTTGGTGAAATAAAAGGGTCTTGCATGTTTGATTGAGCCATGTTTGCTCCGACACCCTCCCTTGACCTTAGATCCTCCATTAATCTCCGCAGATTCATCCACTCATTTGTATATCCATCCTTCTTCTTCGTTCACATTGGGTCTCTCCCAACATCAAATCTCCATACTTAGGCTAATCTCATCCTAAGTATAGGGGGACCCGAGTTCCTGTGATTTTCTCCACTCATCTTTTCCTTAACTTTATACTTAGGTTATTTCTAACCTAAGTATAGGGGGAGCCCCCTTGGTTCTCGTATATTTCTCTATATTTTAAATGGACCTATGTACTTGTATCATCTAGTGCTATGAGGACATAGCAAAGTTTAAGTATAGGGGGTATACCCTATACAGTACATTTACTTTAGCTATAATCTAAAAAAATTGAAAATTTTAAAACTTTTAAGCTAAAGTAAAATTCTTTTAACTAAGTGGACTCAGTGATTTTTACGGCTTTCTATATTATGTTACACTATTTTTATAAAAATATTTTTGAAAATAATTTGAAAAATGAGTTTTCCTTGTTTTGAAAAATCTTTTGAAAATGTTTTGAAAATTTTTATTTATGTAACGTGGTATTGAAGTTCTCTTTTCGATTTCAAGGGAAGTTGAGCCTAACCTGTGTTCTAACTTCTAATTAAAAATCCATAAAAAAGAGAAAAAAATCAAAATCCATTAGGAGTCATTAGTGACTACTAAGCCCAATTAAGTAGCAGCGTTCAGTGAGAGTTCGCCCTTAATAGAGTGGATGGTTTAGAGGACATCGCGTAAGGCCCCGTCCTCAAGTAACGGGCTCCGGCCTGTACTTACACCCATACTATCTGAATGCAGATGCATCTACTTAATTGAGTTTAGGCAGTCCTAATATCTCTTGAAGCTTAAAAAAAAGAAAGAAAGAAAAAATATTGTGTGTGTTTTTGAATGAAGGAGTTGGATTAATCCTCTATATTCACACTTCCACCCAGGATCTGAAGTGTTCAAGGAAACATAGTTTCTGAGGACTTGAGATTTTAGGTTAACCAGCCTTAGCCATCAGGGTTGTAGACTTAATCATCCACATTCCCCTAGATGTCTAGATTTGCATGCTATATTTCCATGCTTAATCTCAGAACATAAGAATATGATTAGCACATCACATGCACGACTCCAATTTCGATGAGATGAGTTGATTCTTCACTTGAGAGACTGTGGTGAGGGATTCGAGTCTGGACTTGATCTAATGATGCTCGAGGATGGGATAAAATCTTTGAAGTCTTCATGAAACCTAAGTGTCAACAATTTTAGCCAGTATGCGAACTTGGTTCTTATACTAATCTCTTGACATTGACCTAAGTTCCAGGGTGTGAAATAAATAAAAAATGTTGATCAGTGTGCGCCAACTCTTGGTAAAAGCAGTGGAGCTAGCCAAAATACTACAAATAAATTAAATGTTAAAGAAAAGCTCTCATTCCACAAAGTTACATATCAAAGAGCTTCCACCAAAGGCGAGCGCTCCCAAACTTTTCAAAGTGTCCACTTGGACCACCGCTACTAGGACCAGGAGTCGAGCTTGCACCAAAAAAGGGCTCTGCATCGTAAATGCTACAAGTCTGGGTGTAGAAGGTATGATAGGTACTCGAAAAAGACACACCCTGGTGTACTGCCAGGAAAACAAGTGCCGACGGCTCCAACTTTTCTTGATGGACGCACTGATCAACACCAAAAAAATGCGTTGCGTAATAAGGCACTAATAGAGGATCCTTGTTCCAATGAGAGGTAGAGAAGAAATGTCACAATCCCATGCCCTCCATTTCTGGCCTTCCATCTACATTTTTCAATCTGACAACTAAAGAGACGGTGGACTGAATGCAAGATTTGATTTATTCCCTAGTGTTGAGGATTGGGTCCTTAGGAGAGTTTTTCAGACCAAGACCTTGGGTGAAGGTTTAACTCTAATCTCGTGAACGCAGTCAACACTAAATATCATACCCTTAGTCGATATGTACATCAGAGAGAGTCTGGATAATTAGAGGAATTGGGTGCCTCTTTATTAGGGCTGGGTTGAGCTCTAAAATTATGGACCTCTAAAGTTGAGTGGACTTGAACAGATTGGATATTGTACTCACATGCACAAGGGGGTTAATCCGGTTTATTCATTCTCTTCGATTCTTGAGGACGAGCATAGTTGAAGTATAGGGGGGTGATGAAACTCGATTTCATCATCTTAATTGTCCATTTTAACCCCCTTGCTTAAAAGTGTGTCAATAAAAATCAGATAAAGTCATGTAATTATCAGAGTCTTGAATAAATTAAAAATCACAAAAATGTCAAAACTAAAATCCATGGTGTTTTTAGCCTTAAAAATACCCCTAAAAATATTTTCTGTCTTTACATGACCTCATCTCCATTTTTTGTCAACATGAAAATTGTAGAGCTCATTGAGATCTACAACTTTCATGTTTTGAGTTTTCTAAAATTCGGTCATTTTCTCCTCCATATCTTACCATCTTTCTCTGAATAACATGATTGGGCCACGTGGCTCATTCTGGTTGAGCCACGTGGCCGCATATCCTCGCACCACGCCACCGTGCCTAGCAGTCGTCAGATAAAAGTCTGGGAGCTTTAATCGTAATCGTTCATCATGTACTCAATTTCTGTCGTCAGATCAAGCTCCTGCTCTCATCACCGCCATCCGTTCGCGCCTCGTCCATAGCCCGCCACGTGGCGCCTTGTACACCATTCGATCGCCCCCAGCCACTCAATCCCAGCCGCTCTACTCCGCTGATCCATCTACCGTTTGATCGAATTCTAGACGCTATCTGGACCGTCCACCAACGTCACGCCAGTAGCACGACATGTGGCGTACCCAGTCGCCCTTCAATCGCATCGCGTTGGACTTAATCGTAACCACCCGATAGCGCCTTCTTCTCGACCATTGGATCGCAAAATCCAACGGTTAAATCTTCATCGTCAACCTCCAGTCCCCCCTCTATCGCACGTTCTCCACCTTTCGTAGCAGCCTCCCCCTTCCCATTTTCTCCATCATTTCCGATGCCCTCCTCTCTCGCTAATCGTCTCATGATGTTCATCTATCATCCAGCATCCTCGCGGTAGTCCACTCATCCCATAACGCCCATCCACTCGCTCCATATCTACCCCACAAGTTGTGCCCATCACCACCTGGAACCACCGACTTCACCCCTTAAATACTCCATCGTTGCCTTCTATTCCCGGTGTCCACCTTTATGCGGGGCGAGGCCCAGCCCTCCTCCAACTCCCTGTGACAGGGGGAGGTGGCAGGATCGAGCAAAGATGGCCTCCGTCTTCGGGGTCGACCCGCCGCCCTCCATGGCGATGTCGCGGTGCTCCAAACCCGCCAAGTTGCTCCCCATGGCTGGGGGAGTCCAGCGATGACCCGGGGCTCGAATTGAACCCCAACCCAAGCCCCCGACCGCCATCTCCGACCAGATAAGCTTCCTCGTCCCTCTTTGTATTTTTCCTACATTTTCGCTTAATTATTTAGGAGGTTACACACACCCTCACACTCCATTGAACCCCCCACGAGCTCCTCCTACTATCCTTCACCTTCTCCAGATCCTCTGATCGCACCCTCTCCCTTTTCCGCCACTGATCGCCTCCGACCTCTCCGGCGGAAGAGTTCTGGTTCCTCATCCTCATCGTTCGAATGGAGCCCCATACCACTCACACACGCCACCCCTATGTTTCGGTTGTTGTTCCTAACCACTAATGAATACCCATTCATCACTCTTTATTCTTTTATTTTAGCTACAAAACCTTTACCAAACACATGTATATTCTTGTAAATACAAATAATTATCAAATTGCATGCATTGTGTAAAATACAATAATTAGCATGTTTTTGTGCATAAATAAATGAATAAAGAGATAAAAGAAAAAGAGGGAGATATTTAGAATAAATATTGAGCGACCTAATCCCAAGGGAGAGCTCAACATGGGCCTGACCGCATAAAAAACCAAGTAGAGGGAGATAAGGAAGCTCATGTGTGTAAATATACCTGTAAATAAATAAAAAAATTTTCCTCTAAAAATAAAAATAAAATTGGGTTGTATTTATTTGTATATATTTGTAAATACAAAATCAAAACAAAAATAAGAAAAACTAAAAAGAAAATTAAATCCCTCATCTATTGTACATACACCTTGTACATAGAACCCCTTTTTCTATTTATTTATCCCTATAAATAAATAAATAAATCAAAATCCCTTAAAAATTGTATATATTCTACACTTAATGGTGTAAATAAATAAAATAAAAATCACAAAACCAAAAATAAATTAAAAAGGAATAAAAATAAAATCAAGTCCTCCATTGTATATATACCATATATGTATATAAATAAACTTATTTATTTACCCTTGTAATTAAATAATAAAAATAAAATAAAAATACCTAATTATTCCAAATTTTATCCTATAAATAAATAAAATATAAAATTGGAATAAAAATGCACAAAAATAAGTAATTAAAAATCAAAAATCAAAAAGACAATATTGTATATATACATATATATTATACTATATTGTACATACCTTATTTTTATTTCAAAAAAATAAATAAAAATCACAAAAAATAGTTTAAAATAAAAGAAATATTTTTCATGTTTTGAGTTTTGGATAATTCGGCCATATACTATTTTTTATTGAATTTCCAAATCTTTTAAACGTGACCGCATTTCATTGGTCCACGGGGGATGTTGACCCCCCGATCAACTCCCCCCCGGACCACAGCCCCGCAGATCTGCGTCCGACTCGCTTCTTCTCCCATTTATTGCGCGTCGATCCGATCGCCAATCATCGAAACCCCGGGTCCTAATCCATCATCGTTCATCACTGATCCACGCCCGGGGTGGATTTAAGGGGTCTAAGCTCCGATAAGCTCGCCCACCCTCTCTTAACCGGACCCCTAGCCGTATTTAATTCGAGCTCCGCACGCACTTTCACTCATCTTTGGCTCCCCATTTCCCTACCCAGGACCTCCACCACCTTCGTCTGAGTGACAGCTCGCGATTGGCGATGTCGCAGTGAGGAGAGAGTGCTCGGACCATCGATCCGGTGACCTAGCGCCGCCGTGCGCCGCCCCCTGCGTGGTGCTCGAGCCTCGGGCATCGACGGCCCTCGAGGCAAGGACCAGGAGCTTCATCGTCTCGTACCCAGTCGACATCGACCATCAGGTAACCTTAGATCTTCATATTTTTTGCTAATTTCTGTTTACCCCCAAATCACTCCATCGCCGTCGACCTTCGATTCCGGCCACACTCGTCACTATCTTGATAATCGGAGTCGACCTTCACCTTTGCCCTTCTCCCACGCACATTCTACATCCATCCATTCAACCCAGTTCACACAGGAACTGGGATTCGAGCTCCTATGCCGTCGCATCGCCGGAGCTCCTCCATTCCGACGCACCAATCACCCCCATCACCTCTAACCGGGTCGAGGCATTTCGCCCTCGACCCAGGAGTGCTTCTGTGTAGCTTTGCAGGTCAGAGGAGGACCATCTGAGGTCCCCCAAATTCAGCATAGGAGCTTGAGCTCCGCCGTCGTCGCATGAGCTTCTCGGAGCTCCTCGGCATCATCGGAAGAGTTCTTCAGACGCGGGAGGCTACAGCGTGTAACATTCAGACACGACAAAATATTTTTATATACTAAACGCAAAGGTCAATGAAGTCGATGGATGGATACAAATATGATGTTACCATATTTACTCTAGAATATGCATATACATATGAAATAACATAGATATAGATTTGTATGGATAAGACGTTAGTGGTCAAAGCATAATTGACAGATAAGAGAATGAATTGGTGCGAGATGTCTAGAGTATGATAGTGATTGATTATAGTCCGACGACGATACATTTAATTTATTGAATAGAAATAAGAATATAATTATACCTATATTCATATTTGTATGTGCCTGTTTTCATCCCAAATAATAATTAACTAATAGTGTGTAAAAGAAAATGGAGTTATTAGTATTTAAATAAATAAGGGATGGATAAGATATATATATACATGAGAAATGGGATTGCAAGGAATGAAACCTACCCCTCGTAGTGGGATGTAAGATATGGTCATATCAAGTTTAATATGGATAATTATCAAGTCCCCGATGTGCATGCAAGAAATAAATGGTGGAGGGACAAGTAGCATATGCATGCTACGTGTAACCTAAGGGAAAAAGAGGAAGGATACCTCCTACATTAGAATTGTATACGTTATGTGCGATATAAATAAGACTGAGAATAGAGGTGCCATTACTAGAATATATTTGGAGGACAGAAGTAAAATCGTCTGTCTCTATCGCCTGGATCAGGGACGAATATCTGGGAGTGATACACCAGTAAGTCCTCATAACTCGTATGTTCTATTATGGCTCTCATGCATCTTCCTTCTCCATGCAAGAGTACACTTGAGAAATTAGGTATTAATTGGATCCTCTTCTCTTACCAAGAATTGGTTTGACCATAGACTTGTAGTCTGTTAATGATATCATGTACGTGGATCTTGACATGGATTATATAGCCTTGATATTTATGGAGTATAAAGAGGGTATTATGTGAGATATTCGAGCTAGACTGTAATATAGCTCCATAATTACACATGTGGATGTACATAGCTTAATATCAATACCAATTATAGGAAAGAGAGTGTAAGATAATGGTCAAAGGACTTACAGGAAACGAAAACTGATAATAATATTTGTGTTTTTTTTCCATTTTAGTAATTGACAGAATCAGATCATTAACTGATAACCTTATGTTAGTCATCCAAAATCTATTACGGTTGCAAATTGATAGTCGTTCTAGATACATTTCTTGACAAACCTATTGGGTTACTTTAATACTCACGAATGTTTAGAAGTACATTAGTGGAGGCTACACCAATTATACCCAAGAAGTTAAAATTAAATGCATATGGAGAGAAGTATGTCTGAGAAACATACAGTAATAACAATCCTTATTGATGTATAAATTAACTCGATTTACATGCTCAATATAGGTAAAGGTAGAGGTGGAGTGGAAAAAAAATCCTACACTTGCATAAAGGTGAGTGGTTTCAAGCCTATTTTAAGATATAACCCCTGTTTTCATAGATACATTTCAATATTACAGTTTGAGGTGCCTTTGGATTATGCTATGTACATGTATAGTTTAGTCTGATAATTAGATAAGCTGGGTTTTTGTCCAAGATGATGGTAGCTTAGTGAAGTTGGTATTGTACACAAGTTTAATGTATGATAGAAAAGCTTAGTTTCACGTTTCAGTATTCAATTATGTTGTTTAATACTACAGAATTTTTTTTTCAGATAAGTACATATAAGTGCAGTATGATGATATGATTCAGAGATCATAAATTTCTCAGTTTACAGTTATATTACTATGGATCGGAAAATATGTCAGAAATAATGACCACCACAGTAGCTCTCAGATATGGTCATGAACTAGCCATCAGATATGGTGACGTCATCAGATATGACCCTGAAACACGCCATCAGATATGGCAACGTCATATATGATTCAGAGGACTTTGGGTCCGCATTTTGTATACACATAGGCTTTGGGCCGTATGCAGAATGTTCTCTAGCCTTTGGGGCTGTCTACGCGTGTGACTTAGTTTGTTTCAGTGTTCATGGGCGTAGTATGTTAGCCACAGTGGTGTTGTTATAACAGCTAGAAAATAGAAATTTGTTTTTATTTCTGCAAGATTTTAGACAGCCAGATAGTATATTAATTTCAGTTTATCAGTTTGATATTTCAATTTCTGTACAACATCATTTTTTTCGCAAAGCTTCATTTTTCTTATGAAATTGCCCTATTATAGCATTACATTTTATTTCAACTACCAGCAAAGTTATTTTCTAAATAGCCAATATTTTTCCTTACTAAGTGCTTGAGACCCACTCACTGGGTCTAAGCTCATTTTGAGTTTAGACTCAACCCTCTATTATTAAATATTATTTACAGACACATCTGAGAAGGAACCATAGGAGACGCGAGGGAACGGACTAAGCTTTTTGCAGATAGTGGGACTTTCACTCCGTCCTTGTGATATTACAACAAGAATTTTTGGTTCTTCAGGTAAAATGGTTGATACTTGGTGTTTTGTGAAATAGAAAGACTTGTATATGAACTTTAGAAGTAGATAACGGTTGTACATAAGGAGCAAAGGAAATATGTTTGTTACTGTGAATGTGGTTTATGACTTGGATGATGATGGAAGATGTTAAATGAGAATTTTATGCAAAAGTTTTATAAAGATTATTTCAGGTACAAGCCAGCGTTTGGGAGTCCATAAAATAGAGGAATTGCTGTCGGATTTTTTTTAAACATGCTAATTATGATAAAAGAAGATCGGAGTGTTTTAAATGTCGCGCTCGTCTTGACTAGCGGGGCGGGTCGTGACATTCTGGTGGTATCAGAGCAATGGTTTATGAAATTTGATCAAAATCGATAGTCGAGGTTGATATATGAATCCGTTGGTGGTTATGATTTATGTATTGAACTTTGAGATGAATTGGAAAGGATATTGGAATAATGATGTTTTGTTATTGAGGACTTATCTATATTTTACCCTGAGATTTGAGGATTTATAATTTTGGAAGAGCTAATTAAGAAAATTTATTTATGTAGGATGCAATGTCAGCTGATCAACCTTCTCAGACCTCACAAGGACCAAGTAGTGGACATGATGGGAGTAATAATAATAATATGCAGGAGACTTTGGCATTAATAGCTCAGACCTTGGGAAGCATGGCTGCTCGATCGATGAGATCGCCTGAATTTGAAAATCAGTTGCCATTTGAGCATGTTCGGAAATTAGGTGCAAAAGATTTTGTAGGCACGACGGATCCGAAAGTGGCAAGAGACTGGTTTGAACACATGGAGAAGATATTTGAATTGATGGAGTGTACTGAAGTACAAAAGTTGAGATATGCAATATTTCTGTTAAAAGAAAATGCTGATGACTGGTGGAAATCAGTGAAGATGAAGTACACCAATCCATCTGAGATTACTTGGCAGATATTTGAAAAAGAATTCAATGAAAAATATTATCCGAGAGTATATCAAGAAGATCGATGCAAAGAATTCTTATTTCTTACTCAAGGGAGTTTTTCTGTTGATGAATATGAGAAACGCTTTACGGAATTATTAAAGTTTGCAGCCTCTTTAGTGAAGACTGAAGAAGATAAATGCCGACGTTTCGAAGATGGACTCCATATAGATATTAAGTCAATGGTCTCAGCCAATGGATATACTGAGTATGGTAAATTAGTGGAAGCTGCCCGTAGATCTGAACGTGTGGTGCGGGAAAGGCAAAGGTGTAATGATCATAGTAGGAAAAGATTTGGGGAAAGACCACCATGGAGAGGATCCGAGAATAAAGTTAGAAGAAATTTTGAAAATCCAAGACAATACAACTTATCTGCTCAAAGATATAGGGGAAATCAAATGGGTAGATTTGCTCCAGAAAATTCTAGAAATGCAGGATTTTCTTATCCTCAATGTACCATCTGTGGGAAGCGTCATTCAGGAGAATGTCGCAGTGGATCATCAGGTTGTTATAATTATGGTCAGACAGGCCATGTACGCCGAAATTGCCCAAATCTTATATCAAACTTGGGAAATGCAAGGACACCAGTTCAACAGAATATCCATGCTAGGGCAATAACTCAAGAACCCCAACCAAAGAATGAAGAAAGGAGAAATGATATTATAAGGAAAGGAAATAAAAAGGCACAAAATCAGGGAAAAGCTTTTGCGATGACACTCCAAGAAGCCATCTCTGCTGAGGATGTGGTCTCAGGTACCACTGTTATTTTTGGCAGAAATGCCTATACCCTTATTGATTCTGGTGCCAGTCATTCATTTATTTCTCGAAAATTTTCTGTGTTTGCGGATAAAGAAATGGGTATACTTGATCATGCATTATCAATCTCCTTACCTAAAGGAGAGCCTGAGATTGTTTGGAATGTCTTTAAAGACTGTTTGATAGAGATTGGTGGAGGTCAGGTGATCGTGAATCTTATCCCTATGGAAATTAAAGAATTTGATGCCATTATATGGATGGATTGTTTGACATCATATCATGCCTTACTAGATTGCTTTCAGAAGAAAGTTATTTTTCGAATACCAAGCGAGACAGAGTTTACATTTTTTGGAGAAAGGAGTGTATACCCAACACATGTCATTTCTAGTATAGTAGCACATAAATTACTCAGGAAGGGATATTCATCTTTTGTTGCCCTAGTATACAATACAAAAGCTGAAACCATATGCTTAGAAAATATCCCTATAGTGAAAGAATTTCCTGAAGTATTTCCTGATGAACTATCGGGACTTCCTCCAGATAGAGAAATTGAATTCAATATTGACTTGATACCCGGTACCACCCCAATTGCATTGACTCCTTATAGAATGGCTCCAGCTGAACTTAGGGAATTGAAGATTCAGTTGCAAGAGTTAACAGACAAGGGATTTATTCAGTCTAGTATTTCTCCATGGGGAGCACCTGTTCTTTTTGTTAAAAAGAAAGATGGTTCTTTGAGACTTTGTATTGATTATCGAAGGTTGAATCGAGTAACGGTACGTAATAATTATCCTCTTCCTCGGATAGATGATTTGTTTGATCAATTGCAAGGGGCTTCTGTATTCTCGAAGATAGATTTGCGATCAGGCTATCATCAATTGAAGATTAAAGCCGAAGATGTCCCTAAAACAGCTTTTCGGACTCGTTATGGACATTATGAATTCTTAGTAATGCCTTTTGGATTGACGAACGCCCCTGCCGCTTTTATGGATTTGATGAATCGAGTATTTCGTCCTTTATTGGATAAATTTGTGATCGTGTTTATTGATGATATTTTAGTATACTCGAAGTCAGAGGAAGAACATAAAGACCATTTGAGAACAGTATTACAGACGTTGAAGGACCATCAGTTATTTGCAAAATTTGATAAATGTGAGTTCTGGTTGAAGAAGGTTGCCTTTCTAGGGCATGTTATTTCGGGAGAAGGTATATCTGTTGACCCGAGTAAAATAGAGGCAGTTATGAATTGGAAGCAACCAGCAAGTGTCTCAGAGATTCGAAGTTTTCTTGGCTTAGCAGGATACTATAGAAGATTTGTGGAGAATTTTTCAAGAATTGCAGCGCCATTGACAAAATTGACTAGGAAGGAAGTAAATTTTATTTGGGATGATGAATGTGAAGAGAGTTTTCAGGAACTTAAGAATCGTTTGACCTCCGCTCCAATTCTTAGCCTTCCCTCTGGGAATGGTGGATTTGTAATTTATAGCGATGCATCACGACAAGGTTTGGGATGTGTTCTAATGCAGAATGGGAAAGTGATTGCCTATGCTTCCAGACAGCTTAAGCCACATGAGCTGAATTATCCTACACATGATTTGGAATTAGCTGCGGTAGTATTTGCCTTGAAAATTTGGAGGCACTACTTATATGGCGAGACATGTCAAATTTTCACTGATCATAAGAGCTTGAAATATATATTCTCTCAGAAAGATTTGAATCTTAGGCAAAGAAGATGGCTCGAATTAATAAAAGATTATGATTGTACCATTGAGTATCATCCTGGAAAAGCAAATGTAGTGGCAGATGCTCTTAGTCGGAAGTCTAGAGGTGAACTAACATATGTAAAGACTGAACAGCACTCATTATTGTCACAGTTAAGGGGACTACGTGCAAACCTGACCGTACATGATTCTGGGGTTTTGTTAGCTACCTTACAGGTTAGGCCTATATTATATGATAAAATACGAGACGCTCAAGAATCTGATCCAGATATTAAAAGAATGCGAGGGAAAGTGGAGAAAGGAGAATTGCCTGATTTCACGATAAATGAGCATGGAGTACTATTTTTCAAGCAAAGACTGTGTGTCCCACAACTTACAGAGCTTAGAACAGAAATTCTTGAGGAAGCACATAACTCTATGTATGTAATGCATCCAGGAAGCACAAAAATGTATAGAACATTGAAACCATGCTATTGGTGGTCAGGAATGAAAAGAGAGATTGCAGAATATGTATCGAGATGTTTGATTTGTCAACAAACTAAACCAGAACATATGCGACCAGCTGGTGCATTGCAACCTCTTCCGATCCCTGAATGGAAATGGGAACATATTACTATGGATTTCGTTACTGGATTGCCCAGGACTCGTCGAGGTCATGATGCGATCTGGGTAATTGTTGATAGATTGACCAAGTCCGCTCATTTCATAGCGGTCAATACGACTTATACGTTGGACCGCTTGGGTAAGATTTTTGTGGATGAAATAGTACGGTTACATGGAGCGCCAGTTTCAATTGTGTCTGATAGAGATCCTCGTTTTACCTCTAGATTTTGGCCTAGTCTACATAAAGCAATGGGTACAAAATTAGCATTCAGCACGGCTTTTCACCCACAAACTGATGGGCAGTCCGAGTGGACTATTCAAACTTTGGAAGATATGCTGAGAGCTTGTGCATTAAGTTTTAAAGATAGTTGGGATGAACATCTATCGCTTATGGAATTTGCTTACAATAATAGCTATCAGGCAAGTATTGGGATGGCGCCATATGAAGCCCTTTATGGTCGAGCATGCAGAACTCCTGTTTGTTGGACCGAAGTAGGAGAGCGTAAATTAGTCCAACCTGAATTAGTACAAAATATGGTGGAGAAAATTGAAGAGGTCAAGAGAAACTTGAAGGCTGCACAAGGTAGACAGAAAAGTTATGCGGACAAGAGAAGAAGAGATCTAGAATTTCAAGTGGGTGATCATGTATTTTTACGTGTATCTCCTTGGAAGGGTATAATCAGATTTGGAAAGAAGGGAAAACTAAGCCCACGCTACATTGGTCCGTATGAAATTGTAGAAAGAATAGGCAAGGTAGCGTATCGTCTTCGACTCCCGCCTGAGCTAGCAAGGATACATGATATTTTCCATGTTTCTACTCTTCGGAAATATATTCCAGACCCCTCACATGTTATACAACCGCAAGAAATTCAACTGAAAGAGGACCTTTCTTACAAAGAGATTCCAGTACAAATTTTAGATTATAAAGTTCAAGACTTCGGATGAAGAAGATACCTCTGGTAAAAGTTCTCTGGAGGAGCCATGCAATAGAAGAAGCGACATGGGAAAGAGAAGAGGAAATGCGATCTCAATACCCACGGTTATTCTCACGTTGACTGAGGTACGAAAATTTCGAGGACGAAATTTATTTTAAGTAGGGAAGAATTGTAACATTCAGACACGACAAAATATTTTTATATACTAAACGCAAAGGTCAATGAAGTCGATGGATGGATACAAATATGCTGTTACCATATTTACTCTAGAATATGCATATACATATGAAATAACATAGATATAGATTTGTATGGATAAGACGTTAGTGGTCAAAGCATAATTGACAGATAAGAGAATGAATTGGTGCGAGATGTCTAGAGTATGATAGTGATTGATTATAGTCCGACGACGATACATTTAATTTATTGAATAGAAATAAGAATATAATTATACCTATATTCATATTTGTATGTGCCCGTTTTCATCCCAAATAATAATTAACTAATAGTGTGTAAAAGAAAATGGAGTTATTAATATTTAAATAAATAAGGGATGGATAAGATATATATATATATACATGAGAAATGGGATTGCAAGGAATGAAACCTACCCCTCGTAGTGGGATGTAAGATATGGTCATATCAAGTTTAATATGGATAATTATCAAGTCCCCGATGTGCATGCAAGAAATAAATGGTGGAGGGACAAGTAGCATATGCATGCTACGTGTAACCTAAGGGAAAAAGAGGAAGGATACCTCCTACATTAGAATTGTATACGTTATGTGCGATATAAATAAGACTGAGAATAGAGGTGCCATTACTAGAATATATTTGGAGGACAGAAGTAAAATCGTCTGTCTCTATCGCCTGGATCAGGGACGAATATCTGGGAGTGATACACCAGTAAGTCCTCATAACTCGTATGTTCTATTATGGCTCTCAGGCATCTTCCTTCTCCATGCAAGAGTACACTTGAGAAATTAGGTATTAATTGGATCCTCTTCTCTTACCAAGAATTGGTTTGACCATAGACTTGTAGTCTGTTAATGATATCATGTACGTGGATCTTGACATGGATTATATAGCCTTGATATTTATGGAGTATAAAGAGGGTATTATGTGAGATATTCGAGCTAGACTGTAATATAGCTCCATAATTACACATGTGGATGTACATAGCTTAATATCAATACCAATTATAGGAAAGAGAGTGTAAGATAATGGTCAAAGGACTTACAGGAAACGAAAACTGATAATAATATTTGTGTTTTTTTTCCATTTTAGTAATTGACAGAATCAGATCATTAACTGATAACCTTATGTTAGTCATCCAAAATCTATTACGGTTGCAAATTGATAGTCGTTCTAGATACATTTCTTGACAAACCTATTGGGTTACTTTAATACTCACGAATGTTTAGAAGTACATTAGTGGAGGCTACACCAATTATACCCAAGAAGTTAAAATTAAATGCATATGGAGAGAAGTATGTCTGAGAAACATACAGTAATAACAATCCTTATTGATGTATAAATTAACTCGATTTACATGCTCAATATAGGTAAAGGTAGAGGTGAAGGAGTGGAAAAAAAATCCTACACTTGCATAAAGGTGAGTGGTTTCAAGCCTATTTTAAGATATAACCCCTGTTTTCATAGATACATTTCAATATTACAGTTTGAGGTGCCTTTGGATTATGCTATGTACATGTATAGTTTAGTCTAATAATTAGATAAGCTGGGTTTTTGTCCAAGATGATGGTAGCTTAGTGAAGTTGGTATTGTACACAAGTTTAATGTATGATAGAAAAGCTTAGTTTCACGTTTCAGTATTCAATTATGTTGTTTAATACTACAGAATTTTTTTTTCAGATAAGTACATATAAGTGCAGTATGATGATATGATTCAGAGATCATAAATTTCTCAGTTTACAGTTATATTACTATGGATCGGAAAATATGTCAGAAATAATGACCACCACAGTAGCTCTCAGATATGGTCATGAACTAGCCATCAGATATGGTGACGTCATCAGATATGACCCTGAAACACGCCATCAGATATGGCAACGTCAGATATGATTCAGAGGACTTTGGGTCCGCATTTTGTATACACATAGGCTTTGGGCCGTATGCAGAATGTTCTCTAGCCTTTGGGGCTGTCTACGCGTGTGACTTAGTTTGTTTCAGTGTTCATGGACGTAGTATGTTAGCCACAGTGGTGTTGTTATAACAGTTAGAAAATAGAAATTTGTTTTTATTTCTGCAAGATTTTAGACAGCCAGATAGTATATTAATTTCAGTTTATCAGTTTGATATTTCAATTTCTGTACAACATCATTTTTTTCGCAAAGCTTCATTTTTCTTATGAAATTGCCCTATTATAGCATTACATTTTATTTCAACTAGCCAGCAAAGTTATTTTCTAAATAGCCAATATTTTTCCTTACTAAGTGCTTGAGACCCACTCACTGGGTCTAAGCTCATTTTGAGTTTAGACTCAACCCTCTATTATTAAATATTATTTACAGACACATCTGAGAAGGAACCATAGGAGACGCGAGGGAACGGACTAAGCTTTTTGCAGATAGTGGGACTTTCACTCCATCCTTGTGATATTACAACAAGAATTTTTGGTTCTTCAGGTAAAATGGTTGATACTTGGTGTTTTGTGAAATAGAAAGACTTGTATATGAACTTTAGAAGTAGATAACGGTTGTACATAAGGAGCAAAGGAAATATGTTTGTTACTGTGAATGTGGTTTATGACTTGGATGATGATGGAAGATGTTAAATGAGAATTTTATGCAAAAGTTTTATAAAGATTATTTCAGGTACAGGCCAGCGTTTGGGAGTCCATAAAATAGAGGAATTGCTGTCGGATTTTTTTAAACATGCTAATTATGATAAAAGAAGATCGGAGTGTTTTAAATGTCGCGCTCGTCTTGACTAGCGGGGCGGGTCGTGACACAGCGAGTCTTTTCTAATCATCAACAGCCCCCGCAGAGGTCCAGCGTGTTCGTGGTGCTCCAGCGAAGTTCGCCGGAGCTGAGTTCTTCCAGGACCTCCAGGAGACGTCCGATCTTCCTCGACGCTCCAGATTAGATCAGAGCCATCCACGTGAGGAGCAGCAGTACCCGTTCGATCATTGGAGGATAGATCTGGACCATCAGATCAGCGAGGTTTAGCCATAGCACATCCACACCGTCCGATCGTACACGTGGCACCACCTCCACTGTTCGATATGCACCGAGGGTTCTTCGAGGAGGCGCCATCGATCCACACCGTCCGATCAACCACGTGGAGTCATCCCAGCCCTTGGATTATAATAAGGGGTAATTTGCTCTTAGGCCCCTCCTACTTTGTTATTTACATTCTAGTCTTGTAAATATTTTTCGTAGTTTATTTTAATTTGGACCAATTGCATTTAGGACCATGTCATTTCTTTTAATTGCACTTCTACCCCTGTGTGTTGCGGACATATGCTTCGTCATATGCATTTTGTGGTAAATTGCATATGAAGGGCATGCAGCTTCTGTTTGTTAATGAATGAAAAATATTTTTGGTTAATTGCATTTATGCCCATGTGAGTGGTTTATTTCTGCATGTACCGAATTTAGTGGGCTTTTTACACTTTCGCCCCTGGACTTTTAGTACGTGTTACTAACAGGTCCAGGGACTTAAGTTTCTTTGCAGATAGGTCCCTGAGTGCCCCAACCACGTGCCTTGCGCGTGCAAATTTGGGATTTTTGCACCTGGACCCCCTGGATTTCTATTGTTGTTACTTTTAGTCCCCCAGAAGTTATTTTTATTGCAGACAGGTCCTTGTAACCGTGGGCTTGTGTTTGCTTTAAATAAAATATCAAATCATCTCCAAATTAAGTGAAAATTTGATACGTGGCTCATGCCACTGCTTAGAATTTTCACTAATTTTTTGGGAATTTTTGGAGCCCTTTTATTATTTTTAAAAAATCAAAAACATCCATTTTTCTCTCTGTCCAGTAATAAAAATATATATATAAAAACATTTTCAAAAATTCAAAAAAATTCACATTTTGTGTGTTTTAGTCTGTTTGATTTTCTGACCAATTTTGGTCATTTTTGGATTTATAAAAATTATAAAAATTGAAAAACATTGAAAATATCTTAAAAATTCAAATAATTCATAGAAAAACCAAAAATTAATATTTCTTTTTCCTGATTTTGCCTTTTTGTTTATAGTTTCTAGAAAAAATACCTCCAGGCTCTGTTGAGACCATTTTAGATTTTATTTTGGTCTTAGAAGCTTGGCTGGACAGCAGCTTCATTTTTCTTCCTTCTTTCATTTTTATAAAATTCCATAGAAATCAGAAAATTATCAAAAATTCACGAAAAACATAAAAAAATACAAAAACTCTAAAAATATTTTTGTTTGAGTTTTTGGATTAATTTTGAGTGATTATATAATTATGTGAAGTAGCTTGTTTTACTTGTTTTCCTATTTTCTTTATAATTTAAAAATCCAAAAAAATATAAAAATATTAAACATCCACCAAAAATCCTTTGTTTTTATTTTTCTTTCTTTTTGACTACTTCGTAGGCTGCGAGGCCATCACGTGCTCTCCGAGTTCGACCCTGGGTGCTATACCAGGTTAATATCATAGTGAGACCGCTATCTTGATTTTTATCATGTTTTGATTTTTATTTGGTGGTCTGATCTTTTTCTTGTTGAGCTTTAAGTCCCGTACGACTAAGATCGCAACGACCGTATTTACACCTTTACCTCAGTTGTTCGGGCGGCACATCAGAATGGCGCCGTTGCCGGGGAGCATGGCTTAGTAGTCCGTTTATTTTTCATTTTATTTTGTTTTCTTTTTTGTGGCTTTCCGCGGCTCTTTCTGAGTTCGCGGCTTTTCGCGGCTTTTTATTTTTCTTTTAATTTCATTTATTTTATTTTATTTTATTTTATTTTATTTTTTTTTATTGTTTTTGCTTGTTTGTTTTTGTTTTCATTATTTTGCATATATACCCTGTTTTCTTTATTTTATTTTATCTATTTCATTTTTATCTGGTATTTGACAGTCTATTATTTTCTTGCGAGGGCCCGAGGACCGAGGCGGTTACTTTCGAGGAGCCGGAGCAACTGCGGTGATCGGAGGCGGCTCCCTTCTGCACGGGGCCGTAGGATAGCGCGAGGAAGTAGCGGAGTGCGGGAGATTAGCTTAGATTAGATTAGGTTTCATTTCCAGCTATTTGAGCTATTGTTGTAATAATACAGGGACAGCAGGACACTCAGACTTTCTTAGATACTTTCGGGGTCTGTTTCGCCGAGCACCGGTGTGCTCGGGGGACCCCTTAGTTTTCTTCGCAGCTTTTTACGCGGTTTTGCTTTCTTTACTGCCTTTCCGGTTTCTCGCGGATTTTCGAGCCCCAAGCCGTAGGATTTTCTACTTGATTGTGACGTAATGCATAGGATCCAAGCACCCTAATATATCTGCATGTTCCTATAGTTCGGTAATTGGACCTATTAATAAAAGATTAATAAATTAGTTGACTCACTTCCTTCAAGCCTACGTGTCGCAGCCCACCATGCCAAGCACTGCTCCTGAACCCGATTTGTCGGGAGGAGGAGGGGTGGACCGAGACCGGACTCTTTGGATTGGAGGCTAGTGGTCGACTAGTTGTTCTTTCGAGTAGAGTTGCTATTTAGGGACTCGGTTTTCCGCATGCACCATTTAGGTAGTTTATTTTCTATCTTTCAATTCTGCGCAGATCATTTTGCATGTAGACTGCTGGAGTCAGGTACGCATCTCTTACTCTGCATGCATCATTGATTTCATCGCGTATCGGCTTTTTCGAATTCTCCCCCCTAATTTTGGACTTAATAATCAGGAGAACCGAAAAATTCGTTAGGCGATTTTGTTTAATTATTGAAAATTACCTAAAAATTTGAACCATAAAATTGGAACTGGTTAACTCTATTGACCCTAAAAGACGATCACTGAAAAATTTATCATAGCACAGTTTGCACTTTTCATCGTCAATAGAGAAATCACTAAAAAAAGAATTATATTACTATGTGGTATAAGGTAGACCATGAGACAAGGATTGAAATAATTCCTATATACACTGATTACTTTGTCTTGGAGATATTCTCAACATGCAAGGATAATGATATCATAACAGTCTTTGTAAAGCATGTTGAAGCGGACACGAGGGTCAAGAATGCTATGGAGAACGTATCACAAATTACCTTGGACATGGAAAAATGTGATGTAATGCAAACTTCATTAGATCCTGATTATGAACATTCTGTTCCTCAGATGATGAGAGTGACTATGTATCCTTAAATAGTCTTACAGATAATGATGTTGAAGCTCCTCTTAAGAATGATGCAATGCTTAGAAATCTTCCCGTCAGTTTTAATGGTGACTTTTGTCTAAATTCAATAATGTTGGAGATCATAACCTGCCTAGTGACAAGTTAAACACATCTAACAGCGCTGATGGAGAAGCAGATGCATTTAATCCAAGATGCACATATTTTAGTGAGGATGAAATTAAAGACCCTAAACTTGGTATTGGTTTGGGGTTTGCAGGCATAGAGAAACTCAAGTATGCTTTTAGGAAAGCTAACATTCTATCAGGACATGAAGTGAGGGTCGTGAAAAATTTATCAAGAAGAAGTTTTGGTCATTTGCAGGGAGTCTAATTGCTCGTACATGTTGTATGCTTCATGGGCAACTCACATGAAGACTTCTGTGATAAAGAGCTTCCAAGGATACCATATTTGCATACGAAAATTTGTTAATCATCTCGTGACTTCGGAGTGGTTGGCAAAGAAGTACATTGATCTCATCCGAGATGATCCTGAATGCAATTTTTTTTCCATTCAAAATGTATTTCTTCATGATAATTTGATCTCGATTTCCAAGATGAAAGCATACGTGGCAAAGAAATTTACCTTGGACATGATTGATGGGGACCATGAGAACCAGTATGCACAGCTTTGGGACTATGCAAATGTTCTTAACATTAAGATGCCGGGGTCAAAGGTGATGGTGGACGTTGTTGGTGCAAGTGCTTCACGCCTATCACGGTTTAGACGTGTATGTGTGTGCCTTGAACCAATTGCACATGATTTCTTAGCGGGATGAAGATCATTCATCGGCCTTGATGGTTGTCACTTCAAAGGTTCTTATGGAGGGCAACTTTTGAGCTCAATTGATCGAGATGGAAACAATCAATTATATCTAATTGCAATTGATGTAGTAGAATAAGAAACATGTGAGACATGGTCGTGGCTTTTAAAATTCTTAATAGAAATGATTGAATCTATTGAAGAGAAGAAATGGTCGTTCATATCAGACAGACAAAAGGTACTCTTGTTATTCCTTTGAATACAAACTTTATGAAAATTACAAAATTTTCTTTTGTTGTACTCTTCAACTGTTTTTTAACAATAACTTTCATGAAATGCTGTAGGGACTTGAGGAGATATTTTGAGAAGAATTTCTATTGGAGAAGAGCATCGTTTCTGTGGGAGACATTTATACAAGCATTTCAAAAAAAAGTTCAAGGGTGTGGCACTGAATAACTTTTTCTGGAGTGCAGCTAGAGCATGTACTACATTTCATTTTCGAATGTGCTCTATTAAAGATACGGGAAGAAAAACAGATGATGAAGAGGCATTCCAATAGCTTAGACATGAAGACACATGATTGTGGTTGCACTTAATGTTTCACCGCTTCTCAAAGGGCCCGTTTGGTTCGGGAATAAGCAGGAATAAGGATGGGGAATAAGGAGAATAAGGGTCTATTCTTTGTTCGGGTGGAGGATAGGAATAAGGAGAATAAGGTAAAATAAAGGTAGGTATGGTGGGATAAAGATAGGAATAAGAGTGAAATAAGATGGAATAATGGGGAATAGTCGTACCACTGAGAACTGTGTCGAGAGGAGAATTGGCCCCTTATTCCAGTGCTTATTCTCCTACCAAACAGGGCCAAAGTGTGATATGGTACTTAATAATCCTCGTTAGTCTTGGAATAACATGATCTTATAAGCAAGGGACAAATCCATATTTGATTTGTCTGAATTTGTAAGAAAACTAATGCAAGAAAGAAGATACAACATGTCATCTTACCAAGGTGTGATTTTCCCCACCAGTTAATCAAAGCTTGAGTTTTGCAAAAAAAGAGTCAAGTTCTTGTAAAGTGTTGTATGCTGGCCAGCACACATTTGAGGTGCAATACAAAGGACGAACATTTGAAGTTGATCTTGTTGTGAATTCATGTGGATGTAGTGAATGGGACTTGACCGGAATACAATGTCTCCACAGTGTAGCTTGTATTTATGCATGCAAGGAGATCCCAGGATCATGTGTCATCCACTACTATTTTAAGAACACTTACATGAGGTGTTACGAAAATATGGTTATGCATGTTCCTGATTCCACTCAATGACCAATAACAAGTTTTAATACTATTATACCACCTCAAATGTTGAAAGCTCCCGACAAGCCAAAGAAAAAACGACGAAGGGCACACGATGAGCAGTGAATACATATAAGATACGAAAGATGTATCACACTTCAAGGTGTAGGCTTTATAAGAACTTTGGACTTAATGCAAGAACATGCAAAGGTACCGGGAAGACTAGCAAGAAGAAAATGGGTGAGGGTAAAAAACGGGTTACAAGGCCTAAGAGGATGGTCACAATGGCACAAGAAATCCAAGATTTGGTCATGACACAACCAAATGGTGTTGGAACAGCCTCAAAGTGTGATTTCTATATATCTAGTATTGCTTTTACAAGCATTACCCATTCCCAATAATAACATAGTTGAATGTTTGATCTTTAGGGGAAGAGACGATCAATAGTATCCAAATGGAGATTCATGAAAATATTTTGATCTCATTTTGGTAATCCATTTAATGTTGGTGTAATGAAATGGACTCAATGTTTCTTTGCTTGGCATTCTTTTCATTTCACTACACACATATGGTTTTCATTTGTTTGTATGCACAAGATCAGACAAAGGTCGGCACTCTTTGTTGATCATTTCACTACACACATATGGTTTTCATTTGTTTGTATGCACAAGATCAGACAAAGGTCGGCACTCTTTGTTGACGATATTTTTGTATTGAAAGGATGTTGATGACAATATATATCAATTTGTGCAGCTTTTTTTATCTTCATGATGTCAATGACTTTTTCCTAAACATTACAAGCATATATGTATGTGTGTTATTGGTATCAACAGTAGAACATGATGGCGTATTTATTATAGCCTCTTTTCGTAGCCTCTTTTTATGATGGAACAAAATGTTTACAATTAATGCATCGAGAAGTGTTTTCTTGCAAGTATTTTACACCATCACAATAACTCAGTTAGTTTGATCATTATCATCGGAGTTATTACAATTTTTTGTTGGAAAAATACAGTAGTACAACTTTTACAGGTTATCAAAATTTAACATGTTGTGCAAATTAATCACTTTAGAGGGAGAAGCTGCGATAAAGCTCTATCGGAAAATCTACAAAAGGATCCTTCTTATCCGTCCTAATTTTCTAAAATAGTAAATGATGAGTTACTAGCATCCAAGGAGATGTGGGGGCATCCCTCTGAGAAGCTCTCCTCCAATTCATAGCAATTTGTCTCTTCAGATTCCGAGAATCAGAGAAATAACGGCTCATAGACAACCAAAAATTGGTATAGTTTGCAACAAGGAAAAACAATTATCATGATCTCTTGCTTATAAGAATCTAACATACTTTTTTAAAAAGAATTGTAAGCACGAATTCCATATAAGGTGAGACAAATTGTCTGCTACATAAAACTTCTCACAAATTCCATATAAAGTAAGCAATGGAACATATACACACTCACATTAACGTTCACACAGAGTCGACGACAAACACAAGGAGTCAACAACAAACAATCGGAGGCGACAACATGCTTACTATATCACAACTTTTACAAACAAATAGAGTACGATAAGCAGAAGAATTTTGGACTACAACATTTGGTATTTGCACGCAACTTCACCTCGTGATATTTCTTCTCATCGAGATCAAATTTAGCTTCAAGATTATCTTGTGATAGTTCAATGTCCTTCTTTCGAAGTAAGTCGACTATGACCTCATTTCCCCGATTGTAAATAGGAGGATCAAATCATTCAAAATAATCACATCTCCTGTTTTCAAAATTGACACAACCATAAAATCGATGTCCGAGATTGTTGTTGGTCCATGATGTCCACAATTTTGCTTAAATTCCACAATGACACCACCTACTATTAGTATGGTTGTGGTAATGATGCTTCCGATGTAACATAAGGTATTCATAATGTAAAACAAGCAAAATCAGAACATATTTTTTTTTCAAAATATCTAACATGTCTTTAACAAATGACATTATGTTCAAGGACATTCAACTTTAACAATAAAAAAGAAAGTTTCACCAAACTTAGTGATTTCCAAACAGAGAGAAAAAAAAGACAACTTCCTATCTTTAACAAATGGATTCTTTTATTGCAGTTGATATGGTTATACAAGTATGTACAAATCAGTCTTGCATACCTCAGTGCTTATCTTTAACATACCCATTGCCAAACAGAGAGAGAGGAATTGTCAATTTCCTATCTTTAAGATTCAAAATGTATGCATAATCTCGTGAACCATAGAATAGTTGTATATGCAACCTGCCATTTTCAAAATGTATGCATAGTCTGGACTGTGGTAAGGAACAAAGGAAATGTCATTCACTAGGAAACAAAGGAAACACCCTAGAGCTGCACAAATGTTTTAATTCCATAGCAATTTGACCGCCCTCACACTCCAAAATGCACAATGCGATCGATGGTGCAGTGGTCGAGCCCCTCCGTTGAAGCCTCACACAACTCTGTCACTGGTCATGCACTGTCGTCGTCGAGCGTGAGCATCGTTGTCGGCCTCGCTAGAGCAGCTCCACCGCCTAGCCCTTACAACCCTTGAAAAGGTGGCGGAAACTATTTCATCCAATGTCACTAGGGATTTGGGGGCAATTTCATTAGGGATGTTTCTGGGATAATTTGGTTAAAAATTTTCATAGTAAACGAGCATCTCCGTCCGTTGGATAAAGACTACATTGTGACTGAAATAATACATTATGTTACTGTTGAAAGTTTAGGGACTACATTGAAATCAGTTGTATAACCCAAGGACTTTTGCATAATTTACTGAATATATAACAATGAATATTATTTATTGTAAACTTAACTTGTGTTCTTGTTAGCTTTGTATGTCAATGTCATATTTTGTTATTAGGAAAAAATATCAACAAATATGATTCTCATTGTGAATTTAAAAAATCAAGTAACAAATACCATTCTTTAATATACCTTTAACTATGAAAGATATGCCAATAAATATTAATCTATTATTTGTCTTAGGTCAACTTTGTAATTAAAATGTAAGAATGATTCTAAGAAAAGAATGTGTTGAACTTAATTTGTGACGATGGTTCTTTTTTAAATGGGATTTATGGTGCTTATATGTTGACTGAATTTTGACCTTTAAGATATAATAGCACATAATATTGGATTTGAATAAAATTTGGAGTACATATAGAATATTAATCGAAATTCAAACTATAATGTTCGATTTTTGAAATCAAATTCACAAAAAAGAGAGTTACATCACGATCCAAACTCATATATGAAAGTATGCTTGTGTGGCTATACATGTTTAGTTCTCAAGTAAACTATCAATAATTCTAGAATAATCATCAGTAATTAAGGGGCACTACTCGAGCAATCGATTAACATGGAATTAATAATATATATTCTCTTTACTTACAATCAACACAAAAATAGTAATTTGAAAAAAAGAACTATTATATATGTACAAAAGGAAAAATGAATGAGATAAATAAATAAATAAAATGACGTGATAAGGAAATAATTTATTTTAGAAATAAGTAGAATATTTCATTGGAAGCTATTGGATGACATAAAGATGATAATAGAATTTCAAAGCTAACCGTTCTATGAAAATCATACAGCAAAAAACGAGTGATCATTACATACTCAATGGCCCATTGGAATATATAGACACTGATATTTACTCATTCACCAAATGAGATTAGATATTTAAAAAAAGCAATGCCATTCGATTTTTAACCGTGCATACATATATCTAATGACGTCTGCTGCTGCGCTGCTATTAATTTTTGCCACCAAAATTCCGAGTGCAACCTTTTACAGATGTGTTTGTATAGTCGAGAGTCTTCTAAATATTTTTTGCTCCCAAAATCCTGAGTGCAACCTTTTACAAATCTATCAACTATTTTATAGCTGAGTTTTTCACAGATTTGTTGACACATGGCACTCTATTGAGAGAGCTCTCTCGGTTTCTCGAGGGCTGGGTTGGGGTGGGTTGGGGTAACATGATTGGAATACTAGCTGTTTGGGATGGTTATAAAGATTAAAGAGTGTTGGAATAAAGAATGTGATGTGATGTCACTATAATTTGTGATAGAATTCCATTTCATGAAAAGATAGGGTAACTCGGGAGTAACCCGGTTAGCCAACGAGCCCAAACTCTCATCGCCACTACGGCATCTATCTCCCTCTTTCCCTGTAAATCTCTCTCCCTCTTTAACTCTCCCTCTCTCTCTCACGATCGAGTTTCTCTCTCTCCTTTCTCTCACTCGAGTTATTATCTGATCTCTCCCTCAAGGTTGCTATATTTGGATGTTGATGATTAATATTATCATTTGAAATTCAATTGCACATGGAAGTTCATGTATAAGTTATATTTTTTCTCTGGCTATTTGTTGGTAGTCACGTGTCTCTTTTTCTTTTGTTGTTATTTTGGTGTGTGTTAGTGTTGGACTTTCAAGAAGAAACTTTTGCATTTTTATGTTTTATTTATATATTGTTAAATACATCATCTTTTCATGTGATTTATTTTTATTATTTTTTTTAAATCTGAGCCGTTCATCACTCTTCGATTTGGTCCAATCAGATCGGATCATCGATTCAAACTAGTTGAACCGACGATGATGTCCACATAACATCATCATTCCTATTGACTCGGAAATATCGTACAAAGCTTAATTTACTGGTCGAAATGATTTTTGAACCGATAAAATCGGATACGTATACACAAGTATGTATATTTATATATATATATATCAGTAAAATAGTCGTTTAAAATGGGAAATATTTAAATAGAATAACATGCTTATCTATTTCGAGTAAAACTTTACAAAAAAATAGCCATATTTTCTAGCATTATTTATGAATACAATATTGTAATCATTTATGTATAGTAGCTTATAAAAAACTACTCTAAGAAGGTAGGAGTACAACTGGTATTCCAAAAAGAGAGGGTATAACTGATACTGCGGAATTTAAGAAAGGCATAAGTGAGAAAAACCATATTATTTAATTATCTGAACCTTTATATTTTGAACATTTACCAAACCATCAAAACTAGGTCAATCTGGGTCAATCCGCTCTGACCATCGGTTGGATCCAGTTTTTTATTTCATTTTATTTAGAATTTATTATATGAAACCAGCTGAATCGACTGGGTCGAGACTGGTTTCCGATCCAACCGGTCCGGTCTTTTAAACCATGTTTTTCACTTAAGTGGTTTCTCGGGTCCTGCATTGAGAATTATCTTTTTGAAATACTTGTATTTAGTTGTTGTTTTTAGGTACACATTAGTTTAAATAGTATAAAAAATGGATGATCCAGATGAATATGTGTATAGGTAAAATATGTATTGTGCAAGTTATTTGGTTACCATAATATTTTTGAAATATTATCGGTGGTATTTAATTATAGTATTTATCTCTCTTTATTATCAGTATAGTATGAATGGTTTATTCCAAATATTTATATGGTTGTATATGTCAATTTGCAATTTATTATTTATAATATCATCTTTGCTTAAGCTTATCATTAATGTTCAACTTCATTTTATAAACTTATCATGTATATTCAAAATAAATGTTTAATGATTTTTCCTTGACAATATGTTATATATTGTTGATTTGGTAAATTTGTCAGTTTATATTGTAGTGTTACAAAATTACTTCAAATAATAGTATGAAGTATATAGATGTTGTTTTGGAATTTCTTTACTTTTTGTGATAGTTATATGTCTAATGATTGTTATAAAAAAATCAGACGATCCAGATGGATCCTTCATATCATAGAAATTTGTTCTATGTGAGTTATTTGGTTACCTAATATTTGGGAAGTTATTGTGATGTCTTTTTAATAGAGATTTTCTCTCTCTTTTTTTTGACCATTTATCAGTGTAGTGGGCAAGGTTTATTGCAAATATCTATATGATTGTGTATTTATGTCAGCTTACAATCATCTTTGATAATATCATCTCTAATTAAATTACCATTACTGTCCATGTTCACCTGTTAATTTTATCATGTATATTCAAAACAAATATTCCATAATTTTTTGTTAACTTTATACGAAATTTTTCATCCCATATTTGTCAATTCATTTTATATTATTACACATTTTCTTCAAACAATAGTAGGAAGTACATTTCATAGTTAAGGAGTCATTTGTATTATTTATGTACATAAAATATATCATTTACCTTTTAGGTTGATCTTAGTTTCTCCCTAAAATATAAAGATAAATACTTTTATATTTTGTTATTTATAATCCATATTTTTTGTAATTTTAATATAATAGTTTTTAAAATATAATAAGATACTTTGAAAGAAATTTATTATTATCAAATAAATTAATTTATACCTGAATTACAACAACTATTATAATTAAATTTAACTTCTAATAACAACAAATTCCAAACTCATATTATATTAAATTACATTGTACACGTTTCAGTAATTTTGTATTAACTGTAAACACAAATTTTACTTTGAATATAAATACTTTTTAGAATACTTGTAACTTTGTTCTATTAAAAATAATGAATGCAACTCTTGTCATGCATACATTTAACTTGAAAATAGATTAAACCTTTAAATGTTGTGGCTTACGATGCATATTGATGAACCAAATTGAAGAATGTTTTGAGGACCTCATTTCAAGTTATTGTGTAATGAAGTTCATTATGAACCTATTACTAAATTATATGTGTAGCTTTGTGCCACCTGGTACGCTCCTACATCGACCTCTCCTTATTTCTGACTCTCACTCTACTCCTCTTCTGTGTCCAACTCTCTCTCATGTGCTACGTGTTACCCTTCCATTCCCCTTTGCCTCCACACCACACTGCATACCATACCTTCAATGTGCTACTTCCACCTTTCTCTCTCCTTCCTGACACCTCTCTCTCTCTCTCCCTCTATCAAAGATCATCCTCGCCATATCCCTCCTCTCCTCCATTGTCGCCTCTGGCGTCTGGTCACAGCCCCCCAACAGAACCCTAACGACGACATGTACCACCTCCTCAAAGAAGTTCACAACCTCATCATTGTCGAGTACGGACCCCTTTACCCCTCCACCAACCCCCAACTCCACCCCACCCCCGTCCCTTCTACCTCTATCCTCATCATGTGACAAGCTCCACGAGGCCGCCTTTGTCCTTCCCAACGTCGGCCAAGGCTTCTCCGCCCCCAAAGAACCGGAGCTCCCCTCCATCCACCGTACCAAGGACTGCATCTCCATGGTATTGCGATCATCAAGCCAGTGTTCGGTCTGAAGATGAAGTGGACACGAGGGGCAAAAATGATATTTGTGAAGTTAAATGCCGTTACTTTCGCCTAGATCTATAATAAACATGTATTTGTTGGGTCTAAAGAGCAAATGAAATATATTTGCCTGTAAGATGTCCTCTCTACCAACATGTCTCTACGAGTATATTGTATTTGTCTATTATTGAACCTATATTCAACTAAAATGTAGATATGTATTTTTTCCAAATATGAATACCAACAAGGATATACATTTACATTTTTTTAGATACGGATATGCATATGACTGCCAGTTCTAAGTTTTAGGATGTATACGGATATGACGAAATTAATTCCTTATGGATATTGATTTGAATATGAGTAGATATCCATAAGATGACCATGATTTGTTATCGCAGCGCAATCAAATATGTATATATGCATACTTGTATGTTATTATATCCATCTCTAAGCAAAGTAGGGATATTTAATTTTTGTAGAATATGAATGCTGATAGAAATGTACTCACAATATGTGAGACTGAATTGTGATTCTACTTGTATTTTTAGGACATATTCTTGGAAACCAATTGAAGGTTGCATTGTTAGATTATATGTGATCATGCTTACCAATAGAGGCGTCAAAATCGTTAGAGTAGGCTTTAAGTCTTGAAAGTCTCAATCTTGATCTGCATAGTACATGTATGATCCTACAAATAACAACTCGATCAGTTCAAGAAGTCATCTAGAAAAATTCAGAAAAAAATCGAATTTGTGATGAGAAGAGATGGTTTCACATTGGAAAAATAGTCATTTCAACGATTCGATGTTAGAAGCAAGATGCAGTGAAGAGAGGGGAAATAAAAGGAGTTGAAGAAGAAGAAGAATGGATGAAGAAGAACAAAGGAAAGGGAGAAGAAAGTTTACCTGAATGAGATATGTGATCACTAGTGCGGCGGTTGCTTCTTAGTAATCAAGTTGTTGCCTCCACGCTTTAGGCAAGATGAAGAGGAAGCTCAGCAGCTCCCTATGGTTGCCACAACGAAACTCGAAGAAATACAAGTGCACATATTTATTTGAATATGATTACATATCTACCCCTGCATAGTGTATAAAAAAGAATAATCCTTGTTATTTCTACAATAAATAAAATGCATAAAATACCTTGGTTTAAAGGTATTTCAATTATATGTGCAATAAAAATAAAAATAAAAGGTTTTCTTACAGATTAGTTTTCTGAACAAGATATTATTTCACAATAAATAATATTCATTGTCATATATCTAACATTGATCGCAAGACATGGCAACGAATATTCAAATAATTCGTTGCCAGATCAATGTGGCAGCAAGAGACATTTTGTCTCTTTTCTCTTCTTTTGTATATGATTTGTGAAATACAACTTCTATTTATTTTTTGCCTTTTCTATGTGCAATATATCATGATACTTTAATGATTGAAATTTGGACATTTTGAAAGGAAAATACCACTTTGCGAAAAAACTTATATGGCGCATGTAAAAAAAACATAGAATTAATAAAAAACCATCTTAAGGAGTGAAAATAATACAATGAAAGTACTTAAAATTGGATTTAATGGGGCTGCCCCGTCCCCTATTTCGGTATTTTTTTATTTAATTTTTTTGAAAAATAAAATCATGTATATTAATCCCTATATCCCTCCTATATGCCATTCGAATTTCATCAGAAATAGAGACTCCTACGGCCTCCATCGAGATAGTGTCGATTTAACAAATCCTGTACCGTTAAAAAATGACTGTCTAGATGGAGGCCGCAGGAGTCTCTGTTTTTGACGAAATTCAAATGGCATATATGAGGGATATAGAGATGAATATACATAACGATATTTTCAAAAATAAAAAAAAACGCCGCAAATGACGCGGGGGCAGCCATGTTGGCTGCCCAAGGGGGCAGCCCCATTAATCTCAAAACTCGGACTTTATATTCATATCTTGCAAAAGCTTACTATGTTTATTAGGTTGCGACGGAGATGCCTTTCGACAACTGCCACATGTTACACCAGGTGTAGTAATAGTATAGAATCCACTCCCTCTTATACATAGGGATGTCTATTGAGTTGAACGAGTCAAGTCAGTCCCAACTCAAACTCAAACTTGATATCAAAACTCGGACTCGAGCTCTGACTTGATAAGCTTCAAGCTCAGGAATACTGACTAAAACTTAAACACATTGAGTTTGAGTTGGCTCGTGAGTCACTTAACAAGCTTTTTTGTAGTAAGTTGGTTTATATTCTTTGCTTGTGAATTTTCTTTGAAGAAGCAATTGAACTCATCAATGATCTCATTAGTAATAATAACGTTTCATCTTTTTCTAGTAGAGATGGGTATGTCAGCTTGTGGTTTCTGCACAAAGGAGACACCAGAAGTTATAGAGAAAAAGAAGCCCGGTGGGAGATGATGGAGGAGATGGAAGAGGAGTCGTAGCATCACCCTAGGGAGAGGGATGGATATGGAATGTATAGGTTTCATAACTTCAATTACTTTTTTTCATCATATTCGTACTCGTACATATGGAACTAAAATTGGAGAAGTTAAAAATTAAAAGAGAGAATGGGCAAACATCACACGACTTCATATAACTTGTCAATGATGCACCATTTCTGCCTCGTATTCATTCATCACGTATGCATATGGAAGAAATTGCATATAGAAGACTAATAAAATCATAACGAATGATCGAGTCGAGTTAGTTCAGCTTAGTAATGTATATGACTCGGCCATGAACTCAATATCTTTTCAAGCTTGGCTCACAAGCTCTTATCGGGTTGAGCCCAAGCATTTTTGACACCCCTATATCACTGACCATATGGTAGGTTGCCTCATCAAGCATGCCAAAACCAATTTAGTCTCCCAGTTTTCCCTTTGAACAAATACACTTGTTCCATATACCTTCAAATGATATTTGTGGTCAAATCTTCATTTATATATAATGTTAGACATCCTTTTTGTGGCAATCAAGGAGTCAGGAGGAGTTTGTTCTTCTTCTTTTATGGAAAGCTGAAAAGAGAATTCAATGAAGTCCAAATTATCCACGTAAATGATATTTGACATATATTGCATGTCCTTTATATATGGTCTACTCTAAAAAGTTTTGCTAGCGTATATATGTCCTAATTTTACTTACTATTGCACGGATGTATCCACTTTTCATATAAAATAAAACTTGTATTTAAGAAAGGAGACTAGTCACTGATATTATATAAATTGTGTATAGTTATGGAAAACGTGGTTGCATAATTTTACCCCTGTTTTTGCATGAATCCAACACTTGTTAATAGCCGATCACATGTCTTTCTTCCAACATGTTAGGTTCCTAATATTGTAATTATTGATCTATCCTATAGACCGAATTTCGATAAATCTGAACTTCCATAACTTATTCCCACATTGTCAGGCTAAAAGACTAAGAAAACCCTATTTAACTCATAACCCCTTAATACTTGCGGGTGGTATCTTTAAATCCAACAACCACATTTTTCGAATTGAATCCTTTAGGGTGCGTTTGGTTAGCGGGTTAAGGCGGGTTAAACTGGTAGAGGATAACCCGTTTTTGGTTTTTGGTGTTTGGATGGAGGGTTAAACTGGGGGTGAGTTAGAAGTGGGTTTGTTGTGATATGATTGTATTGAAGTTTGAAAAAGTGTGTAGTTAACTAGTTATTGTGATGTGATTATATTGAAGTTTGGAAAAGTGAGTAGAAGTTGAGTAGTTTATAATTTTTATATGATATGATAGTATAATATATTATTTTTTGATAGGATTGATGATGTAAATTTGATTTATTTATTTTTTTAGAAAAGGAATAAAGTGGGGCCCACGGGGAGAGAGGGGGATGTGGGTAAGGGGGGTAAACTCCCCAAAGGTACGGGTAACACGCAATCCAAACGGTCCCTTAGGTTTTGGAAAGAATATTTTCCGCCTCTGGTTAAAGACTCTTAGTCTCAAGATCTCAGATCTGATGACCCGTATACTCATTAGGCTGCCAAAGTGAAACGAATTAGACCTGGGATGGGCATTGGGCTGGGCCAAAGTCCAGCCCAAAAAGCCTGGCCCAGTCCAAGTCTAAAAGAGGATTGGGACGGGCCTGGGCCTAAAATGTTGGTCTAAAATACTTTGGACCGGGTTCGGGCTTGGCTCGGCCCAACCTGACCATGCCCAAGGCCCAGCCCGTTCGGGGGCTCGAGGAATGGCCCGAAGTTGACCCGAGGATAAAGTCCAAGATCCAACCCGTACATGAGCATGGGCCTTAGACAAGATGTTTTGCCTACTAAGGTATATTGTATACGATTGTTGAAGTACCAACGTTGCTACTGTTTAGCCATTGATTTCTCATTGGAATATTACTACTGTTTAGTCATTTTTATAGATTCAAGATATGTGCAAACTTAGCTGTTCTGTAGATATCTTAGATTTTTATGCATGGTAATAGCTACTTTAATGTGGACATTATTATGCTTGTAATTTCTTTTTTTGCTCTTGATTTAGGGATGTGATCCTTCTCTTTAATATGTAGCATAATCCATAATTTCTATATTTCTCGTGTTGTGATTTTCATGACCAAGAAATGAACCAAAGCTTGGGCCGGTCCAGCCCAAAGGAAACGAGTCGGGCCTGGGCTTGGGTCGAACAACACCAAAATTTGCGGACCGAAGCCCGGCCCAAGACCCGAAATATTTAGATGGGCTTGGGCCTGGGTCCTTCAGGGTCCGGCCCATCCCGACCCATGCCCATCCCTAAAAAGTTGGATAAAAGAACTCATCCATGATATTAACTCGGTGATCGCCAGAATCAAATTAGAGATAACTCAATCTGAAAACCTCCTCTAATGGAGACCGGTCGATGGGTCCGGCTTTGAAATTTTTATATGGGAAGCTTGAATCACTATGAAATGATGAGAGAGCCATTTGAAAGCAGAGAGCCAAGGTAAACGATGGCAACGAAAACACCAAATTCCTAAAAATTTTGGCCTTGGCTAAATCCCCGAGAAATTCTTTAACGCATTAAGGAAGAATAGTGGTGACCTGGTGATAGACTTCGAAAATATTTGGGGGGTTGTTGTAGATTTGTATGCTAATCTTTCTAAATACCTGGATAGTAGGGCTTTTGGTGTTTTGGCAATTACTATCCTTGCTGACATGGCGATTAAACCAACCACCCCTTTTCTATTACTGAACCATTGATGAATCTCCATTTCATCGCCTTTATTCATTCATTCGACTTTAAATCCCTACTAAAATGCATATAAATATTACTAATTTGCGTGAAATAACACTCATTATTTAACCTTCAAATACTGTATAAATACATGTATTTAAATCGAAAATAAAATACTAAAGGAAAAGGAAAAGGAAAAGAATTGAAGTATTAAAAATACTGAATGATCCTAAACCCCGAGATCAAGTCAATATTGATTTGGTCGACAAGGAATAAAGTAGGGAGATATGGTGATTGATTGTACAGGAATACATACAAAGACCCTAATTTAATTCATTAAAAATTATCATTTTTACACTATTTTACTATTAATCGTAAACACTTCAAATAAAGATTTGTTCAACATGAAAACTTGTACATATTAATGTATATAAAATTACAAAAATGATTACCAAAATAAATCATGCACAGTGTGACTGGAACACTCAGATGAAAAAGCTGCAACCGAACTTCACAAACCTATATATCCTCCATATAAACTCAAAATGAGCCAAACTCACCTTTATTATTCTTAAAATTAAACTATCTATCTAATTAAATGGTCATTAAAAATAGAGTTAAGATACAAAAGTCGGCTTTTGGGTCCTATTGTACTATGTATTTGTACATAGTAGCAACATATTTTATTCTTAATATTTTAACTCTTCTTTTAATTTTACTTAATTATATATATTATGTAAAGCATAATAGAAACATACATAAAAATTATGTAAAATATCATAAAATAAAAACACTATACATGTATAATATCCATACTATATTGTACACATATTTATTTATGTACATAAACAAAACTATAAAAATCCAACAAAAAGATGTAAATGTGTATTAAAATATGTTGTAAATAAATAAAATATTTAAATATAATATTATACACAAAAAATAATAACTATAAATACATAAAGTACATATAAATAAATACCTATAAAATAACATATAAGTAATTAATTATACCTAATAAATAATATTGTAAAAATAATTTAAAATCATAATCAAATAGTTTGTAAATAAATAAATAACTTTCATGTTTTAACTTTTTATTAATGTAATACATTGCTATTTTATTTATTTTTATTTTCTATTCAGCTAGTGGGTTGAGATGGCACAATCGCAGTCATTCCCTTATTGACCTCCACTTAGTTGTACCCGTCGGGTCCCTCAGTCAAACCCACCAACCCTCCTCTCTTCTCCGATTTTTTATGCATGATGCGGTGTTTGATGCACAACAATGTCTTTAACAAAAATATGCACAATACGATTGCCCATCTTGCCCCATACTTTGATGATCCAAATATTTGGTGAATCTATGGTAATCACATGATCTTCTCATGCCTCTGCTAACCCCAATCCTTTGAGTGCTTGAGCTACGTGCTGACAGCAGGGAGTTCGTCAAGGTGTCGGCGTGGAGAAGAAGCGACTGGAAGTGGTCCACCACCATCGAGTTTTGCAGCTCCCGCGAGGGTCTATGCTCCTTGGTTCTGACTAGGTACGAGATGTTAGATTTAGTGTTTTAGCTCGCACAGTTTAGATCTAATCTCAGTTTAGCATAATTTTGATTGCCTTAGTTTTATTTCCAATCTCGTCGATCATTGGAGCTTCTACTCCAGCTCCTGTTTCACTGTGAATCGACCCCAGTTACGATCCCCTTCCACCTTCATTGCTTTCCTCATCGCCTATTTCATCATTACGACTCATCACCCACCTTTGATTTTCCATAAATTAGATAGATCGAGCTCCTCCTCAGCCATACACTAGATCTCTCTGCTATATCTCATCCCCTAGTGCTTTCAGCTTTAATATTGGGTCGATGGTGTTCGCCTCGAGCCCATGAACCTTTTGTACATGAACCAAGGTTGAACGTCTCACCTGGAACGAACATCGAGGCTGGACTTGAGCTCCAGGTTGCCCCTTTGGTGAATACCCATTCGTTCGTTTTTATTCCTTTATTTTGCCTTTAAACCCCTAACTAAATGCATGTAAATACAACTAACTTGTACAAATTAACTTCTTAACTGTTTTTATAAGTAATGCTTAAATACATGTATTTAAATACAAAATAAATGAAGAAACCAGAAAAGAAAAATAAAAGAAGTATGGTAAATACTGACTGATCCTAAACCTTGAGACTAAGTCAATATTGACTTGGTCGACAAGGAATAAAGTTGGGGAGATAAGATAAAATAAATACAGACAAAATAACACAAACACCTAGAAACCCATGTAGCTCAAATTTACACCAATTTAGACACACTATTATGCACTTCAAATAAAAATATTTTGAACACAAAACATGTGCATTATAATACATAGAAAGATACAAAAATAATTGCACACAAAAATAACACACCATGTGATTGGGACACACGGATGAAAAGGCCACAATAGAACTTTACAGATCAATATCTTCTCCATATTAAATCCAAATTGATTAAATTCACCTTTATTGTTCTCTACATTAAATTATTTATCTAATGAAGGTGATTTCATTAAAATTGGAGTTGACATATAAAATTTGGTTTTTAAGGTCCCATTAGGGATGAAAATGAATGTGAATATATTCGTACTCGATCCACTATCGTATTCGTTTTATACATATTTTGACATTTGTATTCGTATTCATTTTAAAATGAATGCGGATATGGATATCACTTTGACATTTGATAATGTTCGCATTCATATTCATATATTCTTTTTCATATAAAAACATAATAATAGACTTATTTTATAATTGTTCATAACAATATTTTATGATTGCATTCACCATTATTGATATAATTGTTGTGAAATTGCTATATCCAGTATATCTATTTTATGTGTAAACAATCTTAAACATGTATATTTTGGTTAATCTTTTAAATGTTTATGTTATTATTCCTATCCCATTCGTATTTGTTTTACATTCATATTCGTTTTTTAAGGATATAGTAACATATTTTTCACTTCGTCAATATTCGTATCTACATTCGCATTCGTATTTTAAAATGGATAAGGATATGATTGTATCTATATTCGTATCTTTATTCGACCGTTTTCATCCCTAGGTCCCATTATACTATACCTCTATATCTTCATTTATTTAATTCATTATTTATATTTTCACTCTTTTATATTTTTGATACGTTTAAAATTATGTGTATCGTATTAAAAATGCAAGCATAAAAAGAAACCATTAAAAAATATTGAAATAAATAAGGCAATAAAATATATAGGTACATTGTACCTATGATGTACATATGCACATTTATTTAAATACACAAATAAACCTGGAAAATAAAATAAATATGTAAATATAATTAAGTATATTATAATTATATTAATTATGTATATTAAATAATAAAATATAGAATGCAAAATAAAAATCAACTACATTATATATAGTTATTTATACCTATAATTATACTTAAAAAATTAACATATAATAGATAGGTCGATAAAAATAAATAAAAACCACCTAAAATGGTACATAAAATAAGAAACAATTTCAAATTTTGAGAAAAAAATTAACAAAAACATTTACTATCTTATTTCTTTTTTATTTCCATTTTCATCTTTGTTTTGTCTTTTAGCACCTAACATGGACCAATGAGGCATGAGCATTGGTTGACCCGTCGATCAACTGTACTTGCACCTGGGTCTAGGTGTGTCAAGTGTTGACCACTCTTCTTCTCCATTTTTCCACGTCCGATGCTTTCACTATTTGAGCTCAAGTTCTTCATAAGATCTGCCCCTTAATCCTTGTACTATCACGCCCAGCTGATAGCTTGGACAGAGATGCATCGATGCCCCCGCAAACCCTAGCCGAATTCACCTACCTATTTAGTCTTGCCTCCAATATCCATTTGTTTCAGATCCGTTTTAACCCATCTTCATCCCCTTTTCTCTTCATCGGGAGCATCCCTAGTGACAGTAGGTGTATCTCTTGGGACTTAGGCATGGATAAGGAGGCGAAGGACAGTGATCTAAGCCTCGCCGGACTTGCTCAGGCGAAGCTATCCCGCTCATTGGTTTCTAGGTTTAAGCTATTATTTCCTTAGTGTTTTAGGTAGATTCCGATTCCTGCAACTTAGTGAAGTAGTTTATTTCAGCATTTGATCTGTAGGATGTCTTAATTTTATATTTTTAGACCGCTCCAGCCCAAATTCCATGTATCCCAACTGTGATCGACCCGCATTTCTACTCCATCTTAGCTCCCCATCGCATTCTCCAACTTTCCCCCTTTATTTCCCCCTCGATTCTGCAAGAATCAAGGTCGAGCAAGCTCCCATTTATCGCCTCTATCGGAGCTCATCCATCCCATTCATCCACCATGCTTTCAGCTTCATCTTTGAGTCGAGGACCTTTGCCTCGGGCAGGAGAACATTTTTGTGTAGGTTTTAGACGTCTACGAGCCTTCTGGAGACAAGTCAAAGCTCAAAATAGAGCTCCATAAGACCAGAGCTCTAGTTCCCCTTCACCGGGTTCGGGACTATTTTGAGGCATACTCCAGGCGCGGAGGAGTTCCAGGATGCTATTGAGTACCTTAACAGTGAAGAATAAGGCCGGAGGCTCCAAATTTTGACGATCGAAGGAGCGGCTCCCATCTGTTCTTCCTAGTTATCCAGCTTCCGTCCCAATCGTCTGATCAAGAGGCCGCTCCAGGTCTCCCTCTAGCTATTGGATCAAGGCCAACTATCACCGTCGGATCTTATCAGGATCTAATCCCTACCTTTGATCCGCAAAGGGGTAGGGAACAATCTAGACCCTCCGCTACTTAAGTAAGTCACTGATGAATCTCCATTTCATCACTTATATTTTATCATTTTGGCCTTAAAAACCCTATATAATGCATGTAAATAACAGTTATTTATACAAATTAACATGCATTTTTTATTATTTTTATTGTATATAAAATATAATTTTGATGCCAAAATTATATAATAAAGAAAAGAAAAAAATAAAATTCCAAAGGGATTTTATGACCCTAAACCCCGAGAACTAAGCATTTTGATGACTAAGTCGATAAGGAATAAAATAGGGGGAGATAAGGTTCCATAAACCCATTAAATTCTATTTATTTATTACTCATTAATTCATTTTTGGGACCTATTTTATTTTTCACTTTTTATACCTCTAATAAAGAAATTTTGTACATAGAAGTTGTAGATAATAATATATAAAAAATTACAAGATTGATTTCATATAAAAATAATATACAATGTTCTTTTTATACTCAAAATAAAAAGCCAAAATCCCAGCTTCCCAGACCCATATCTCCCAAATAAAAGCTTAAAATATATCAAAATCATCTTTAATTGTATATAAATTTTGATAAGTTATTTAATGAAGGTGGTTTCAAATTTTTTCAGTTAAGGTGTGAAAGTTAGGTTTTGGAGCCCAATTATATATACCTTTATAAAAAATCATTTTATTTATTCTTTATTATTTTTATAATTTCATATTTTTTTAATTTTGTAAATATTATTTATAACATATGTACATATTTATAACACAATAAAACAAAAATAAATAAAACTTTAAAATAAATTATGTATATAAAGCACAGATGAATATACAATAACTATACCTACATATTCAACACCTATATTTATTTAAGTATATATATTACACAGAAAAATATAATAAAAATATACTTATGTATATAAAAAAGTTATAATATATAAAATAAGAAAATAAAATAAAAAATAAAAATAAAATACTTAAAACAGAGAAGAATATACCTATAAATATACACTCAAAAAGTAATTTGTAATAAATTAATCAAAAAATAAATAATAAAATACTACATAAAATAATAAACATTTTTTATTTTATAACTTAAAATTAATAAAATCATTTATTATTTATTATCAATGTTATAAATAAATTTTTAATATGGTTTTTCTGGTTAGTCCACATGGACCAACCAGGGTATGACCGAGGTCCTAGGTCTGACATGCTTATCCCTGACCGCATCTTCCCCCTTTTCCCGAATCGATAGAATCATCAATTTGGGTTGGATTCTTCTACAAACTTCTGCCTCGATCAGCGCTTGTTCACGCCAAGATCAAATCGTGGTCGAGGCACCTCTGGATCGTGCGCTTCGTCCCAATGAAGATCCTCCTGTATATAACCTTCCTTCGTCAAACCTTGTTTTCTTGATCCTCTTTCACTCTGCCTAACCCAAATTTGAGCTTGGATAGAGATAGCCGGTGACAGCAGCTATCTCCCCGGTGCTCCAGCAAGGCGTGTGAGCATTGAATCGAGCGATCCAAGCTCCTCCGCCGGCATCATTGGAGCTTCAGCTCCTGGTTGTGTTTCGACGATGACTTACATTTCTCTCGTTTTGTGTTCTGTAGGTTAGCATTAGTCTAGCATTATCTTAACTTTTGTTTGAATATGTATGTTTCATCGTCTTTTCCATATTTTGCCCTCGCCGGAGCATTAGCTCCACCACTTCTTTCCGACCACCTCCTCCTCTCTCCGCCTTGTGTACCACCTCGATCTCACTCCTCTTCACCCATTGAACGCCCGACACCCCTCCATTCCCCTGGATCTCGCTCAGATCCAGGAATAGGTTCACCCACTTCGCCACCTCGTCGGTGAACCTCGCCCCACTTCCCTCTTTGCTCATCTTGCCACCTGAATCTCTCTGGAGCTTTGTATTTTTGCCATGAACTAACCCCTACAGGAAAGACCACAGGACACCTCCTCGAGGCTCATCGAAGCTCAGGGGAACCCCCAGGTCCAAGTACTCCGCCAGACAGATTGAGACTCTCTCGTACCATTTTGAGATCTTCCATAAGTTTGGGACGATGTCAGGACTCTTTTGAAGCCATCAGGAGACGGAAAGAAGCAGACATCCTCGAGATTTTGCTGATCAAAACTCACCGCGCACGAGTTCTTCGTGAGTTCATCCAGAGCCCTCCAGCACTGTTTGATCCTCTCCTATTCTTCATCAAGCACGACTGACATTCGATCGAGCCTTGCCAAATTCGTCAGATGTTCGGCGAGGTCTAATCCACACCCTTCGTCAACGAAGCGGTATCACACCACTATGGCGCGACACGTGTTAAGTGGGCGCATCGCACCTGTTGGATCATCGCACTTGGAGGGGTAAATTGCATACTTAGGCACCAGTCTGGTAGAGAAGAATAATGGTATTGCCGACAGCACATGCTTCAACAAGACAAGTTCCCCTCCTTCAGATAATGTAGCCGCTTTCCAACTAGCCAACCTGAACTCCATCTTTTGAAAAATCGCATCCCAATATGATATTCTAAGCCTATCAGCAATCAACGGAAGGTCGAGATAATTGATCGGTAGAGTGCCCAAAGGGCACCCAAGCTGCTCCTTAATATTGTCAAGTTTCTCATCCTGAAATCCGAAAGTGATAACCATCAATTTTTGTACATTTATCTCCAGTCCGGAAAGGCGGCTAAATATTCCCAACAGCTCTGTCGATCTACTGCGTATCTCATTTATTCTGTCAAGAAAAAGGATCGCGTCATATGCGTACTGCAGCAAAGGCACCGAAATGTCTCCAAGCCGAAAGCCCTCACACCAACCACCATCAACCACTTGCCTGAAAAAAATCGCTAGAGCATCCGTCACAAGAACAAATAACGTTGGCACTAGGGGACACCCCTGCCGCACCCCCTGCTGTGGTTGGAATAAACCCCCCTCAAGCCTACCATTCACCAATACCAAAAAGGACGACGTGGTAATGCATCTCTTTATCCAATCTATCCAGAAATACGGGAACCCTCTCCTTCTTAGGGACATCTACAAGAAGTTCCAGTCCTCTTAATCATACGCTTTTACGAAGTCAATCTTCCACATTACTCCCTTTGTACTCTTGCACCGCCATTCCAAGCAAATCTCCGAAGCCATGACTAGCCCATTGGTCATTTGACGATCCAGTATACATGCAGATTGCCTCTGAAGAACAATGGAGTCTATGACCACCTTTAACATCTTCGCCAGTACCTTTGCAATAATGAGATATCACTACAAACTGGACGTCCTTTGGGGACGCTTATTGGGGACGGTCACGAAGTAACCATCCCCAATAACAATATCGGGGACGGTCAGTAGCAAACCGTCGCCTTTCTAATGTAATAGCGACGGTTAATATCGACCGTCGCCTTTAAGTATCCTTTAGGGACGGTTCTTTACCCGTCCCTAAATATGCTAGCCCATGTTTGTTTTTTATCAACCCGGAAACTGTAGGGGACGGTTATAACCGTCCCCATTACTCCACTGTGCCCGTCGCCTATACAAAAAACCTTTAGGGACGGTTATTTACCCGTCCCTAAATAGGCTAGATTTTTATCAGCCCGGGAACTTTAGGGGACGGTTATAACCGTCCCTGATAGTTAGTTATAGGGGACGGTTGCAAAACCGTCCCCTCTGTCCCATAAAAGGGGACGGTTCACTCATAACCGTCCCCGATCATTCATATAGGGGATGGTTGTTGACCGTCCCCGATGGTCATATACCCTCCCGCGGATGCGAGTCTTCCTCATTCTCACACCTCGCCCTCCTCCCTCTCCAAAGCCTCCGCCTCCACCCTCCTCCTCCTCCTCCCTCTCGCCGCCGGCGTCCTCCTCCTCCTCCTCCCTCCCTCCGCCGCCGTCCTCCTCCTCCCTCTCGCCGCCGCCGACCTCCTCCCTCTCGCCGCCGGCCTCCTCACTCCTCCTCCTCCCTCTCGCCTCCACCCTCCTCCTCCTCCTCCTCCCTCTCGCCGCCGCCGACCTCCTCCTCCCTCTCACCACCGCCGACCTCCTCCTCCCTCTCGCCGACGCCCTCCTCCTCGGCTTCAACTGGTGCCCGTCCGCCCGTCGCCCGTCCGCCGCCTTGCTCGCCGCATTACTCGGTTGTAAGTTTTGTTTTAAATTTCTTATATATTCATCATGCTTATGATTGAATATTTTTTTGATATACTTATTAGTTTAGTCAAATGCTTAAGATAGTAGATTATAAAATAGTGGATAAATGCCTAATTGTGATTACTCTTGATTAAGTCCGTAAATTAGTTTAGTCAAATGCGTAAATCAGTAGATTAATCTTGATTATGATTAAATGCTATTAGTGATTAAAGATGATTAATTTAGGTAAATGCTTGTAAGTCTTATTTTAAAACCTAGTTTGATTAGAGACATGTCATGAGTCTTATTTGATTAGAGACATGTAAGTGATAGAAGATGATTAATTTAGGAAGATGATTAGAGTCTTATTCGATCCTACGTGCCGCAGCCTGTCCTGCCAAGCGCTGCTCCTGAACCCGATTTGTCGGGAGGAGGAGGGGTAGACCGCGACCGGACTCTCTGGATTGAAGGCCAAGTGTGCCACATGATATTTAGTAGAATATTTGTGTATAGCTGATTCATTTTCATTCGATCCTACGTGCCGCAGCCTGCCCTGCCAAGCGCTGCTCCTGAACCCGATTTGTCGGGAGGAGGAGGGGTAGACCGAGACCGGACTCTCTAGATCGAAGGCCAAGTGTGCCACATGATATTTAGTAGAATATTTGTTCATTAAGTATAATATTTGTGTTTAGCCGATTCATTTTCATTCGATCCTACGTGCCGCAGCCTGCCCTGACAAGCGCTGCTCCTGAACCCGATTTGTCGGGAGGAGGAGGGGTAGACCGAGACCGGACTCTCTAGATCGAAGGCCAAGTGTGCCACATGATATTTAGTAAAATAGTTAGGTTGTACTTAAAACCTGTTAACTACCCTAGTTAATAATGATGCCATGTTGTTGTTATGAACAGTAACAAACATTTTTGAAATTAACTTTATATCTTACCTTTAGGCAATGGATAAAAGTTGGATGAACAAAAGATTCGATGATTATCGGACGTATAATAAAGGAGTTATCGGATTCATAGACTGGGCCTTTCGATATGAATCGCACTATCATATTGTAGGAGGTGAATGAGATAAGATACATTCTCCTTGCATAAGATGTAAAAATACTTTGACCTAAAATCGAGCCATAGTTTACGAGCATTTGATATTAAATGGATTTTGGCTACATTATACGAATTGGACATATCATGGTGAAGGAGTTAATTTAGAAGAAGATAGTAATGTCCACGGTGATGATGAAAGAGATGTCTCAGAAATACAAGACCGTGATGCTATATTTGAGATGGTAGATAACATTCGAGGACATGACACCGATGAAATGATGGATTCGCTTCCGGATACGTTGCATGAAAAATTACAAGATGCAGAGAAACCGTTATGCTCTGGAGTCAAAATGTCTCGATTACGTTTTCTTCTGGAGATGTTTAAGATAAAAGTGAAGAATTGGTGTACAGCGGTTACGATGACAGATGTCTTACTTTTGATTAGGACATTATTAAATAATCCAGAAAACTTTCCAAAGGACTGGAAGGATGCTAAGTCTAGATTTCGTGCACTTGGACTGAACTACGAGAAAATTGACGCATGTCCGAACGACTGCATTTTATATTGGAAGGATTACTCAAATTTAGATAAATGTCCTGACTGCAAAAGTAGCAGATATAAGAATAATGATACTGATTCGAAGAGGAAAAAACCAGAGAAGATTTTAAGGTTCTTTCCTTTGATTCCCCGATTACAGAGATTGTATTCATACGAAAGAACAGCTAAAATGATGATATGGCACAGTAATATCAAAAGGAAAGATGTAACCGGTGTTATGCGACATCCATCAGATACAGAGGAGTGGAGAAAGTTTGATGAAATGTATCCATCGTTTTCAGAAGAAGTAAGAAACGTACGATTGGGTCTTGCTTCTGACGGCTTTAATCCATTCAGAAATATGAGTACGAGTTACTCTATTTGGCATGTGATTCTTGTTACATATAATCTGCCACCGTGGATGTCAATGGCATCTTCCTTTATGATGATGTCGTTATTGATACCTGGTCCTAAGGGGCCAGGTAATGCGATAGATACATATATGCAACCTCTGATTGATGAACTAAAGATTTTGTGGAATTCTGGAGTTAGTACGTATGATGCGGTAAAGAAAGAATTCTTTACAATGCGTGCTTCTTTATTGTGGACAATTAATGATTTTCCAGCATATGCCAATTTATCAGGATGGAGTACGAAAGGTAAACTCGCATGTCCAATTTGTATGGATAAAACACATTCGACATGGCTAAATGCGAGTATGAAACATTGTTATTTGGGACATCGTCGTTTCTTACCGGTCAGTCATAGATGGTTAAGAAGTGAAAATAATTACAAGTTCGATGGACAACCGTTTGGACGTCGTTTAAGTTTATCTCGCCGATCAGGAAGCACAATGTGGATGGAACAAAAAAATTTGGGAAACTTCTCTCTAGGCCGATTAACAAAGAGGAAGAATACAGGTGGATGGCGAAAACAAAGTATATTCTTTCAGGAGCTGCCCTACTGGCATACTTTACAGGTCCGTCATAACTTGGACGTGATGCATATAGAGAAGAATGTTATGGAAAATATTCTTTCAATTTTGAATATCTCTAGTACTGCCAAAGACAGTTTGCGAGCCAGACGTGATCTAAAACAATTGGGTATCCGACCCGAATTACATCCGATTGAGTCTGACAATTCTAAAGTAATAATTCTTGAAGCAGTGTATACTTTATCCAATGCTGACAAAGATAAGATACTGGATTTTATTAAATCCGTTAGAGTATCTGATGGATTCTCCTCTCAAATTAGCAGATGCATAAATATGATAGAAAGAAAGATATCGTCATTAAAAAGTCATGATTGTCACGTACTTATGCAAGTACATTTTCCATTGTCAATCAGAGGAGTTGTACATCCAGATGTTTTGCAGCCACTGATTGAAGTCAGTCAGTTTTTTAAGGCTTTATGTTCGAAGAATAGACCCGGAAGTATTGTTCAGACTAGAGACAGATATAGTTATAACTTTATGTAAGCTGGAGCAGCTCTTTCCACCTACATTTTTTGATATAATGGTTCATCTCATTATTCATCTTGCTAGCGAAGCCCGGATATGTGGTCCTGTGCAGTATCGATGGATGTATCCAATTGAAAGATATCTACGGAAATTAAAGAATATGGTATTTAACAAAGCTTCACCTGAAGGTTGTATTGCCGAGGGATATTTATGTGAAGAATGTATCACATTTTGTGACATGTATATGGGTGATGGAAAGAGTATTAGATTCGATAGGTTCGAACGAAATAATGATGGTGAGTTGTGGACAGAAGATCCAAATAAACTTTGGATATTTCAACAGAATGGCTGAGCTATCCTAAAGAGTACCCGTCGTAGTATTTCAGATATTGAAAGAGATCTTATTCATTATTATATTTTGATGCAAGTAGACGAGGTAGATTCTTTTTTCGAAGAGTTTCAGTCAACAACCACTAGCAAATCAGACTTTCTGAAATGGTTCGGGGATAAAATTAAAATATTAAAAGTTACCAAAGATGAACGGTGGAGCGCAAATCTCGATATAATTCACAGGAGTCCATACTCATTGATAATATCACATTCTGGCTATATCGTTAACCGGTTTAGATTTCGAAAGAAGTCAATTGATGAAAATAAAGCGTCAAAACTTTCAGGAGTAATAGTGAAGGCTGAACTCAATACTGAAATTGACGGATACTATGGCGAGATTATTGATATACTTGAAATCAGTTTTACACATGATGCAAGGTGTGTTCTATTTTATTGCATCTGGTTCGATGTTGGTCGAGTTGGAGTAGGTTACAAAAAGGATAGAAATGGGGTTCTTTCTTTAAAGCAAACAGGTAGGTTACAAACAAATGAACCGTATACGCTTGCCAGTCAGGTCGAACAGGTCTTTTATGTTCCAGATAACTCAGTTAGTGGATGGATAATACCAATTAGAACAACACCGAGAGATTTCTTCGACGTAAACGAAGAGGCAGATACACTAGACAATGATGTAGCATATCAAAATAACTCCAATGATTTTTTGAATGAGGTATTAGACAACGACAATGGAACTTGGAACTAGCAATTTCAGGTAATTTTTTTTATTTTCAATTTCTATTAATTGAAATTGTTGTCATCTATCGAAATGTATATATTTGAAATGCTTATTTAAAAATGCAGACATGGCTCCTAGACCTAGACGTATTCGGGAGGTCACTGAACCTCCCCAGCAGCCACAGGGCGGTTCTTCTGATGCAGGTAGTGGATCTACACCGAGACGGCGTGGACCGGCTCAGTGTAGATTCTTAGACCGTCTTGCACCAGGGCAGACGTTACCTGTACGTATTGTTGGCGGAGATGCGGTAGGAGAGAACTCCACGGAATTCCAGAGCTACGCTCCATGTTTAAATTTAGATGTTTGTGTAGAATTATTTTCCAAATCTTGTTGCAATATATGATTTATCCAAATTTATAATGGATATGTATGTATCCAATGCTCAATCTTACAATTTTATAGATTTGTAACAAAATTGAGATATTTCTCAAAAAATGGAAGCAAGAATTCTTAACACGTGTCACGCTCGTAAAAGGTTAAAAATTTTAATCAAATGAACATTTTTATATATCATTATAATTTCCTCACATTTTACTTGATAATGTGACAATCAACATATAAATAAATGTTTTACTTTGTGCCCCCTAGGCAGAAAGTTTCTGACTCTGTCCCTGCCTCAGGGTAACTTGACAACCAAACGAGCCCTAAAGGATTTCGTATAAGTAGGGCTTAAGACTGAATATGTGGAGTGCACATTTGATTGAAATAACAGTGAAGGACTCGATGTAAAGATTGGAGATGATAACATTCAGAAGAAAGATTCTTTTAGATACTTGGGATCTATTTTGTAACAGGATGGGGAAATTGATTGAGATGTTACTCATAGAACAAATGCAGGTTGGCTAAAGTGAGAGGAGCCTCTACTATTCTTTTTTAGTCAAAAAAGGGGGAACACACTAAGGTGTCTGTCCTAGGCCTTAATTGTTACTTGTTATAAGAAAATTCCTTTGAAAGTCAAAGGAAAGTATTACAAAGCAGCCTGAGACCTGCTATGCTCTATGGATCGGAATGGTGGCCAATGAACCATAAACATGTGAAGGTATTGATTGTAGCAGAAATGAAAATGCTAAGGTGGATATGTGGTCATACACGAAAAGATCATATTCGGAATGATACGATCGGAAGGAAAGTTGGTGCATCTCCGATAGAAGATATGATGAGAGAAAATCGCTTAAGAGGGTTTGGTCATTTGAAAAGAAGTTTGGTTGATGCACCGGTTAGAAGATGCGAGATTTGAAGTGTTGAGCCAGTTAAGGGAGGGTGAGGAAGGCCAAAGAAGTATTGGAATGAGACTATCCAAAGGTATCTTAGTTATTTGGATTTAAGCATGAGAATGACTCAACATAGATTTGAATGGAAACAAAAAATCCATATAGCTGACCATACTTAATTGTGGGAAAAGGATCTGTTGATGTTGTTATGGAGTTTTCCATCCCTAATTTTAATTAGTCATCTATTTTGATTTATGCTAAAAAATTATTATTGATTGTAATCTCAACACGCACGGTAGATAGTATTAGTTAAATTCACTCTAGGGGGATTGGGGTCTATTTGGTGGTCAGTTTTTATTTTTCTTTATTTTATTTTGTAATTTACCCCTCCCTATATAAAAGAGTTAGTAGGCTAGTAAAGTTATGTTGTGAATTGAATTTGAGAGTTTTAGTTTGCATCCACAATTATCCCCATTCCCCTAATTTTAAAAGTTTCTCCTCTTATCACGTTCCTCTCTCATCATGCAAGGCATGACACATCTAATTTCTATTTTCATCCTTCTCCATTTTCCCGACTGCATCATATAACATTCGAGTCAAGCATCAGACCAACTCTCCTACATAAAGCTTTTATTTGCTCATGGTAGATAGTATTAGTTAAATTCACTCTAGGGGGGATTGGGGTCTATTTGGTGGTCAGTTTTTATTTTTCTTTATTTTATTTTGTAATTCACCCCACCCTATATAAAAGAGTTAGTAGACTAGCAAAGTTATGTTGTGAATTGAATTTGAGAGTTTTAGTTTGCATCCACAATTATCCCATTCCCCTAATTTTAAAGGTTTCTCCTCTTATCACGATCCTCTCTCATCATGCAAGGCATGACACATCTAATTTCTATTTTCATCCTTCTCCATTTTCCCGACTGCATCATATAACATTAAAGTCAAGCATCAGAACAACTCTGCTACATAAAGCTTTTATTTGCATATTATGCACATTATATATTGTAATTGTATTTTTTTATAGAACTATGTCAACGAGTCAAACTTTGCTTAACTGAAACTCAGATTGTTATGGCTACCAAGCCAAAGTTGTTGTTCGGTCTCGACTCATTAAACTCAAGCAAGACTAATGAGCCACTAAAAAGCTAACCCAACCTTCCTGACACTCATAGTTCATATGTCTCAAAGAGCCCATCTTTATATCAGTCAAAAGGACCAAAAAGGTTGGTTATTCTATTATTTTTAATAACTGGCATGTTAGATTATTAGATTTACATTTATATTAGTAACCCTTCGGGTTTCGTAACCTCCCGTGACCCTTCGAGTTCCGTAACCTTCTGTGACTCTTCAAGTTCCGTAACTCTCAATGACCCTTCAGGTTCTGTAACCCTTGTACTCTCTAGGGTTTTCTCTCTATATAAGAGACCCTAGCTCTATGGAATGAACATCTCATTCGTCTCTCTTGTCAACATGGTATCAGAGCAACGATCCTAGATCGAAGTCTAATACCCTAAATCCGCCGCCACCATCCCTCTCTTCGCCGACAAGGAGAGAGGGCTGGACCTCCTGCGTTGCTCATGGATTCGATAATCTCGCACAAGGCAGTCCGAGTCTCTAGCAACACCAGCTTCCACCTCCAACGGCATCAAAACGCCACCCAAGGCTCTAGCAGCTCCAACTGCACCTCCTGCATCGCTGGCACTACTTGGAGCCCCTCCCCCCCCCCCCTCCTATAGCCACTGCTTCGCCACGACTTGTTTCTCCCAACTTGATGTTGCATACTCTTTATTCTATCAAGTATGGGAGAAAGGGGGAGTCAAATATGATTCTTCAAGACGGCTACTGCCCTACCATGACTAACAAACCGACACTCCAGACTATTACTCAGATCATCAGTCTTCACCGAGCATCGACTTCTTCGTCAGGGTGTATACTTCTTCTTTTACGACCCGACTACTACTCCGCGTTGGACTTCTTCTACAGCGATTATTCTCCAGTCATGACAGAGATATGTTCCGGTGACCTGCAGGCACGACAAAGATACGTTCCGGTGACCTGGTATCGCAACGACTCTACAGGCATGGCAGAGATACGTTCCGATGACCTGAAAGCCGCAAACCCGTCCTCGAGCGAGGTCTTCTACAAGTAGCGGACATATGTTCTTATGATGCATCGTGTGAAGATGTGGTGTATACTTTTTCTTTTTGTTACAAGTTGTAGCTTTCTCAGCTCCAGCTTGAGGGGGGTGTTAGAGTTATTAGATTTACATTTATGTTTGTAACTCTTCGGGTTTTGTAACCTCCCATGACCCTTCGGGTTCCGTAACCCTCTGTGACCCTTCAAGTTCCGTAACTTCCAGTGACCCTTCAGGTTCTGTAACTGTTGTACTCTCTAGGGTTTTCTCTCTATATAAGAGACCCTAGCTCTGTAGAATGAACATCTCATTCGTCTCTCTTCTTAACATGTCCAATGAAGTAACAGCTCACTTACTCGAACAATTATGGTGATATAAGAAAAAAATGCATAATGCGTAAATGAAAACTCTATATTTCTTGAATGAGATTTATTTACCAAACTAGATCAGCATACTATTCTCTTCTCGTGCACATTAAACAGCACGGCACTGTCTTCAAAATTTGCAGAATCTGTGAAGATACTATTTTAATCATGGGGATTGAAACCATTTCTTTTACCAACAAGTTGTACCAGATACAGGTCCAAAATAGTCAAGATGTAGTTCTTGCAGGGTTAGATCTACTGCCTTGGAGACATCTTCTGGTGCATGATCACCTGACCTGAAATTCAATTTAATATCACCCTTGAGATGTTTTCCTGTTATAGGGATAAAGATCTAAACTTCACAGCTTTCTAAAGAGACAAAAGGAGTCTAGATGCCTACAAAAATTTAAAGCAATGGATATAGTTCAGAGAATGAGAAGCAAACCATAATTTAGAGGCGACAAATAAGTCCTCACGTGTCACAATTCTTTCTTCAAACAATTTGGGTAAAGCCATACCGATTTGTGGTAGCTAATATCAACTCCATCATAATGCAAATGAATGAAACACAAGTAACAAAAATTAAATAGCGTCAAAATAAAATAAAATTTTGTTTCAAGCAGACAATCCTAATCAAGTTGAAAATGAATTTTTTGAAGAAAAAAAGGAGAGAAACACGTGATGGTGCCCACCCCAATCAATTACAACTTAACAAAAGAAAGTAGTACAGGATGTTACAGGAGCCAGGACCCCAAAAGAATTTTGGAGTGAATACAGACATTCTCATAATCAAACCGCTGAGAGGAAAAAGTACATTTCTAGCAAGCGAAATAACCCACAACAAAGCAATGGATCTAAGCAGTTCCTCCCTACGACGCCTCCTCGCGCTAAACATCGAACTCCAGAACAACTCCAGGCTGTGAACATTGATCTAGTTGAGTCCAGCCTCGCCCCATATCGACGTGAAATTAGGCAAAAGAAAAAGAGATGCTCCAACGATTCAATTCCATTCTTGCAAAGGGGACATCTATCGGACATCACCGCAAACGATCTGGCGCATCGATCTCTCGTCATAAGACGTTTTCTCCAAAAAGCCACAAGAAGAACCCAATCCTCTCTGGAAGCCCCAGGTCCCAAATAAGGTTGCAGTCTCGGATCAGATCGTCCGTTCTACTAGGGGACGTCAACAAATTGCACTATAAGCCTTCTTAACCGAGAAAGAGTTATCTTTCCACACCTAGTGGTCACGACCCTCAGAAGGACCACCCACATGTCTAAGAGAGTCCAAAAGCATAAGGAAGTCCTCCAAACGCAAGTCAAAAAAATTCATCCGAAAAGCATGTATCCAATTACCGTTATCCTAGCAATCCGCAACCTGCACCGCATGAGCAACGGTGTGGAAAAACAATGAGAGAATGAAATTGCATGTATTATTCTGGAGGTCTAGGGATCCTTATATAGGATGAAACCCTAAACGGCTCAATACCAGGAAAAATACATAAGTATTTATGAAGGGATTACAATGAATGAAATAGCACCGTAAGAATACATATTACTAACACTCTTCCTCAAGTTCGAGCATATCTATCGGTTATGCCCAACGGCAGGAAGCCCTAGCTTTGACAGCAGGGGCGTGGAGGCTTGAGGTGTGGGGTAGTAACCAATGGGTTAGGTGGAATTTCCAGTGGGTTCTCCGCTGGGTGTCAACATTGAGTAGGTCAACTGATGACGGGTATCCATCATTGAGCAACATCAAGCACTTTGATTTATCTTTCTATTCAATACGATCCACAGCCAACTAAGTTACTCACGCCCATTTTTTATTAATAACAGCTCAAGTTTAAACTTGGACCGGTACATAGTCATTTTGCATCACCATATTTGGAAAAAGAGACCCATATAGCAACATAAAATATTTCATTCAGATGGAACACACAACACATTACATGTTCAGGATGGCTCGCCAAGAACGCACGACAGCAATATCTCCGCAACAAATGAAAAATTAAGGCGGTTTACTCTCTAATTCCGCATCACACGTATTGAGACCCTCTCAGTTGACATGAACACCTGAACACCCACATTGAATGTATTCTGGATGAAAACAAAATATCACTACAACAGAAAATGGCTATTGCAACAGATTTTACGTGACAGAAATAAATGTGACAGAAATCTGTCATATAAACCCGTCACTTAAGGAAGAATTCCCCCTCACTCGTTCCCCTTTTTCGGAAAAACCGCAGCCCTAGTAACTGCTATTAACTGACATGCCGGATATTTAATGTTTGTTTAATACAAATTGTAAAATTACCACAGCCCGTGCTCCTATTTAAAGAAAAAACCCTAGCCGTGACACCACCCACCGTCATTTTTCTCTCCTCTCTCAAATCCTTCTTCCACTCAACCTATGGTGAGATTTGGTGGTGCTGTCGGCGGCGCTGGAGGCGACGCTGGAGGGCGTGCTGGCGGCGGCGCTAGAGATAGCGCTGGGGGTGACGTTGGAGGACGTGCAGGCAGCGACGCTGGGGGTAGCACTGGGGGAGACGTTGGAGGGAATGCTGGCAGCGGTGCTGGGGGTAGCGCTGGGGGCAACGTCGGAGGGCGTGCTGGCGGTGGCATAGGGGATAGCGCTAGGGGCGACGCCGGAGGGCGTGCTGGCGGTGGCACATGGGGTAGCGCTAGGGGCGACGCCGGAGGGCGTGCCGGCGGTGGCACATGGGGTAGCGTTAGGGGCGACGCCGGTGGGCGTGCTAGCGACGGTGCTGGGCCCGATCATAGAAGAGGCAATGTGAGAAGGGCAAGGGTGGTTGTGGAGAGTAGTAATCTATGGGCTGGTGGTAGAGGTAAATGGCAGTGGACGGGGATGGGAGCAGAGAGTCAAGGTCGATCGGTGGAGGCTGGGGATGATGGACGGATGGAGAGGACTGTGGGTGGTAGACAGACGATGGGTTGTGGTAGAGGTCGATGTCCCGAGCCTATGGATGATGGGCGAAGGGAGAGGTATGTAAGGATTTTAGCAAACGCATTAAAATATATTTAAATTTTTATAGTTGCGAAACTTCATCTATTGGGTAACTAGTGCCCACGTTTGTCTGGTCTGCAACTTTTGATTCATTGAGCAGATTATTATTTTTTATAAATGTATTTTTTCCCTATAATTATAGGTCTTAGTAGTTCTGATTGCAGGGAAGCTCCCACGTAAAGAGCCCATACACATTTTTGATAAATAGAAAAAAAATCTTCCCTTGTAACGAAATTTGCCCCCCAAGTGTGGGGATAGAGCTGCCACCAAGTGTGGGGAGAGATTATGGTATATTGCATCTCTACCAACTTTAGTATTGTGCGTGGAGAGGTTGATTAAAGTTTATCTTGTACTCTTATGAGTTGTTATGGTTGATTATGAATCACTTTATTCATATACATTCATTTCTTTCTTTATATTTCTCTATAGATCACCTTTACCTGTTATGGAATTTGATAAGCGCAAGTTTCGGCATTAGCTTTCATTTTTTATGTTCATGTCAAAGAGGGGACAGACAATATGGTGTATATACAACTTCCCAAGTCCTCTTAACGTTTAGAGGGTGTAGATGGTAAGAAGCAAGCCAGCTTAAAGTAGGAATGTCTGGGAATGTGGCAGATTGTTGGGTAAGTGAGAAAAGTAGTCTTAACATATGGTTAAAGAAGTCATTACAGTCTGCAACAGGTGAGTTTAGTCGAGGAGCATATCTTCCCCCTTCTCAAAATATTAAGGATGTATGATCTCTGACCTTTCTAGATATAAAGGAGAATGCTTTCAACTCGACATCAGTGGCATTGTAAAAATGACAACATTTGGAGACACCATATCTTCAGAGGCCATATTGGAAGGCATAATATTGTTTTGGTCTTAGGGTGGCTGTCTCTGAGACAGTATTTGGTTGAGCATTTTCAAAGGATTTGAATGATGGGTGTCCATCTGGCTTCATAGGGTGCAAGCCATTTGTGACTTGAAATTTTGGTTTGTTCTGATATGTAAATAAATTGTATATATAGTCCAAGAATAAATACCCATGTTTCTTTAAGATCCCAATTCCAATAATATTCTCATACTAAATAGTATGTTAGGAAGTACCAATCTTAATGGAATCGGGGAGGCTAAAATGTTACAACTTGGTGATGAAGTAAGGTATTGATGGCCAAGTTTGACATCCACTTGTTTTAGTCAAGATTGACTTAAGTTTCAGATCTTGATGTGGAAATTCTTTCTGGGTAAATACTTCGAAAATAATCATATGGGCTCATTTCGGGCTGCAACTCGTCCAAATAGTTTCATATTTGGGCTTGGACGAGGTTATGCGGGTCGGGTTTGGTGTCGGGTCAGGCTGACCCGGCCCAATGCTCAACCCTATAATTCTGACAAAGTGGAAGAAATTCTTCCTCCCAAATAGAACTTCAATCATCATTAATAATTGACTTGAAAAAGCTTAGTATAATGTGATAAGCTTAACACACATGTCAAAGTAAATTTGTACAACAGAAATTTCTCCATTCTGTTCACAGATTCTGACATTAGCAGTATAGTTAGAAAAAGCGTGAAAATAACTTGAGTACAAGTTCTTAACCTGAAAGGAGATTCTACAAGATTTTCACCAAAAAAAGAGATGGTGCTATGAAAATCCAGAGAAAACCCTCATAATAGATTCTACAAGTTTGAGTTTTGGGAAAGACTGAAATTTGATACTTTAGCCATTAGTATTAAACATCAAGTTGTAGTCCTGATTGATTATGTAGATTTCATTTTCAACAATCGCCAACACTTGATTCTCGACATTTGATTTGACATAAATAATAGATTCAATAACTGTCTTGCTTAGAAGTTGCTATAGATGTATCTAACTTTTATTCTAACTTGTAATTGAACATTTTAAATTCTAATTTGAGTGGATTATTTTGTTGTCAGATGCATTTATGCCTAATAGATTCTCTTGGATTTTGGATTTTGATTTTTGTTGATAAAGTGCAAGGAATGTGGGTGGTTCGAGCAAAATCGCAGGAGGTGAGCAGATGACAAACATGCAGACTGAGGGTTGTGATCGAACGGCTGAGCGCGGGGATAGTGGGTAAGAAATACACATTCTATTATGGTCCAGTTTTCTTTAAGATATACTTTCAGTAAATAAATAGTATTTTTTAGTACGAAATAGTGGCAGTAGTAAATGCTGCTGAAATTTATGATGTCAATATAGACGCTAAATATAACAAGTACTAATATGATGTACTTGAATTTAGGATGATGGACTTCTTAATTGATCGAAGTTGGATGTACTCCATTCCCAACAGACATCTCAGTGAAAGATTTCAATCTGGTGTTAAAAAATTTATTGAAATTGCATTGGAAAACTTCAAGGACAATTCAACTGGTGTATTTCCTTGTCCTTGCAAGAAATGTTCAAACAGATATAACAGAAAGCCTGATGAAGTTTTCGAGCATGTTGTAGTAAAGGGATTTACCTCAGATTATTATGAATGGGTCCATCATGGAGAACCTTTAGGTGGATGGAAAGAGAGTGGTACATACGAAGGAGAAGAGGATGATATTCATGGGCTACTTAGAGATATTTGTGGAGATCATGATCACGACGATTATTTCAGTGATCAAACAAATGATGAGGGAGATGCTGGATGTTTGGAAGAAGAACCGGTTAACAAGAATGCTGATAAGTTTTATAGACTTCTAAAAGATGCAGATGAACCTCTTTATAATGGATGCGACAAATATAACAAGCTTTCATTTGTAGTCAAACTATTACACTTCAAAGTTTTGTTTGGATGGAGTAACAAATCATTTACTGAATTATTGTTGCTTTTCAAAGATGTTCTTCCTTATGGTTCAGAGAGCCTTCCATCATCTTATTATGAGGCAAAGTTTGTCGTTGAGGAGTTAGGACTTAGTTATAAGAAGATTGATGCATGCCCTAATGATTGTATGTTGTTTTGGAAAGATTCTGAAGATAAAGAGAAATGTGATCATTGCAGTGCTTCTAGATATGCAACAAACAATGCAGATAATAATAAAAAGAAGAAAATTGCTGCTAAAGTATTGAGACATTTTCCTCTGATTCCGAGATTGCAGAGAATGTATATGAATAAAAATTTAGCCAAACAAATGCGATGGCATAAAGATGAGCGAGTTAATGATGGATTAATAAGGCATCCAGCAGATTCACAAGCGTGGAGTTACATTGATGCCCAATTTCCTGATTTTGCAAAAGAATCTCGTAATATCAAACTTGGACTTGCTAGTGATGGATTCAATCCTTTTAGAAACATGAACAATGCGTATAGTATATGGCCTGTTGTAGTCATTCCATACAATCTTAGAAATTGTTTTATGTGAATCTATTGTTTTACAGAGGGATTTCTTCTTAGATGGTCATCCGAATGCTCTCACTTTTATTTCTGATGACATTCATCATCGACATAGAAATTGGAAAAATAAAGTTAAGAGAATTTGGGAGAAGCATCGTAGAGAACCTAATGTTCTAAAGGCAAAGCTGATGGAGGACGCTCGCATTGACATGACACAATTCGAAAATTTGGTCAAAGAATGGGAGATGCCCGAAACCAAGGTATTTTGTCATCTTATTTATATACTATATCAATTACTGAGAATAAAATATTAACAATGTAAACTTTTTAATTTAGGCTAAGGCATTAACTAATAAGTTGAATCGTGATGCCAAGACTCTAAATCACAAGTGTGGAAAGAATTCGTTGGCTGCACTACGCGATAAATTTGTAAGTGGTTTTATGGAGTCATATATTGATATGTTTTTATCTATTAATATAAATTCTATTAATATATGTTTTATTTTTAAGGAAAACGAGAATAACAGAGAACCATCGGATCTAGACATGATGAAAATCATGTATCCGAATACTGAAGAGGCGGTGAGTAATATTAGTTGCAACAACTATTTCACGTATTATTTGTTATGTCTTCATTTTGCGATAACTATTTCACTTGTTTCTTGAAACAGTGACATATGCATGTTATTGAGCATTTTTTCATTTATAACATTAATTTTCACACTAGAGTCTTCCGAGGTTACTGTATTATATTCTTATCAATCTTCTGTTCATTTCATTGTATCTGTAGGCCGGATATCTACTTGTTTTTTAAACGTGGGAAAGATTTTTCTTTATTGCGATTTTCGATTCTATATGAAACCACCAGAACCATATAATTCACATTGTTAAAATTATTTGAGTGAAAACATGATATTCATATATCAACGAATGGAATCAGTGATGGTGTTGCTGCAATCTTGTATCTTCTGGTTCATGAACACAAGGAGATATATCGAATTATCCTTAGGAATCCAGTTGATCTGTAATATTTGGAGTCCAATTGGAATCAAGCCGTGAAAATCAATGTTGGTACCCGTGTACACCCATATCAGATTTTTCCCAGATTTCTAACCAAACATGCACTGCTATTTCCATAGGGAGCAACCAGTGCTGCTGTCACAGATGCACTGCTATTTCCATATGCCTCGTTTTGTGTTCGTCAAATAATTTACATATCCACCTCCCTCGCTGTCTTTCTTTTTATATGTACTTCCGAGGTTACTGTTATTATATTACTCCTCACCAATTTCCTAATTCATGGGGGTCGAAGACATGGGAATCCTACCAGAGTCAAATGACAGACTAGATGATTATTACTATATAAAATGACACTTTTGGGACAGTAGCCTTGAGTGCTTTGCCAGTTAGAGTTGATATATGGAATATGAAATTCGCTATATTTTATGTACTCGTCTATACGAATATTCAGAAGTAGAAATGGGTCTCATCGTATTGGAGAATTAGGAGTAGATTGGATGTTTTATTTCTTGAGCTATTTCTCATATCAGTGAAGGTATAACTGGAGATGTCATTTCTGATTGTCCATTTGTGTTGCATATGCTGTCAATGCTTTGGCATTGTGAAAGTACGCTTACAATGATTTTTTCTCGCTGCTACTTCTGACTTATGGTTAACATGTACTCGCTTAAAAAGAATAAATCGGTCTTTATTATTTAACAGAGGACAATGGAAGCTAATATTCAAGAGATACAATCACAACAACCAAATGTTGCCTTAGATGAAGTTGAGGCAGAAGCATATGCAAGAGTTGCTAAACCTCTAAGGGGCTGTTCGGTAGGGGAATAGAGCATTGAGAATAAGGGGGAATAAGGAAAATTGGGGTCCCCGAGGTGTACGGCTATTCCCCCATTTTTGCCTTTCGATCGCGCTTCTCCCCCGACCTTATTCCCCTTCCCTCCCGCGCCCCTCCGTTCGCCGCACATCCCCTGCCCCTCCCCCGCCCGACCATCGCGCGAGCCTCCGGTGTGCGACGTCGCTTGGTCCCTCGTTTCCTCTCGGTGCTCTTCGGCTGCCTCGGGCTCGCATTCAAGTTCGCGGAGATGGAGTACGTCTCCAAGGTCCACGACCTCGCGGAGGAGTCGAAGACGTACGGCAGCCTGAGCTCAATACTCGACCGCGACGTCGAGAACGACACGGTGAGGAAGCCGGGGAGCCTGTCGAGGAACTTGCGGAGGGTGAGGCAGGGCCTGGACCTCATCAAGGCGCTGTTCGAGCAGTTCCTGGTGATCGACGACGGCTCGCTGAGGGAGGCGGCGCAGACGGCGTATACGCAGGTGTGCGCGCCGTTCCACACGTGGGCGATAAGGAAGGCGGTGGGGGCGGGCATGTACGCCCTCCCCACGAAGGAGCAGCTGGTGATGAGGCTCAACGAGAGCGACGAGTCCGTGCAGAGGGAGATGAAGAGGTACATCGAGGCATCGAGACCCATCATCAGCTACATCGACGAGCTCTATGTTTGCAGGAACATCACATTGGACTGGTGACTTCGTTCGTTCATGCTTTGATACGTTGATCACGCTACAGCATTTGCTCTTCTTTTTGCATATCTCTTCTCTTCTCTTTCTTCTTCTTTTTCTTCTCCTCATTTTTCCCTCTGCAATTGTATGCAAATATATAATTTTGTTGTTGCTGCTGTTGTTGTAATGTTGTTTAAGGTCGTTGTACTGTAGAGGTGTTTTTTTTTCTTGAATGTTGTAAAGAAAGGGGCTGTTTATTGTCTGTAACTAAGTTTAATTTATTTTGACGAAGGAATGGATACACTGTAGAGGCATGTCTTGACAATTATATGCCAACTATAATTACATATTATAACCCATCACTCCTAATAAAAACCAACAACTTCAACTAACTTTCAAACCTTATTCCTTATCCCACAAAACCCACCCGAACAGAGAATAAGCCTTATTCCACCTTATTCTCCTTATTCTTATCCTCCAGCCGAACGGAGAATAGACCCTTATTCCCCTTATTCCCCATCCTTATTCCTGCTTATTCCCCTACCGAACGGGCCCTAAAAGAAGATTATGTTCGATTTCGTGGCATCGGACATGACAAGTCACACAAGTTTTCTGAATATGAAAGACTACAGGAATTCCTCCAAAGAAGCACAAATGATCAGGTACCTATATACTTTGTAAAAATGATTCCATGCAATTTGTGATGGAGATTTGATTAAAAACATTAGTAGACCTTATTAGTGAGCTTAATTTCATGTGACTTTGTTGTTTCTAATTCAGGAAAGTAGAAAGAAAATGGAGGCAATATGTTCCATGACTTTGTTGTTTCTAATTCGAAATAAAGCTTGATTTTTAAGAATGAAGGCAATAAATAACATGAGAAAGGTAAATCTCTCTTTATTGAGTTTAACATCTTCTAATATTAATTTCACTTTTATTTTTAATAATGCCTTTGTATGTATGTTACATCTTTTATTGTGTATTCTTTATTATATTTACAAAAGCAAAAGTCGTTCCTTGTTGCAGGAAGAGTAGTGCTTTCTCCAGAGGTTTCCCTAAATGCTGCATTTCTACCAGGTGATTTTGGATGTAAAGATGTCTTTTGTTTCTTGCTTTTAAAGAATGCTTTGTACAGCTTTCCTAGTTTGTCTGTTGTGGAAGGTCTTTTTTCCTACATATTAGCTTAAGAAGTCCTATTACTAGGTTATCTGGCTTAGCTTGTTTACTCGTCTCATGTAAATGACACTTTAAAACCTTTGTGGCTCCTTTAGTATTCCGCCATGTTTACTGAAAATGGTCTCTTTGTTTATCAAAGAAAAGTGAGTGGGATGGTTATTGAACTAGAGTCATCATTCTTTTGACTTTTCCAAGAAAAAGACATTGACACCTGCCTAAGTCAAATTTTACTTGAGTCTTGGATCTACAGATTGCTTCAGTTTTCTAGATGAACCACTACCTTCTTCTTTACCCCAACATGTAATTTGTCTTCAGGTAAAATTGAAAAGCACAAATACCAAAATTGTTGGAGGATGTTTATTTTAAGTTGTGTCAAAGGAAAGATTTACTTTTGTTTATAAGGCGCCCGCGACGGCGCTAGAGGCGCGTTTGCTGATTCAAGGGTGTTGATTTTTTTTCTCTATTTTTGAGGGGTGGACTGTTAGTCTGTTGCGTGACAGCTCGGCCGATGACCCCTTCTGGGTATTTTGAACCTTGAAGCAAAGGAAATGGAATTTATATTTGCCGTCTCAATAATGGATTGCATGTTTCATGACCGAGCATGTAATCATACAACGGAGAGTCTCGTTGTTACAACTAAAGATGGGAGAAGTTCCACTGCCAAACATGCAATCATCTATGGAAAATTCCAGTAGTTACAACTCGAGATAAGAGCATGCATGTGATGGTGTCTCCTGGAGACAGGAGCTTGTGCAGGAATTGGCACATGAAGAGTACCTGCGTACTTAGTGCAATTCATTAATTATGGATGGTCAACTAGAATACCTAACAATCTGGAATTACAATGTCATTGTTCAATCGACTTGGGAGTGGATTCTTAGTTATGTTGTATTATGCACCTTATGTGCATATAGAAACATCTGCTACTCACACTTTGATTCTATTAAGGGTAAATATCCCCTTAAGCGAGGCTCCAACACTGGGTTGGAACTCTTGGTCTAGAAAGAACAACATCGCCTGACTTGTTGAGCTTAGCATGGCCTTCCAAGTTAGTACAGTTGCATTAGGTGCAACTCTTGGTCTTCCAAGTGAAAGACTTTACCAATGTAATTGACTGCAAGCCACATTCAGCTATCTTTGATCAGAGAAAGCTTGATCCCATGACTCGATGTCAATGGACATATCAAAAAGAGGACACTGGCCACCGACAGCATAACTAAATTCGATCGATGTTGTAATATCTATTATTCTAGGGGTGCTTTGCAAAAAAACTGAAGTTATTGAATATATGTGATTAAATAATATCAATTAATAGGTTTAAACCTTATATATATATATATAAACAACCAATAATTGTAACAACACAACCGTATTATATATATACTAAGTTGTTGCAAGCGTTTTTTAAACAAAAGTTGTTGCAAGCACAAATTTTATAGACTGCTAACGATGTCGCACCAAGACTCTTTGTTTGATGTCCTATATTACTCTTTGTTTGAGAACCATTTTTTTGAAAGAAACTGCAGAAACTATGTTCTTCATGGAAAATTACAACTGATTGTGAACAGTCTTTTTAATTAGCTTTCATCCCAAGACCACATGATTATATGGAAAAAAAATTAAGAGCATGCTTTTGGCCATCCTTATTCTAAAATGAACAGTTCAACCATTCGACAGTGAAGGAATTTTCGTTGCTTTCTGCCAAGATTTCCACTTCACAGGCATTTATATTCAATGTTATGACAGTCCCTTCCTTTAGATTCTTTTAATTAAAACTCAGCTTTCAAAGCCAGGTTAGTATTTTAACCTGCATTGGTTCCTTTACATCTGCATCAAGATTCTTGATCCATTCAATATGCCTATGAATGTGTACATATATCTTGAGTTGTTTTTCCAATTTTCAATTCTGAACAATTTGTATTTTTACTTTAGGAGATTGTTGTGTGTTTATGTAATACTCAATTTAGTGTAGATTTCACAGCACAAAAGAGAACATTTATATTCATTGAGTTGAATATAGCAATAGGGATGCCCAATTTGTTGTGTTTATTTTTGCATAAATTATGTTTGGATGCTCATATTTCTTTGAAATCATATTTGGCAGGTTGCTTTGAAGATATTGATTGTCACCCAAAGGATTTTCAAGGAGAGCTATCCAACCTTAACCTTCATGGAAGATCTTTTAAACATATCACAAAGGGGGCAGATACCACAATTGTCAAATTTTAATATTCTAGTCTAATTACTCAGTGTTCGGACGTTTATCTACACATAATTTGATGTCTACAAACATTGGCTAATAGCGACTTTGTTGTAGTAATTTTCAATGTCTTGTGGATATTGTTGGTATGCACAGTTATATACTATATATATGGTTGGATACTTTGTCTCCCATTTTATTATTTTTATTTGCTTTTCGATGAGAAGTTAACTTTTGCAGCTACGATGGTGTTGAAAAAAATTTTATTGTCATTGATTGTTTTTAATTGTTCAGAAGAGGTGTAGTGAATCTATCATCAAATAAAGCAGCTAATATTGGCTGTTTATACAAATGATCCATATGAAGCAATTTTAAGTGACAGATTTTCTGTCATACAATACCATGGTGACGGATTATCTGTCACCAAAAGCTTTGGCCACGAAGGTTTTGGTGGCCTCCTTACGGTGACGGATATCTGTCGCCATACATTAATCTGTCACCTAAACTCATAATTCTGTCATCGTAGGTCCGTCACCAAAAACCTTTTTTGTTGTAGTGTATATGTTAAAAAAATATCCACATCATAACATCCAACCGTGTTGCCGACTTTATTTATAGAAAGGAGGGATCCGCCATACGGAAGTGAGCCATGCTACCAATATTTATAAGCGTCGTCCCGAAATCATACACAGGGCGCGACATGATGAAGAAGAAGAAGAGAAGAGATAGAGAGCATTAGAAACACACGGGAAATGGCTCAATCGTCATGAACGAGGACCTAAATCATACAACCAGTAAACTACAAATGAAAGTTTATAGACTAAAATGAAATACAATAACTCGTAAGGGGTTCTCTGTAAAATGCCTACCTCATGTGGGATTGCACATGAGGTAAGCAAGCATGGATCAAAATGCAATAGCAAAGGAACTCCCGAATTTACATGCAATTGTACCAAAAGATTTACACTAATTAAAAATATTACAGTACTAAATAACAAAAATACAAAATGGTGGTATGGAATGTAATTTACCCCCACTTAGGTGCGATCCAACGGAGAGATCTGCCAACTTATCCATGTGGTGTGTTGTGGATACGCGATACCCCCTCGAAGATGGAGAGCTAATATTCGATCTCAATGCTGATCTGACGGTGATAGAGTGGGATGATTGGGCGGTGTCTGCTACGTCTAGGCGCTACTCCTGATCCAACGACGAAGAAGGGCAATTGAAGAACAGGAAAGAAGCCCCACTGAGACGAGTTTCTTCCGGAGATATATCCCTCCCCCAATGTCCTCTGCTACTGCTAAATATCTCCAAATGCACCTGGAGGTCTCCTCTAGTTGCTGGAGGCATCAAAATACTCTGTGGAACGCCGAAGCGACCTAGGGAAGTCGAGGAAGGTCCGGTGACCTGGGGACCTTCCTGGACTCCAAAATCGCTTCCAACTAGAGCTTTGGCCTCAAATCCTACATAGGACGAAAGCCACGTCGAGGGAAAATTACCTCGACCTGTTAGGGGGTGGAATGGAGTCAGAGTGAAAGGGGACGTAGGCTGCTCCGACAAAGGGAGGAGTTGGAGAGCCTTATTCTAGATCCACGGTGGATCTGGTTGAATGGATTGAGGCGGAGCCATGAGAAACAGTAGGGGAAGAATGTGAGGTGGTCCGACATGTCGGAAAACAAGGGGTGCACGGTGGAGATATTCGTCGGAGCTAGCCTCCGACGAACCACGGATCTACTTGGTTACGCTAATTCAACGGAAGAAACCTCCATTTACTTGTAAGAAATAAATCTAGGAACTAAAAATTATCTAAAAAGCACTAAACAATACCTCGCTCGGCAAGAACTAAGGAAGTGGACTTCAACGGCAGCGGAGCTCGCCGGAGATGTTGGAACTCACCTCCATACTCAACCTCTCCTCACAAAACCAAAGGGCGAGCTTGTTGTCACCAAGCTTGAGCCCAAGCACACGAAATGAGGAAATAAATCAAGAGGGAAATGGTTCAAAAAATCAAAGGAGGAGAAGCGATTTATGTACAGGTTGAAATGGAGGAGAAGAACGAGGTGGTCAGCTCGCTGCAGGAGGCCATAGCTCAAGGAATCGAGCATGTGTGATTGAGCATCGATCAAGGGAGGAAAGCTAAGAAGGAATCATTTCATTTCGATGATCACATCAAATGGAGAAAAAGTGAGAAGGTGAGGTCAAATGTAGGTGTCTCAAAGGCTACGTTTGGGGAGAAGAGTTGACTGGGGTCTACTCTTGACTCCCCCTGATTGGTCCACGTGGACCTATTAGAAAAAAGGTGAGCCAAATTATTTGGAAATTCATTAGTAAATAATAAATGATTTTATTAAATTAAAGTTATGAACAAAAGTATATTATTTTGTGTGGTATTTTAATATAGTTTTTATTTATTTTTCGAGATTATTATTACAAGTTAATTTTTAGGGTTTTATTTATAGGTATATTTATCTATGCTTTTACGTATTTTATTTTAATTTTGTATTTTGAATTTATTATTTTATTTTCTTAATTTATATATTTATAACATATTTTATGTACGTAAATATATTTTTGTTATATTTTTATAAGGAAATATGTACACTTAAATAAATAAGAGTATAATATATATGTGTAAGTATATATATTTCATCTATATATTTAGTGTAATTATTTTATTTTTAGTATTTTCTTTAGGATTTTTTTGATAAATAATATTTACAAACTTATAAAATATAAATTTGTAAAAATAATAAAGAATAAATAAAATAAATATTTTATTCAGGTAAACTATACAATAGGGGTCCAAAACCTAACTTTTGCATCTTAACTCCAAATTAAATGAAACCACCTTCATTAAATAGTTTATTAAAAGTTATATACAATTAAAGGTGATTTTTATACATTTTGAGTTCATATGGAGAAGATACAGATCTGGAACATTCATGTTTTGGGGTTTTATTCTAGGTATAAAAGGTATAATATATTATTTTAATATGAAATAATTTTATATTTTTATCTACAAGTTTCATGTACAAAGTTTATTTATTTGATGAATAAATAATAAAGAATAAAATCGGTTATGAAAATGAATTATAGATGAATAAATGGATGGTATTTTTATTGAATTTATTGGCCCTTATCTTTCCTACTTTATTCCTTATCGACTAAATCAATTTTTGACTTGGTCTCGGGTCAAAAAATACCTTTGGAATTTTATTCTTTTTCCTTTTCTTTTCTTTATTTTATAATTTTGACATTAAAAATTGTATTATTTATACAATAAATGGAATAAATGATGAGTGTTAATTTACACAATTTAATGTATTTACATGCATTATCTAGGATTTTTAAGGCCAAATGATAGAATAAAGGCGATGAAATGAAGATTCATCAGTAGGTTGCTTCAATCGATGATGGCTCACTCCACTGGACTCTTGCTTTGCTCCTAACACTCGCAGCATCTTCCAGGAGGCCGGTCATGTCTGCAAGACCTCCCCAATAGCTTCCAGGTCCCCTCAAATGAGACCTAGGGGCTTCGATAGCTCAACACCACTTGGAGTAGAGGATAGGATTTGACAGAGCTCTAGGTGGTTTCTAGGGCTTCACACCTACACCAAAATACCCAGCTTGAGGCAAGTACCTCGACTACTTGTTGATGTTGAAAGCATAGTGAGTGGGTGAGGTGATGAAGCTACAAGTGGAGGTGAAAGAAGCAGCTCGATAGCTCAGATTTGTGTGAAATCAGAGGAAAAATGAAGGGGATTCTGTGAAAAAAAGAAATGAGATCTGAAGAAGAGGTGGAACGACATATCAGGGACAATCGGTTCACAAGGTAACAAAGCTAGGGCTCGAAGCTCCAGCCAACTAAAATCTAATAATTAAACTAAGCTAACCAGTAATTGATTAAACTAACCACCAATATAGAATGTGGGAAAGAAACTACACTAAAAATGCAAGATAAAACAGCTCTGCCTAGGTGTTCCAAGGAGCAGATGAATGTCATCGGAGGAGCTCCTGCATGTTCTTGGATCTCCCTCCTCATTCGTTCTCCTCACCGACAAGGCCAAGGATAGCTCGTTGACACCAGGAAATCAACTTGGGAAGTCCTATTGGGGTTACGAATAGGCGAGAGAGGATCAAAATCGAAGAGGAAAGCAAGGGGTTTTATTTATAGACAGAGTGGAGGAGGCTCAAGAACCTAGGTTTTCTGATAAATCATATCTATGTACAACATATCAAATGATTAGGCGTGGATTAAGGTTTTATCTAGCAGAGTTTGCGTGAGATTTCAAGTGAAAAGGTGTGATTGGTCAATCTAGGAAAAAGGGAGAAGATGGCAGGTCGCAGGCTCTGACAAGTCAGAGGCGCCAAAGGTAGTTGACTAGAGGTCAACACAAAACCTCACCTCATTGGTCCACGTCAGACCTAATGAGGACAAAATAGGGAGGAAATACATACATAAATAAATAAATAATATTAAACGGTTTTATTAATTAAAATTTGAAATATGAAAATTAGTTCAAATTTTTTGGTGATTTTTATTTAATTTTATAATATTGTTTATTAGATGCTAATATTTACATGTATATTCAAAGGTATACATACCAATAATTGGGGTATTTTATTTTTTTGTATTATGTATTTTATTATTGCATACAAATATTTTATATATGAGGACAGGGAAGCTGCTGCATGTAGCAGCCAACGTGGCTGCTACATGTGGCAGTTTCCCCAATTTTTTTTATTTTTTTTTTCAAAATAAAACCATGAATATTCATCTATATATCCCTCCTACATTCTGTTAAAATTTCGTCAGAAACAGAGACTCCTACGGCCTCCATCCAAACATGGTCGATTTAAAAAATCCTGCGACCGTTAAAACAATGACGTCTGGATGGAGGGCTTAGAAGTCTCTGTTTCTGACGAAATTTTAATAGAATGTAGGAGGGATATATAGATGAATATTCATGGTTTTATTTTGAAAAAAAAATAAAAAAATTGGGGAAACTGCCACATGTAGCAGCCACGTTGGCTGCTACATGCAGCAGCTTCCCTTTTCTCTTTATATATTTATAATATATTTATATACCTACTTACATATTTTTATTATATTTTTCTAATTTAGTTTATATACATAAATAAACATGGGTATATCTATTATATGTATAATATGTCTATAAATTTTAATACATTATTTATGTTGATGTGTTTTGTGCTTTTATTTTATGTGTATGTTTTTAATGTGTTTTGATTATTATGTACAAGTATTTAAAAATAAAAGAGAGCTAAAAATATAAAGAATGAATATATTAAATATAATATATAGGTATACATTACAATAGGGACCCAAAGTCAACTTTTACACCTTAACTCCATTAAATAGATAATTAAATTTTATGGACAATAAAGGTGAGTTTGGTAAATTCTGAGTTTGTATGGAATAGATAAAGGTCTGGGAAGTTTTGTTTGTGGCTTTTTTATTCTGTGTCCCGAGTGCACTATATATTATTTTCATGTGAAATAAATTTTGTATTTTCTTTGTATTTTTATGTATAACTTTTATGTCGAGGGCTTTGTTTGCAAAATGGTTATTTATTGATTAATTATGTTAGAGTTTTTAGTGTATTTTCTACACAATTGAGTACTCTATCTCCCCCTGCTTTATTCCTTGTCGACCAAATTAGTATTGACTTGGTCTCATGGTCTAAAGTCAATCAATGTCTTTCACACTTCATTTCTTATTCTTTTCTTTCCTTTATTCTTTTAATTTAGAATTAAATACATGTATTTATATAATATTAATGAGTCAATAAATGAATGTTATTTTGTACAAACTAATATTATTTACATGCATTTAGTTAGGGATTTAAGTCCAACATGAAAGAATAAAGGCGATGAAATGGAGATTCATTAACCCTCCCCCCAATACTTGTCTTTGTTGGTCCCTAGCTAACACTTAAGCTAATGAGTGCGGAAAAAGAAAACAGAGAAAAGAAATGAAAGAACATGGAACAATTTTGGCTATTAAACTTGTCTGAAAAAATCAAAGTTTAGAGCTCAGTTAAGACCGCTAGATTCTTAGTGTGTTCGGAACTACATTAAGGTTAGGAATTGTGATACAACAGCCCTTAGGTTCCATGCTCCTCTATCCAGATCAACTCAATGGCCTGGTTAGAACTTTCCTTTCAGATGTATATTCTCGTAACGTTGAGATGGATGGTACCATGTGTGTGAATTATGTGAGATCTTCTGAGACAAATAGTTGAACTACCATGTGGTCTTCTCCTCTAGCAACTCGTCCTCATGGAGATGGATATTTCCTTCTAAGTTACATGTTAGCACATAACGAAGGAGGGAAGAATCTAGAAGAAAGGGAAAATAAGTGGAAATGGACTAGTGTAACCGCATTTACTTGTGAAGCTCAACCAGTGTGACCAAGTCTCCACCAAGAAGCACGCCTTTTCTTGAAGTCTCAAAGTTTTTAAAATTATTGGTGTAGGCTTCTCTTTTGATATTTTCATTATACGGCATTGCTCTTCATTCTTGTTTTGCCCCGATGGATATAGAATCTTTTGTTCCGCCTATATTTTTGGAAAAATTGTGCTAGCAGACCATTCCCCGTCCGAAGCTTCATTTCAATCTATCTCGGGTCGTTAGATGTCCATGCTACCAGAGGAAGTTGGTTGAAGTATCGGTTTCGACAGTCCCCAAGAATGGTTCTTGAGCCACCCTTGACGAAGCGGCATAGTACCGTCCCAACTTAGACTCCAGGATATTTCAACAATCCATTTAGTTGAGCTAAGTGTTTAAGTGTAAGATCTCAAGTCAAGCCACTATCCCAAGAGTTGTACGGATGACATGAAGGGTTATAGTTAGTCACATTGAAGCGACATCTGAACATAGTCTCATGGAACCTGAAGAATTATGTCAAGGTGACCTGAAGCATCTCAATTCCAATCCTTAACATGTTCCTCTGAAATTAGGTGGATTAAGGTCTAGTCCAAGCTCTAATTTTCGAATTTTACTTAGACTTGTTCAATTGTCATTACCATTCCGCAAAAATGCAAATGTACATGCGGATGCAAGAAAATCTTGTTATGAAGACATTTTTTGATTTTGAACTTTTTTATGGATTTTTGAAGAGTTTTGCAAATTTTTTATGCAATATTTATGTGTTTTGAAAATTTTAAAGGATCCGCCATACGGAAGTGAGCCATGATACCAATATTTATAAGCGTGGTCCCGAAATCATACACAGGACGCGACATGAAGAAGAAGAAGAAGAAGAGAACAGATAGAGAGCATCAGAAACACACGGGAAATGGCTCAATCATCATGAACGAGGACCTAAATCATACAACCAGTAAACTACAAATGAAAGTTTATAGACTAAAATGAAATACAATAACTCGTAAGGGGTTCTCTGTAAAATGCCTACCTCATGTGGGATTGCACATGAGGTAAGCAAGCATGGACCAAAATGCAATATCAAAGGAACTCCAGAGTTTACATGCAATTGTACCAAAAGATTTACACTAATTAAAAATATTACAGTACTAAATAACAAAAATACAAAATGGTGGTATGGAATGTAATTTACCCACACTTAGGTGCGATCCAACAGGAGAGATCTGCCAACTTATCCATGTGGTGTGTTGTGGACACACGATGCCCCCTCGAAGATGGAGAGCTAATATTCGATCTCAATGCTGATCTGACGGTGATAGAGTGGGATGATTGGGCGGTGTCTGCTACGTCTAGGCGCTACTCCTGATCCAACGACGAAGAAGGGCAATTGAAGAACAGGAAAGAAGCCCCACTGAGACGAGTTTCTTCCGGAGATATATCCCTCCCCCAATGTCCTCTGCTACTGCTAAATATCTCCAAATGCACCTGGAGGTCTCCTCTAGTTGCCGGAGGCATCAAAATACTCTGTGGAACGCCGAAGGGACCTAGGGAAGTCGAGGAAGGTCCGGTGACCTGGGGACCTTCCTGAACTCCAAAATCTCTTCCAACTAGAGCTTTGGCCTCAAATCCTACATAGGATGAAAGCCACGTCGAGGGAAAATTACCTCGACCTGTTAGGAGGTGGAATGGAGTCAGAGTGAAAGGGGACGTAGGCTGCTCCGACGAAGGGAGGAGTTGGAGAGCCTTATTCTAGATCCACGGTGGATCTAGTTGAATGGAGTGAGGCGGAGCCATGAGAAACAGTAGGGGAAGAATGTGAGGTGGTCCAACATGTCGGAAAACAAGGGGTGCACGGTGGAGGTATTCGTCGGAGCTAGCCTCCGACGAACCACGGATCTACTTGGTTACGCTAATTCAACGGATAAAACCTCCATTTACTTGTAAGAAATAAATCTAGGAACTAAAAATTATCTAAAAAGCACTAAAAATACCTCGCTCGGAAAGAACTAAGGAAGTGGACTTCAACGGCGGCGGAGCTCGCCGGAGATGCTGGAACTCGCCTCCATACTCAACCTCTCCTCACAAAACCAAAGGGCGAGCTTGTTGTCGCCAAGCTCGAGCCCAAGCACACGAAATGAGGAAAGAAATCAAGAGGGAAATGGTTCAAAAAATCAAAAGAGGATAAGCGATTTATGTACAGGTTGAAACGGAGGAGAAGAACGAGGTGGTCAGCTCGCTGTAGGAGGCCATAGCTCAAGGAATCGAGCATGTGTGATTGAGCATCGATCAAGGGAGAAAAGCTAAGAAGGAATCATTTCATTTCGATAATCACATCGAATGGAGAAAAAGTGAGAAGGCGAGGTCAAATGTAGGTGTGTCAAAGGCTATGTTTGGGGAGAAGAGTTGACTGGGGTCTACTCTTGACTCCCCCTGATTGGTCCACATGGACCTATTAGAAAAAAAGGTGAGCCAAATTATTTGGAAATTCATTAATAAATAATAAATGATTTTATTAAATTAAAGTTATGAACAAAAGTTTATTATTTTATGTGGTATTTTAATATAGTTTTTTTTATTTTTCAAGATTATTTATTACAAGTTAATTTTTAGGGTTTTATTTATAGGTATATTTATCTATGCTTTTACGTATTTTATTTTAATTTTATATTTTGAATTTATTATTTTATTTTCTTAATTTACATATTTATAACATATTTTATGTACATAAATATATTTTTGTTATATTTTTATAAGGAAATATGTACACTTAAATAAATAAGAGTATAATATATATATGTATAAGTATATATTTCATCTATATATTTAGTGTAATTATTTATTTTTAGTATTTTCTTTATGGTTTTTTTGATAAATAATATTTACAAAATTATAAAATATAAATTTACAAAAATAATAAAGAATAAATAAAATAAATATTTTATTCGGGTAAACTATACAATAGGGGTCCAAAACCTAACTTTTATATCTTAACTCTAAATTAAATGAAACCACCTTCATTAAATAGTTTATTAAAAGTTATATACAATTAAATGTGATTTTGATACATTTTGAGTTCATATGGAGAAGATACAGATCTGGGAAGTTCATGTTTTGGGGTTTTATTCTAGGTATAAAAGGTATAATATATTATTTTAATATGAAATAATTTTATATTTTTATCTACAAGTTTCATGTACAAAGTTTATTTATTTGATTAATAAATAATAAGGAATAAAATCAGTTATGAAAATGAATTATAGATGAATAAATGGATGGGATTTTTATTGAATTTATTGGCCCTTATCTCCCCCTACTTTATTCCTTGTCGACTAAATCAATTTTTGACTTGGTCTCGGGTCAAAAAATACCTTTGGAATTTTATTCTTTTTCATTTTCTTTTCTTTATTTTATAATTTTGACACTAAAAATTGTATTATTTATACAATAAATGGAATAAATGATGAGTGTTAATTTACACAATTTAATGTATTTACATGCATTATCTAGGATTTTTAAGGCCAAATAATAGAATAAAGGCGATGAAATGAAGATTCGTCAGTAGGCTGCTTCAATCGATAATGGCTCACTCCACTGGACTCCTGCTTTGCTCCTAACGATCGCAACATCTTTCAGGTGGTCGGTCGTGTCTGCAAGACCTCCCCAATAGCTTCCAACCTCAAATGAGACCTAGGGGCTTCGATAGCTCAACACCACTTGCAGTAGAGGATAGGATTCGACAGAGCTCCAGGTGGTTCCTAGGGCTTGGCACCTGCACCAAAATACTCAGCTCGAGGTAAGTACCTAGACTACTTGTTGATGTTGAAAGCATAGTGAGTGGGTGAGGCGATGAAGCTACAAGTGGAGGTGAAGGAAGCAGCTCGGTAGTTCAGATTTGTGTGAAAGTAGTGGTTAGCCCTGATTAGCTGGATGAATTGCGAATCAGAGGAAAATGAAGGGGATTCTGTGAAAAAAAACAATGAGGTCTGAAGAAGAGGTGGAACGACAGATCGGGGACAATCGGTTCACAAGGTAACAAAGCTAGGGCTCGAAGCTCCAGCCAACTAAAATCTAATAATTAAACTAAACTAACCAGTAATTGATTAAACTAACCACCAATATAGAATGTGGGAAAGAAACTACACTAAAAATGCAAGATAAAACAGCTCTGCCTAGGTGTTCCAAGGAGCAGATGAACGTCATCGGAGGAGCTCCTGTGTGTTCTTGGATCTCCCTCCTCATTCGTTCTCCTCACCGACAAGGCCAAGGATAGCTCGTTGACACCAGGAAATCAACTTGGGAAGTCCTATTGGGGTTACAAATAGGCGAGAGGGGATCAACATCGAAGAGGAAAGCAAGGGATTTTATTTATAGACAGAGTGGAGGAGGCTCAAGAACCTAGGTTTTCTGATAAATCATATCTATATACAACATATCAAATGATTAGGCGTGGATTAAGGTTTGATCTAGCAGAGTTTGCGTGAGATTTCAAGTGAAAAGGTGTGATTGGTCAATCTAGGAAAAAGGGAGAAGATGGCGGGTCACAGGCTCTGACAAGTCAGAGGCGCCAAAGGTAGTTGACTAGAGGTCAACATAAAACCTCACCTCATTGGTCCACGTCAGACCTAATGAGGATAAAATGGGGAGGAAATACATTCATAAATAAATAAATAAATAATAGTAAACGGTTTTATTAATTAAAATTTGAAATATGAAAATTAGTTCAATTTTTTTGGTGATTTTTATTTAATTTTATAATATTGTTTAGTAGGTGCTAATATTTACATGTATATTCAAAGGTATACATACCAATATTTGGGGTATTTTATTTTTTTTGTATTATGTATTTTATTATTGCATACAAATATTTTATATATTTATAATATATTTATATACCTACTTACATATTTTTATTATATTTTTCTAATTTAGTTTATATACTTAAATAAACATGGGTATATCTATTATATGTATAATATGTCTATAAATTTTAATACATTATTTATGTTGATGTGTTTTGTGCTTTTATTTTATGTGTATGTTTTTAATGTCTTTTGAATATTATGTACAAGTATTTAAAAATAAAAGAGAGCTAAAAATATAAAGAATGAATATATTAAATATAATATATAGGTATACATTACAATAGGGACCCAAAGTCAACTTTTACACCTTAACTTCATTAAATAGATAATTAAATTTTATGGACAATAAAGGTGAGTTTGGTAAATTCTGAGTTTGATTGGAATAGATAAAGGTTTGGGAAGTTTCGTTTGTGGCTTTTCTATTATGTGTCCCGAGTGCACTATATAGTATTTTCATGTGAAATAAATTTTGTATTTTCTTTGTATTTTTTTGTATAACTTTTATGTTGAGGGCTTTGTTTGCAAAATGGTCATTTATTGATTAATTATGTTAGAGTTTTTAGTGTATTTTCTGCATAATTGAGTACTCTATCTCCCCCTGCTTTATTCCTTGTCGACCAAATTAGTATTGACTTGGTCTCATGGTCTAAAGTCAATCAATGTCTTTCACACTTCATTTCTTATTCTTTTCTTTCCTTTATTCTTTTATTTTAGAATTAAATACATGTATTTATATAATATTAATCATTCAATAAATGAATGTTATTTTGTACAAATTAATGTTATTTACATGCATTTAGTTAGGGATTTAAGTCCAAAATGAAAGAATAAAGGCGATGAAATGGAGATTCATTAACCCCCCCCCCCCCCCATTCCCCAATACTTGTCTTCGTTGGTCCCTAGCTAACACTAAAGCTAATGAGTGTGGAAAAAGGAAACAGAGAAAAGAAATGAAAGAACATGGAACAGTTTTGGCTATTAAACTTGTCTTAAAAAAATCAAAGTTTAGAGCTCAGTTAAGACCGCTAGATTCTTAGTGTGTTCGGAACTACATTAAGGTTAGGAATTGTGATACAATAGCCCTTAGGTTCCATGCTCCTCTATCCAGATCAACTCAACGACCTGGTTAGAACTTTCCTTTCAGATGTATATTCTCGTAACCTTGAGATGGCTGGTACCATGTGTGTGAATTGTGTGAGATCTTCTGAGACATATAGTTGAACTACCAAGTGGTCTTCTCCTCTAGCAACTCATCCTCATGGAGATGGATATTTCCTTCTAAGTTACGTGTTAGCTCATAACGAAGGAGGAAAGAATCTAGAAGAAAGGGAAAATAGGTGGAAATGGACTAGTGTAACCACATTTACTTGTGAAGCTCAACCAGTGTGACCAAGTCTCCACCAAGAAGCACGCCTTTTCTTGAAGTCTCAAAGTTTTTAAAATTTTTGGTGTAGGCTTCTTTTTTGATATTTTCATTATACGGCATTGCTCTTCATTCTTGTTTTGCCTCGATGGATATAGAATCTTTTGTTCCGCCTATATTTTTGTGTCCTGGAAAAATTATGCTAACAGACCATTCCTCGTCCGAAGCTTCATTTCAATCTATCTCGGGTCGTTAGATGTCCATGCTACCAGAGGAAGTGGGTTGAAGTATCGGTTTCGACAGTCCCCAAGAATGGTTCCTGAGCCACCCTTGATGAAGCAGCATAGTATCGTCCCGACTTAGACTCCAGGATATTTCAGCAATACATTTAGTTGAGCTAAGTATTTAAGTGTAAGATCTCAAGTCAAGCCACTATCCCAAGAGTTGTACGGATGACATGAAGGGTTATAGTTAGTCACATTGAAGCGACATCTGAACATAGTCTCATGGAACCTGAAGAATTATGTCAGGATGACCTGAAGCATCTCAATTCCAATCCTTAACATGTTCCTCTGAAATTAGGTGGATTAAGGTCTAGTCCAAGCTCCAATTTTCGAATTTTACTTAGACTTGTTCAATTGTCATTACCATTCCGCAAAAATGCAAATGTACATGCGGATGCAAGAAAATCTTGTTATGAAGACATTTTTTGATTTTGAACTTTTTTATGGATTTTTGAAGAGTTTTGCAAATTTTTTATGCAATTTTTATGTGTTTTGAAAATTTTGAAATTTTAAGGGTTTTTTTTATAAATGTTAGTAAGTGGTGATTTACAGATATTTACATGGGAGTGTGTGCACATTGCAAGAATTGGATATATTGAAGTATTAGTTGTTACTCATAGGTTGTACATACAACGATTATGAAGAACGTTATTTGCTGCCATTATATACAATGTTCTCAAAATAGTTTGAAATTTATTTTTTGAGCATTTTGAAAGCATTATTTTCAACTAATTTTTACAAACAATTTACAAACATTTACAAAATTTGAAAATCATTTTGTAAAGATTTTTCCAAATGTATGGATAGATTTTTCAAAGTATTTTTGCCATCATTTTCCAAATTGTTTGAAAAATAATTTTCAAAAATATTTTATTCTAACAAATGAAACAAATGTTTGCAGATATTTACAAAAGATTTTTGTATGGGTTGGAAAACATTTCACAAAAATTTTTCCAAATGACTTTCAAAATATTTTTTAAGACATTTTTTAGCCTTTTTTCAAATCATTTTGCAAAATATTTTTAATTTGATTTATTAATTATATTTATACAAAATTTAGAAAATTTTATATGTATTCTTTATAGTTGATTTATTGTGTATCCTTACCTAGCATACTATATTAGCCATATTATTGAAAATACGAAAGTACGAGTTATGGATAAAGTATATACAATGTATATACAACCTCCCTATACTTAGCTTGAACTATGTACTCATAGTGATCAAAGAGAAAAAGGAAGACATAACTCGTGCTGAGTATAGGAAAGCCTATACTACAACGATTGAATAAAGAATGAGAAGTCGATTATCCCCCTCCTAAGTATAGCAAACTGTACGTAAAATGGGGATGATCGAGGATAAGAATTTAAGAAATTATTCAGCTCGACTTGTACCCCCATACTTAGGGTAAAATATCCCTAAGTATAGATAGAGTATCAGCAGGTTGAGGGATAAATGAGAGAATGAATAAAGAATAACTTGAATACACTCATCCCTCCTGTACTTAGAATGAAGTATATCCTAAGCATAACACAAATGAATGGGATGAGTGCAACACGGAAGAATGAAAGAATTAAAAAAATGAAAAGAAGAAAAGAAGAAAAGGAAAATTAATCAAGGATGTTTTTGACTGCATTGTTTGAATCTTCTGATGCTGCGGCAGTTGAGAGTTCTTCATCAAATACCACTTGAACGTAATCGACAATAGCTAGTAATGCATCGTGCTCTAGATACGGCTTAAGCAATTGATCGTTGGCAATAAATGGTCGTGAGTCAGATGATAGTTCAGATATCAAAACACTTCCATTATCACGTACAGTTCAAACGATGAATGGACATGTCCATTTAATCTTCAATTTACCCGAGAATATCTTCCACTTCACATCAAACAATCACACTTTCTATCCAATCTCAAAGGTCTTTCGTCTGATGTGTCAGTCATGCTAGAGTTTGACCTTCTACTTATACATTAAGTTGTTGTCGTGCGCATAGTCTCGAAGTTCCAGGAGCTCATTTAGATCCACTTTCTATTCTGGCCACCTTTATGTGAGTCAAGGTTGCATATATTCAATACCAAAATAGATATGTGAATCAGTTCTATTGGTAGGTGGCAAGACATTCCATATACAAGACGATAGGTGACATGCCCAAAGGAGATTTGTATGCGGTCCGATAAGCCCATAGAATTGGGTCCAGAAGTTGGAACCAGTTCTTTATTACAACCTAATAAATTTCTGCATGTTCTTCTTGATTTCTTTGTTTGGAAATTTAGTCAGGCCATTGGATTGAGGATGATAAGGAGATATGACATGATGATCGATGACGTACTCCTTCACTAATTTCTTGAACTCTTTATTTATGAAGTGTCTACCCCTGTCTGAGATGAAAATCTTCGGAATCCTGAACCGTGAAATGATGTTATCTTTTAGAAATTGACAAACTGTGTGTCTATCAGTGACTCAAGCAGGAATAGCTTATACCCATCGACTTAGGTAATCTACGGCAAGCAGGATGTACTCATAACTCTAATTGTTATGAAATGGGCCTAGAAAATCAATGTCCCAATCATCAAACATATCAGAGATCTGAATGAATTTGAGGGGCATGGAGCCTTTTGAGCCAAGGTTTCCTCCCATCTTCTGACAATTACTGCAGCTTTTGACATATGTTGTGGCATCCTTGAATAGTATGGGCCACCAGAGACCACATTGCAGTATCTTTTTTGTTGTTCTACTTTCAGAATGATGTCTACCATATTCAAGCTTATAACAGTTCTCGAGGACATGTATACTCCTCTTGAGGAATACACCGACGTCATATGCCATCCGCTCCTTCCCTAAATAGGTGTGGATCTTCTCACTGGTAAAAATGGATATCGATAGGAACTTATCCTTCTTGACTCTCGTCCAATCTTGTAGGACTACTCCAGATAAGAGGTAGTTAATAATATTGGCATACCAAGGGAGAGATGTCGCACTAAGAATGGATTCATCAGGGAAGGTCTCTCTAATCGGTACACTGCACAGCTGAATATATGTGCATTTAATTTTGGACAAATGGTTTGCTACCACATTCTGAACTCCAGGCTTATCTTTGATTTCCAAGTCGAATTTCTGAAGAGAAGGATCCATCTGAGTAGGCATGATTTGGCATCCTTCTTCTATTGTAGGTATCATGTAGTAGAGTGGTCAGTATAAACAATCACTTTTGATCCAAGCAAATAGGAGCTGAACTTCTCTAGGGCAAAAAACCAATGCCAACCATTCTTTCTATGTAACTATATAATTTATATGTGTATCATTAAGTGTTTTGCTAGCATAATGAATGGCATAGCCAGATTCTCTCTTCTTTCTCCCAACACAATCCAACTATAAAATCTAATGTGTTCGTCATGATCTCGAATGGGTGAGACCAATCAGGTAGCTGTAGGACTGGAGCTTGAGTGACTAAATCTTTAAACTCATGAAATGACGAGAACCTTCTGATCAACTTTGAAATTGGTCTTCTTTCATAAAAGCTATATGAAAGGTCGAACAATCTTGTTGAAGTCCTTGATGAACCTTCTGTAAAATCCAACATGCCCAAGGAATGATCTCACTAGTTCGAGGTGGCACAAGTTTAGCGATCGCATCCACCTTCACCGAGTTGACTTTCATGCCACCCTTGGAAACGACATGGCCCAACAAAATCCCTTCGGTGACCATGAAGTGGCTCTTTTCCCATGATAATACCAAATTAACTTCACGACACTCCAGCATTACTCGGTCTAGGTGCATGAGACATGAATCAAAGTTGTCACCTTAGACTGAGAAATCATCCATGAAAACCTCGAGAAAACTATCGAATATATCGGCAAAGACGTCTAACATGCACCTTTGGAATGTAGAAGGGGCATTGCACAATCCAAATGGCATTCTTCAAAAGGCATATGTGCTGAATGGATAGGTAAATGTAGTTTTCACTTGATCCTTGGGCCGATTGCCACCTGGTTGTACCCCGAGTACCCATCTAAAAAGTAGAACTCCTTCCCGACCAATGATTCAAGTACTTGATCGATGAACGATAGAGAAAAGTGGTCCTTCTTCGTTGTTGCATTCAGATGCTTGTAGTCAATACATACATGCCATGATGTTGGTGCTCGAGTAGAAATCTCCTCTCTGTAGTCATTGGTAACCACGGAGATCCATGATTTCTTTATAACAATATGCAGAGGGCTCACCCATTTTGAGTCGGAGATAGGGTAAATAAAGTCTTCTTCACACCATTTTGTGATTTTTTTATTACCATGTCTCGTATGTTCAGGTTCAACCTTTGCTGAAATTAGCGGGATGACTTGCAATCATTTTCCAGATAAATATGATGTGAACACAATGTTGGGTTTATCTGTCGGAGATCCGAATCTTTCCAACCAAGTGCCTTGTGGTTATTCTATAGTACCTTGAGCAGTCGAGGTTCCTAATTTGGAGTCAACATGTTGCTTATGATGACCGGATACATCTTCTCCTCACATGTAAGGAAAGCATTCTTTAGACCTGCCGGGAGCTATTTTAATTTAAGCAATTGTTGAGTCTACTCCGTAGGTACTTTAGTTACTATGTTGGTAGGGGACTGATCAGTTGAAATTAATGAAGTGTTGTCCACCTCTATCACTATTGGCTCTGATAGAAACTACAATGAATTCATCTTGTTCTGTTTGGCTTGAATTTTCTTCAAATAGGCTGATCCGTGAATCAGATTCGGTCTCCCAATTTGAAAAGGAGCAAGAGTTGATTGTGTTGTCTAGGTCCTCCTCTGAAGAGAGGATATCCTGTTTCAAAATATCATTCATAGATAGTTCTTGATCATTGATATCCACAATGTCACAGTCTTTAACTGTTGATTCTGGCTTGCCTTCATCAGATGCAGCTTTCTGTTCATCGATCCTATCAATGGTGACTAGGTCATTGCAGGAACGAAATGTGATCTTTCCAGATACATAATCAACTACCGCTTCGTCCGTTCGAATGAACAACCGACCAAGAATAATAGGGGTCTGGGGAAATGGTCGGCAGACAGAACAAGCTCCAAGTTTTGGATCCAATCCGAATAGTTGGGGCTGGTCAATTAATTGACCTCCGGAAGCCTACTGAGCGGGTTCATAGATTTCATATAAGATTAAGAATGCAATGTATTAGAACATATAATGAATTATATATTCAAATTTAAATTCTTTGATTAAGGATTTTAAGTTCTTGCCATTTAAACTTTGAAAGTTCATTCCCTTGTTTACTTTCAAAGCAAGAGATATACTTACTGTTATATATCTAGAAAGATCTGAGATCTCGTTTTTACCTTTGTTACATCCCAATTATATGAGAACTTGAAACTCAAATAAAAAGAAGTGGGAACTCATTCTGCCTTGCAAGTCCAATTTGTATTTCCTAATTCAGTCTTTAACACCCAGACCCACCAACTCTAAGGTGATGTTGACCAGTCGTTAATTGAATAAACCATCAACATGAATAGCACTCGCTATGTGTGATCCAATATTGTCCCAATTATATAAGGATCAGTAGGGGTCACTACGCATGTGACCTTACTCTTTCAAGAAGCAAAGAGTCCGATCCATGTGTGCTTGCATGTTGGAGTTGTCACTTCGGGCATGTGTCATTAGCATACAATCTATGACGACGGAACCCTTCACATTGACAGAGACCATGGATGTCATTTATATGATCCTGCATATCCCATTCAAAAATTAATTAATTATGAATCATATTCACATAATTAATTCTTCCAAGGAAGTTACATACCTATTCACAATAGAGTGTTTACTTTAATCAGATCTAATTCATTTAATTATATTAAATCAATTATCAATCCAATCAATCAACCAACAACAATTATGGTTTGATTGATATTACCATATAGTATTATGTTCATACAAGTGTGTATTATTCTTGAGTTTTAGTAAATAGAGTACAATTTGATTTACTCATATCACCTATCATCGAGATGGATCAAGCCAGGTCGAACAGACAATGATAACAGGGAGCGCTTCCACTCCAAATGTTGCGGAGGGTACCGATAAAGTAACCCATTAGCATGTCTATGGCCTAGACACCGACACTGTAACGACTCAAGAACAATAATTGTTAGATCAATGTACTTGTGGTTTTAACGAGCATTCCTTTGATGACCGACATTATACTATGTAGCAATCTCTCAGAAATCGTAAGCATCTTAAAACAATTTTGAGATCCTAAATTTCTAATCATATCAAGCAAACATGTTTTTCATGTAAAAGTTGACCTACAACTATTGTAGGTTAAATTAGGATTTCGTCATGAAACATTCATTCAATGATGATTGATGTTTCATCAAATTAAATATTAAGCATCAATTAATCAGAAAATCTACAATTTCCTTGATTGACATTGAATGATAAATAAATTAAGAAAGTAACATTGATGATCCAATCATCATCCGACCTATCTCCACTAAATATGAAATATCTAGAGCAAACAGAGTCGAAACCATGTAAAATAAATTCTTGTGGTTTGTTGCTTTAATTCTCTACTTAAATAAAGTGTTTATTCCATGTTTCATGACGGGAAAACAGTAAACAAAAATTAATTCATTACAGACCCGTGAATACATGCAAAAATAATGTCATTGCAAGAACTTGTCGAATTTTAATTTATGCACCTTTAGTGCCAACAATTGGCTATTATTTTGAGGACATATTTAGACATTCTAAATAAATTCTATTATCTAAAAAAATTGTCCAGACAATGCATAAACATGAGTTTTTCATCTTATTGAAAAAATAATTCGAAACATGCATCAGAAACAAAACCTCGTTCACCTAAGATTTTGGATCTCATCCAAGTCCTTTGATCAAGGATCTGATACCACTTGAAGGCTAGGGTTTAGGCCTTGACGCATCACGGAAGTGTAAAGATCGCATGTGAATGCGATCTAAGTCAACTAATCATACTAGTTGAGAGGGGCAGCGAAATTTAAAATTTGAATAAATGAAACCACATGATTCGAGAACATTTCTCAAATTATTTCATCAAGAACACAAACAAGTACAAAGATTACCTCTTGAAGCGGGTTTGTGATTGTGTCTCTAAACAAATACAAGGATTACCTTTTGAGGGAATTTTCTTTTCCAAATAAAATAAGAGAAGAAAAGCTGGAGATCGAAGAGATTACATGCATTTCTCTTTTCTCTACTAACACTGATTCTCAGTAAATTCAAGAGCCATCGTCGCTCAAGTTAGGGGCTCTACAGCTGAAAAGTATGCAACAAAATTAAACATGAGCTATGTAGGCACTAATTTTTCTGTAAAACTAAGTTGATAAGTTGCACATGAATTTCACCTTATAAAATTGTTTACTATTGATCCATCATCAATCTCCTGAGATATCCCTGAAAGACAATCTGATACATATTCCAAATGAAAGCGAACTCAACTCTGAAATCCACGACATGCTTTAAGAACGACATTAAGAGAGACATGCTCTACGAAATATATTCCTGCAGTTTTGAACAACATGTAAAATGGAAGCTCTAAAGAACATCATTGAGTAAGAGGACATGTACTCTCACTTTTGCATATAGACAATAGAGAAACCTAATGGTCATGCAGACTTCACATCTAATAGGAACTCGTTAAAATCAGGAATCTCAGTTCGTGATGCTTTGTCAAAAACCAAAGTTTCTTTTCTCACTTACTAGTTAGTATTACACAATTCAATACCCTTTTAAGATAATGACCGATAATTATTCACTTTTTCGCACCAATTTCTATTCACTCTTCATATCATGTCATGATAGTTTGCATTTTTCTGACTATAATTATACTATAAAAGCTTATTTTTGTAATAAAAAAATTATGCATTCTATCGTTATTATAGTATTAACTACTTAAATAGACCACGATAATATAATATAATTGAGTACAAAAAAATTATCCTACTTGCAATGTCAAAAGAGAATCATTTTTTTCGTGAAGATTCACCAAACTTGGGTGGTATGCTAACAGAGTACTTTAAAAAATCATACGAATTAAAAAGCAATAGAATTTTAGGTATGAACAATCATACTAATTAAAAAGCAATAGAATTTTAGGTATGAACATCAATGAAACACAAATAAGATATAAACCCTATTATTCTTTGTCCTCACTTGTCTCTTATCCCTCGTTGGTATGGAGTCCCAATATTTCATCATGATAAACATCAATAGATGTTTGAAAAAAAACACTTTCAGGGAAAAGGGTAATGTTATAAAGAGAATGGTGATTGAGTACTAAAAATTAAATACATGCATACTGTAAAGCTTTGAGTTAAGCCATATTCTAATTCGACGATTCCATGTACATCTCCTACCATTTGCACTATACATGCAGTAAATTATATACATAATAGATGTGAATTTTGTTGTCCAATATGTAAATGATAAAAACATTTTCATTGGAAAATAAAATATACAAAGTTATGGAAATATTTGGAAATTGACTCATATTGATATACATTAGGCATTGCAGCCTCATATCCTACACAAACAAGGACATCATCGTGACACTACAAAATTGGCCTATGGTAATAAGTTATTTGAATATTTTTTTATATCTACTAATATTAGATAAATAATATCAAAATTATTTGGTGTAAAATTATATATAGTTCTCGAAAATAATAAGGTCCATTGCAAAATATTCCACTACAAGAAAATAAGTCTTTAGTAACACTTTTTTAAAATTTGTCATTATATCATCTTTTGTTAAGTATATAATGATGAAAATTAAAAATTATTAATGAATGTTATATTCGTTGCTACATCATTAGCTATAATCTATATAACAATGTTTATCTGTTGCTATTTTTTCAAATTTGAATCAATTGTTGCTAATTAACAACAAATGATATAGTCATAGATTAAAAATATACTATTATAAATTCATTTTATTGTACTGTTCATATATATATATATATATGGGTAAAATGGGGCTGTCTCCATGGAGGGAGCTAACTTGGCTCCCCCCCGCGCTATTTCGCCCGCTTTTTTATTTTTTTTGAAAATTTCTTCCGTTGATTTTCATCAATATATACCTATATTATGTCATTCAAATTTCGCGTGAAACAGAGATTCCTACGACCTCCATCCGGAAGGATCGTTTTTAGCAATTCTGTTACCGTAAAAAAATGATTGTCTAGATGGAGGCCGTAGGAGTCTCTGTTTCGCACGGAATTTGAATGGCATGATATAGGGATATAGTGATGAATATTCACGTAAGAAATTTTCAAAATAAAGTAAAATAAACGGGCGAAATAGCGCGGGGGGAGCCAAGTTAGCTCCCTCCATGGAGACAGCCCCATTTTACCCTATATATATAAATATATATATAGGAGAAACTTTATATGAGGCGGGGTCTCACCATATATATGGTGAGCCACCCTCAATTTAGGCATCTTTTCAATATATTTTACAATTTCTTGTTTCATACATATAACAATAAATATTAACACAACATGTATATTGAAATAAAATTATGAAAATATTATTATATTGGATGGAAATGTTAATTTAAATTTGGATGTTATACTTTACAAAATTCATTTTTTTACAATGTGCAGTTTATACTTTTACAAAACTGTTACAGAGTTTTTACTAAATTCACAGTGGCTTTTACAATTTCAGAAAAGCCCCCACTTCATTTGAAAGGTCCCCTATATATATATATATGATTTTTATCCAATGCGCACAGGGCTCATTAGCGTTTCAATGAGCACCCATTCTCGGCCATACACGTGTATTACTAATTAAGTTGTTCCCTATTTCGAAGGATGTTGTTTTTGAAAGGAGATTAATATGCAAAACGATTTAACAATAAGTGATATTCCAATTATATCGCGTCCTAAAAAATAGGAAGATCATTTTGGAAAGAAAATATTTGAATCGATGATTTCTTGCAGAAATTCGAGATCCAAATGCTCAGGTCAGTAATATATACACAATGAACAAGTAAGTGCTTGTTGTGAAGTCAGTAATATCCAAACAACGGTCAGTAATCTACATTCATTTTATTACATGGTGCAGATTTCAGTAATATATACACAATGGATAAGTAAGTGCTTGTTGTGAAGTCAGTAAAACCATATGAAATGATCAGTAATTTCCATATATTTTATTACTTTGAACAGAATTTAGTAATTTAGATATGATACTCAAGTAATATATATACAGTTATCAAGTAAATTATTGTCTGTGTTCAATAATGTATATATCTATGTCTTATACCACATGTTCAGTAATATGTGTACGATTCTCAAGTAATAGCTACTATGAGATCAGTAATAACAAAGTAGTGGTCAGTAAGTCATAGGCATTGCTCAAGTAATAACAAAGTAATGGTCAGTAAGTCATGGGCATTGCTCAAGTAAGAAAGTAACCATTTGTCAATGCAATGCACATTACATAGACATTGGTATTACTAACCACATGTTCAGTAATATGTGTGTGATTCTCAAGTAATAGCTACTTTGAGATCAGTAATAACAAAGTAGTGGTCAGTAAGTCATGGGCATTGCTCAAGTAATAACAAAGTAATGGTCAGTAAGTCATGGGCATTGCTCAAGTAAGAAAGTAACCATTTGTTAATGCAATGCACATTACATAGACAATGGTATTACTAACCATTTTTTATGTTATTACTGATCTCACTACACGCATTTACTTGACCATTTTATACATATTACTGAATTCTGTATAATGTAACTATTTGTATGTAAATTACTGACCATTGTTCTTGATATTACTGATCTCACAATAAGCATTTACTTGACCCAATTATATTTATTACTATCATAGCATTCGGACCCTTAATCATCCGCGTGGAATCATTTATTTGAATCGTTTATTTCCAAAACCGTCTTCCAATTTTTAAGGACGTTATATAATAGGAAATATACGATTTTTTTAAATACGTGGTATCCTATAATTAGAAATTAATACACGTGTATGGCCGAGAATGGGTGCTCATTGAAACGCTAATGAGCCCTGTGCGCAGTGGATAAGCCCTCTATATATATATATATGTGTGTGTGTGTGTGTGTGTCAATTTTGTTAATTTTATTTAAGCGTTGCAAAATATATAGATGTTAAAAGGATAAGTCACATATAACTATTAATATATGATTTACTGCTGGCAATATAACCATGAATAAGATATTTGTTGGGAATATAAAGAGTCAAACAACGAATACTATTTATTTTTACAATTTAACTACAAAAAAATGACATGGAAAAGTTAAAATTACTCATTACCATTGGTCAATTTTGTTGTACAGAAAAGTTGCATCATTAATATTATACAGCTACATCCCCTCTTCAAATTTTCTTTAGCAAGTATGGTGACAAATTAAGTTAAAAATTTGCATGATTGTTACGTCTGAAATACCTTTCCACCGAACAAGTCTGTCTGCTGCGTAAATTACCACTGCTTACACCATTGGATATAACAATATAACACAATATAAGTTTATTCAACAAGATGATAATCCTAATCAAATTTAATGAGGTTAGGAAAAAAGTGATAAAGAGATAGTGAAAGATGAGTTGACGATAGTGAAGCAATCACAAAGTACGCAAAAGTTGGCATACCTATTGAAATTTTACTCGAGGAATGTTGGAGAGCCATTGGTTTCCATTTTGGTATAGAGCTTCCAATGGTGAAGAACCTCTTACAACAAGTCTTTGAAGAGACTTGGGAGGGAGGCCATCAGGCAACGTCGACATCTGCGGACAGTTAACTATGTCCAACTGGCAGAGGGATTCAAATACTTCAAGATGATGAGGCAAACATCTTACATTGGGGCAATCTCTAATCCGAAGTACCTTCAAGGAGTTCTTGAACGCCATCAAAGCGGATTGCAGATCGCCATCGAAGCTATCCAATTCAATGCAGTGTGAAATAGTTATCCGCTTGATGGGGCTCTTGACGAGCCTCCCAAGCAAACCGTTGAGATGCTGCATGCTGACTTCATCGGCATATAGAACTTCAAGTGAGGGAAAGATCGGGGTCGATGCCCCTCCACATGTGAAAGAAAGATTGCCGCAATTTACAATCCGTAAAGAAACAAGAGAGATGAGAATGGGAAGATATGTAACAGCTGGACTGTTCCTGATCTCGAGCCTTCTGAGGATTTTGAGGGACGAGAACTCTGACGAATCCCCCTCAAACCTGGAAATCTTCAATTCCTCCAAGGTTGTGCTTCGGCAGATTCCTCCAAGCACCGACGTCGCTGTGCCATCTGTTATGATGCATTCGTTCAATGCTATGCTCTGGATAGGGGTGTTCAACGAAATGGAAAATAACCCCGAGAGTTGCTCCCCACCAAATCCGCTGATCTCCAGACGCTTGATAACTGTATTCGCGATAGGTGAAGATCTTCTGAATGAGAGATTTGGACTATCCTCAATGATTATGCTGATGTTGACGACGGGTGGGAATTCTATTTCCTCCAACTTACGGCAACTACGGATTTCTAACTTCTTTGCGGCTGCAAGTTTATGCATCAATGCGGATGGCAATGATGTCAAGTTGGAGCAGGATTTCAAATGTAGCTCCTCTAAAGCTGTAGCTGTGTGCAGACATTTGGAAAGTGTCGAGTCATCGCATTCACAGGAGATCATGTATAGATAGGTAAGTGAAGTGAGGATGACTCTGCATTGGGACAATGATTTCAGCAGCATATGACTTTTTTCTATTTTTAAATAAGTTAAAGAGCTGCATAAATCAGAATCAGAACAATGTCCTTCTACAACCATGTTGGGACATCTTCTAATCCTCATGTTTCTCAACGAGATCAGAGCTGTAGGATTCAACATAACCTTTTCCTTGCAATCGCGAAGTACAAGCATTCGTAAGGTTGTCACACATGATAAACCCTCCAGCGGACAATTGTACTCATGGATAGTCAAATATTCGAGCGACGATGACGAAGCTTCAAGAAGGGCATTTAGGGACTCGTCGAGTTTACCGCACCGCATGACTTCGAGCTTATGTAAAGAAGGCATGCAAATTCTTGATGGTGAAGAAAATAATGATTCTACCCCAGTATTACCGGAGAGCTCAAGACTTCGAAGCATAGAAGGCAAGAAGGGGATCTTTATAAGGTTGGTACATGAGGTGACCTTCAAGCAGTGGAGGCTAATCAAAGACGAACTAGCCCACCAATCGGGCAAACATCTTCCCTGATATCCCAAAATTAATAATTCCTTCAGACTCGTACTTGGACGAAGTCCTTCAATAATATCTGTTTGTGTCTTTTCATGTACATAATAGTTCCACTTTAACTCCAACCTTCTGAGGTTCTTCTTTTGATCCAGTTGTGCTTGTTGTGCATTCTCTCTATTTTTGACTCTCTCAAGGTTATAGATGGAGAGCGACCCACAAAGCTCATTCATATTTTTTAACTCGACGATCCCATGCCCTTTTTCTTCTTCGACATGAAATTCTTCCAATTCTTGCAGATTTGTGAATTGTCCGATCCCATCTACTTCTTTCAACAACCTCGGTTCGACATCCAGATGTATCAAATTAATCAATCTTGTTATAGAACTTGGCAGTTCACGAAGATTAATACAACCACATAAATTTAATCCTTTCAGTTTACATAGATCAGATATTGTTGCAGGTATTTTCTCAATTTTTGGCAGAAAGAGATCAAGGTAACGAAGAAGCTTGAGATTTCCGATCGATTCTGGCAATATTGTTATCCAATTGTTGTACAAGGTAACAACTCGTAGATACCTCAGATTTTTAAACCAACCATCAAGAAGACCATGAGGATTGCTTAGTCTTTCATTCGTATTATTATATAGCAAAGTGCGCAATGACTTGGATCTTGTGAGATTCTCAAGGATAGCCGAGTCCTTATCGAAGGTCTCCTGGAAAAATGATATATGCCGAATCTTCTCAGGAATTGTTTTCTTTTTGTGAGCATCACTAATTCGAAGGAATTCTTCTTTGCTGAGCAACTCGGCCATATCATGAACCAAATCATGCATTGAAATTTTGATAACACTCCAATTATTCGAAGAAGCTTGTAAAAGCGACCTACTCAACAATCCATTAACACAATCATATGTCATATCTTTTGAGTCATGCCCGACCTCAATTAGAAATAACACTCTTTCAATCATCCATACGCTCTCATTGTATTTCTTACGATATGCATACCGACAGAATTCGTGATCTTTTGGGAATAATGAAAAACACGAGAAATATTGTTTCACAATCACTGGTAGGTTGTAATAGCTCAACATCAATATGGAGTGCATGAAGTCTTCCTCTCGACTATTATTGTTCAATAGGTGTTCATTGTTCAAGATTTTCATCCAATCTCTTTCTCTTCTATTTCCACGTAAAATGCCTCCAATTGTTTTCGCACCCAACGGCAAACCTTTAAGTCTTTGGACAATCTGTCTGCCAATGGTTTCTAGTCTTGGAAATTCTGTTGCACGTTCGCTACCAAAAGCAGATTTTTCAAAGATGCTCCACATACAATTGTTATCCAAGAAATCCAGTCTCCTGACCTGTACTCTATCACGAAAGGCATTCGCAACCTTTTCATCCCTTGTCGTTATGATCACCCGGCATCTCTTCTGAGTGACTTTCAAAGGTCCTAGCAATTTGTTCCAGACGTTTCTATCCGCATCCCATGCATCATCCAGAACCAGCAAGAATGGCTCCTTAATCTCATCCACAAGAGTTGTCTGCAATGCCGATAGAGTACTAAAGTTACACGCTTCTTTTTCCCCTTGAAGAGACCTCAACGATTCTATGATCTTCGCTGTGGTCTGACTCGGATCAAGATTATGGGACTGACCCACGCATACCCACGCCCTCGATTTATAATATGCTACCACCTTATTGTCATTAAATACAAGCTGTGCAAGAGTGGTTTTTCCCAATCCTCCCATGCCCACGATGGGAAGGACCGACAATCTCTTCTCGCCGTCACAGGGATGGACCCGCCTCTCCATGTCTGGCACCAGCTGCTCTATTATCTCTTCCTTCATAACGCCTCTTCCAAGGATTGCGGACTCGTCATCTTCTGGGTAAGATGAAGTCTCTCTTTTCTGAAATAACCCAGGGTCGACCTCTGGTGCAGATCGGACCATATCTTTGAGGCCAAAGTCAACACCTTGTTTGAGAATTTCATCCAACCTCTTCCTGATAAGCTTGATCTCTTTTGCCACAGAAATGCGGCTGCTGGACGGGGCACCATCTTTGGATTTTTTGCAGCGACACAAGCATGAGAGGGGAAAGCTTACCTTCTTCTTAGACGGCGGCTCCGTATCTCTCTGCTTCTTGAGAAGGAGATCCACCTCGTACAGGTCGAGGACGTCCTCGGCATCATACAACACACCCTTCAGCTTTCTCAGCCAACCTCGCACGCCCTCGTTCTTGAATTGCTTCTCTTCTGCATCCTCGGTGATGCTTTTCAATTGTGGAAGGACATCCCGCAAGCCTTCGACCTCCTTCTGGAGGCCCTTCTTCAATTCTTTCTTCTCCTTCCAATTAAGGATATGATGATCCAGCAACTTAGAGATCAGATGAGAAGCGAACCATCCTGCCACCGTTACAGTAGTTGTCAATGCCATCTCTGGATTGAGGGGGGATGAGAGATCGAGCGAAGAGGTTGATGGATATCTATATTCATAGTACAAGTAGAGGGAAGCGTTGAATTCTTTCCTTGGAAACCACTCCTATTTCGTCCACCGAACAGATTAACAAGAATTAATTACTATCAAGCTCTCGATCATCTCCTTTTCTTTTAAAAATTAAGGGAAAACAGTGGAGAGCACGACAATTGCAGCTACAAATTAAGCCTACGCATGGGATCCTTATATTATCATGCTTTAAGCAGCTTTAAATATAATATGTTTTTTGTTATAAAAGGATCCTGTTTCAACTATATTCTGAAGCTGCCTGCAGGGAACCGTACCTGTTTGTGCGAGCTGACCCGCTTGTATACGCTCCGGCTCGACCCATGCAACTATGCAAATGCATTTTTAGATATTTATCTAACGTCGGCTAGGTGATTTTGCGAGGGATTAATAAAATCTCAAAGCAACGTTATTTTTCGTGTTATATTTCTGTTATTACGAGGAAGTAATTTACTCAGCTGGAGAGGCTGTTGCCGTTATATTTCTGTAGAGTGGGGAGGATGGGCGATCTACGGTGTGGCGGCCAAACCCCTGCGGACCTCGGGGGATCTCGACTGAGGAAGAAGGTTGGACGCCGGTCACTGGTAGGAGGTCTCCTCGGAAAGGGCCGCGATGCTTCCAATGTGGGTGGCTTGGGCATCGTGTGGCCTCTTGTGCGGCGGAGATCCACTGCTTCACTTGTGGCGGAGTTGGCCACCAAAGCTTCGATTGAGGAAAGCTTCGACTGCGGAGTGCTTCTCTTGAGAAGAGCGTTGTTGGTCATGGGCGACGGACGATGGAGCGTTTAGGCGCTCGGACGTCTGTGCCAGAGCAAAGTTCAGCGAGGATTGTTTGGGGCGGCCCTTCTTTTGTCGAAGTGATTTTGGGCGGGCATCGCATCCCCCGGGTGAGGTCGGTGTGCAGGTGTCTGGTTGGCAGCGCAAACGTTCCCCCGGAGTTGGCAACAACAAACTCTCGTCATCGCTGCTCGGGATTCTTTCAAGGGCGATGTCGTCGGGCTGTCCCAGGGTTTGGTTGTTGCCCGTGGTCTATCAGTGGATGAAGTTAGTACAATTCTTTCCAGAAGTGATGGCTCGAGTTCATCATGGAGGAGGTCGCGGTTCGCTGACGGGAAGTTAGCCCCCGCTCGCGTTGTGTTACGTTTGCAGGGGTACCTCTCCACTCGCGCTCAGAGGAAAGATTGATGGAGAACTTTGCAGGGGTTGGAGAAGACCTTGCCTTGCTCTCGGACGGCCTTCAGCCGGGTTCGGATGCGAGTGGCGGTCGCGGTGTGGATTAAGGGTTGCCCACCGTGTCAACTACATCTCGAAGTGGGTCGGACGAGCTTTCAGATCTCTGTCGAGGAGGTTTCTCCTCCTCCACCACCGTGTTGCGGCGAAGAGGCTGTGGGGGGTGAATGGGCTGGGCGTCATCAATTCCGGGGTTGCAGGCAAGACCCTTGATTCGGCGTCATCATTGCAAAATTTGGCGGAATCCGAGGCGCTTGTTTTGGACATCCCAAACGGTTCGGCTTTAAATGCCAGGGCATTATTTGCGGGGGAGCCCATCGTCTAATGTAGCCCTGTTGCATCAAACTTGCAGTAGGGGTTGGAGTCGCTTCTTAATGGAGCAGTTTGCATGGATTTGCATGGTAGGACCCTACAAAAAGCGCAAATCCTTGTCAATTCGCTCGATCAAGATCTAGCAGGGGTTGCAGCAGAGGATCTGTGGATGCAGTGGGTGTTGTGCCACCCTTACTCGATCGTGGTGGGACCTTTCGTCAGCCGTACACATTCCAGATGCGGTTTCGGGTCAAATCTTGGACCCGAATCAGACCGACTATGGGCCTGCAGATACCGTTGACCCAATTCCTCTGACCCCGTTCTATGGGGCCGCCCATCCTGGGCCCAATCGATGACCCCTCTCTGGATTTGATTCTTCCTTCCTCTCCTACTTTTCATGTTGCTCCCTCCGTTGGTGGCATCCTGTTCGCTCACCTGGACCCGGAGGGGCCTCCCTCGCCCTGCATCTCCCAGCTGGGGGCCGTGTTCGGAGAGGATGTTGTAGTGGCACCCCTTTTTGGTCCCCACAACTGTTGACTTACAGCGAGGCTAGTGTGCTGTCAATCGACCTGTGGTGCTTCTTTGTTCCGAAAGCATCCTCATTTGCTAGTGACGGGGATGCTGGTTTGTGGTTGCAAGTTGGGGATGTTGCGGGCGTTACTGAGGAGAGTGGTGACTCGGATGCTTATCTCGCCTTTGGTGACCCTGCAGATGGACTTGTTGTGGAAGAGTGTAGGCAGCAGCGCAAGAAGCGCTACAGACCGCGGAAGGAGAGAAACAGAAGGAGCAAGGAGGGTGTTGACGATGTTTCTTAGATTTCAGCGAGGGAATCAGATAAACTTAATCTGGCTAAGGTGACAGAGGTGATCCCCATCATCGGGAATACCACAGGTTGCAAATGAAGATGTTTTCCTAGAATGTATGGGTCTGGGGAACCCCAAGAAAAGAGGTTATGCGGGATCTCTTCTGAATGACTGGGTGGCAGATGTCGTTTTTCTTCAGGAGAGTAAGCTTAGTGATTGTACAGATTTATTGTGGAAGTCTTAGTGATTGTACAGATTTATTGTGGAAGTCTCCCGAGATGAAGTGTGTGAACACATTCTCGGTCATTAATGTTGTGGGTAGTGCTGATAGTATTGTGGTTGTAACAGCCCGAATCCTCGGTGGCCAGCGGAAACATATCAATGCCACGTCGGATCCGAGTGTTACTCATAACATCAACAAATGACATAAGGAATCATCTTAATCATCACATATCTATAATAATGTACAACTCTAATACATATCCAGGATCCGTTTGTTCCAGTGGGCACAATGATATCCATCCTTCAAAACCTGCAAGTTCTTGAAACTGCTACTAAATTTGTTTCACACATTGACCTGCAATAAAAACACAAAAATACATGGTATGAGCTTAACGCTCAGTATGTGCCGAGATAAGGTCAAGCCAGCTAGCAAAAATTCAAGTCTCCTTATGCTATTACAAATAACTCCATGCATAGATAATTAGCTGGATAAATATTTTCCATAATGGATCCTTATAAATTTTCTATATTTCCCAACAGAGAATAATGTACATAACATGCAGTGTCTATGGATACATTCCTTGAGTATGATCTTAATCATAACATGATATGCATGGATTTCAATATTTTTCTCTTGTCAAAATTTACAATATCAATAATTACATAAAGATGATTACATATATGAAATTGTGTGTTACACCCATACACCTATTGCTATGAGTTTTCACATGTAGACCACTCCATCGTACGAGAATTCAAAGCTAAATAGTGTTGTTTTCAAGGAGTAGATATAGCCCCTTCAAGGTCAATGAACAGGGAGGACCTTTCGGAATAATCAATGTCAAGTTAGGGTATAAAATGAAAATACCTATATACACCGGAACGCAATGTTCCAAGAATAATAATAACGGTTATGCAGATTTAAATCTCTATGTACGATACAGGTGTATATGAAATTCATATCTGAATGATTTGCAAAAAGATTTGGTCACTAACATTTTCGAAGAGATAATTTATGCATACAAATACAATAGACATACCACATCTGAGAGGAAGACAAATCTATATGAACTAGGAATACCACAGACAATTTCTTAGGTCTTGAAGAAGAATATACGATATTATCCTATTTATTCTTTTGCTTGTGTATCTAACCAATAAGTTAACTTGACATAAATTCCCATCAATAATCCAGGCAATCATATCTAAATCATAATCTTCATCATAACATGATATCGTATAGAGCCTATGTGTTCGACACATACCTTAACGACACAAAAACATGGAGACGATTTGATTATGCAAATCCAGATTGTCGCCGACCACATTGGCGTGCCTCCAATCTTGTCGCGTCAACTCCAACGTCGTCAATAGAAAGGTCACCGTCAACACTCACTACATGCGCCTTCGATTCCACCGGGATAGATAAAATGCATCATCGACAAGGAGGGATGTCGTTGCCGGACTTGGACCCGATACGGTACCTCGCATATTCTCCTTCTCGTGATCTCTCTCTCTATCTCTCTCTCTCTCTCTATCTCTCTCTCTTCTCTTCTTCACGTCCACTATTTCTGCATCTCTCGCACACACTCCCCCTCTCACACACTCTGATACCACCTGTAACAGCCCGAATCCTCGGTGGCCAGCGGAAACATATCAATGCCACGTCGGATCCGAGTGTTACTCATAACATCAACAAATGACATAAGGAATCATCTTAATCATCACATATCTATAATAATGTACAACTCTAATACATATCCAGGATCCGTTTGTTCCAGTGGGCACAATGATATCCATCCTTCAAAACCTGCAAGTTCTTGAAACTGCTACTAAATTTGTTTCACACATTGACCTGCAATAAAAACACAAAAATAAATGGTATGAGCTTAACGCTCAGTATGTGCCGAGATAAGGTCAAGCCAGCTAGCAAAAATTCAAGTCTCCTTATGCTATTACAAATAACTCCATGCATAGATAATTAGCTGGATAAATATTTTCCATAATGGATCCTTATAAATTTTCTATATTTCCCAACAGAGAATAATGTACATAACATGCAGTGTCTATGGATACATTCCTTGAGTATGATCTTAATCATAACATGATATGCATGGATTTCAATATTTTTCTCTTGTCAAAATTTACAATATCAATAATTACATAAAGATGATTACATATATGAAATTGTGTGTTACACCCATACACCTATTGCTATGAGTTTTCACATGTAAGCCCTTATTATATCCCAATAAAGAGATGTGCATTGTTCGCATTTCCATCATCATATCATATACTTTTTCATATAACATATCATATACGAAAGTAGTACCATGACATATTCGTTCATAAAATACCCTTACTGTTGTCATACAATAGCATCATATGGATCACTCATAACATAGGTATGCAGGCAAAGGATGTCTTTTTCATATACATGAATCTCATACTATACTTTCATATATGCCCTTAAGATTTAATCATATCTACACTTATGTCCTTAACATTAACATTTTTGCACGCATGCCCATAACAATAACATAATCACATGTATGCACTTAGCATTTCATGTAAATACACATACACACTTAACATTTCACATAAGCAATTGGCTTCCACATAAGCACTTAGCTTGTTCATTATAGATTTGTCTTATCTCATGATTTATTGGGTGGCTTTGGTGGCTTTTACCGCTGGCACAAGCGGTCACTCAATCATTACAAAAACGTGATGACATCAGCGCTGAGTCAATATGTGGACTTTCCACTAGGTTCCACTGAACCTGACACCCCCGGAAGGTGTTGCCCTTTAGGCTCGCAGTAAACGGACTCTAGAGGTGGCTCCCACCTTATGTGTAGCACTTAGCTCCGCTTACTATTTAAGTGCCAATATTCATATTAAGAAAATTTCAGTTCTTATTAATTATATTTCCTCTCTCATACGATAGTGGTCTATGTGAACCTTTCGGTTCCACCAATCAAGGAAGTCTTCATTATACAAAATTTATCTAATATACATATACATATATACGCATACACACCCACTTTCTTTATTCTCCAACAAATACTATTTTTCTTCATAATACTGAGAATAACTTGTATTAATTCGAGTTAGCCATCATTCTATAATCAACTTTAATGACTTTATTAATTAAACAGTATCCTTATTTATTCTATATACTTAATTTCGCTATGCACACTAATTCATGGGTCGATATTCTCAATGGATTTGCCGTAGTAACAACTTATATAAAACAATTAAAAGTTTACTTATTTTTAAACGGTTTGCAATTTCCAAATCAACCAATTTCAGTATAACTTACGAGTACTATATGTTCTTGAAATGCCGAGGTAAATTTACATACATAATTACACAAGGTACTAAGCAGCCGCATTAAACAGAAAATCTTCACTTTCGATTGTTTTTCTTGAGTATCTATAACAATTATATTATTCACGTGAAAACACAACTCTACGATGCACTTCCTTTACCATACAGTAAGTTTGACGACAGACTTTATCAATGACCTAAGATAAAAGTAACGGTATGTCTCGTGTAATTCATCCTAAAGCATCAAGTGTGAATAAGACCTAACGTAATTCATTATATGTTTCCAGAGCACAGTCACTCAAAATTAGAAACCAAACTCCAATGAAATTTAGTTTGTTTACATATGCCTGGAAACTATCATGTATTTGGAGAATGCGTATCAAAGTAGATCATTTCAGAATATTTGGAAATCAATGATTACCCCATTATGTACTTGTAATGCTCTCCTGAGGTTTATAATAATATGTCTAATAAAGAATTAGAAAGCATCATTTATATTACTATAATATTATGGTAGTCTCATATCACTAAATCGTAGAACATAACTCAAGAGTATATAAATAAAGTAAGGGGTCAAAACATGCATATATAGGTTGCATCATTATAAAATTGTACGTCGCAGAAATATAACGAAATACAGAATGAGTAAGGAAATAAAAGGTAATGACGACACATGCTCCTCTTACTTTGCCATCTTTTATAATCATCTAAAACTGTAACATGGAATGTGTTCCGGTGTTTTTCCATCTAGACCGAAGGTCAATATCATGAAACAATTTAATAATCCTATGTGTTCGACACATACCTTAACGACACAAAAACATGGAGACGATATGATTATGCAAATCCAGATTGTCGCCGACCACATTGGCGTGCCTCCAATCTTGTCGCGTCAACTCCAACGTCGTCAATAGAAAGGTCACCGTCAACACTCACTACATGCGCCTTCGATTCCACCGGGATAGATAAAATGCATCATCGACAAGGAGGGATGTCGTTGCCGGACTTGGACCCGATACGGTACCTCGCATCTTCTCCTTCTCGTGATCTCTCTCTCTATCTCTCTCTCTCTCTATCTCTCTCTCTCTTCTCTTCTTCACGTCCACTATTTCTGCATCTCTCGCACACACTCCCCCTCTCACACTCTCTCCCCTTACATGTTTAGATCAACATTCCTAAAATAGAATTACATTCTCGGCCATCCCAAAAAGAACATGCGCACAGCCTCTCTCTCCTCATTTACCCCTTCACTCGTTCACTCCATCCCTCTCATTTAGTAACTTGCGATGGAATGGATCCCTATCTATTTTTAGCAAATGGAAATGGAGAATGTGGGATGAATCCATCTACTCAATAAATATCTCATAGGTATTTGTCACAAATACCCCTCTAATTTTAACACCAAATTATTCTATATCCCATCATACATGTTGCCACCTATTTTTCTTTTTTTTATATCTAATAAAAATATGGGTCGTTACAATCTACCCCACTAAAAAAAGAATTTCGTCCCGAAATTTACTGGTCAAGAATCTAAAAAAAATCCCATGATAGTTATTCCTCCATTCTTCTATTTGCGCCTTGCATTTTATGATACATGTTTTTTTTTTACTTTAGTGTTATTCCCTTGTGTTCAGGTCTTTTCTGATAATATGACAATTGTCTCCTTCAAGGTCTTGTTTTCAAGATAAACAAATCAAAAAGAATATATCTTCACTTAAGAGACAATAGTAACTAAACCAATTAAACGTTGATAGATTGCAAGGGTCGATTTTGTATGTTGTCCCTCACTGAAGGTGACAATAGTAAATCAAGGTGTACAACTGCAATATATACAAGGATGTTTCTAACTCAAGTTGGGATTGATAATTTATAAGGATTGTGTCTATTTCTAGCCATTAGCATATCATGAAATCAATATTCATTAAATAAGAATCTTGACCAACACTAATCTTTCATCCAAAAAAAATAATTAGATCTAATGACCACAATCATGTATCTCAAATAACCTAAGTGTTCTAAGATCAAACTTAATCATTCATGCAATATCATAAATGAGTTTAATGTCATCAATGTTGTCTAATAATTGTATCAATAATTTGATAGATAGTATACCAGGTATCTGAGATAATAATAACACAAAGCATCACAATTTTTTTCCAAGTTAACCTCAAAGTACCCGACTCATCATCATAATGTAACTAACACCCTTGTGAGGTCAAAAGGTATCACTCGGGATTCTTGTTTGTCTTTGATATGTATACATTCTCAATTGCAACATAATGGCATTCTAACTATAGGTCAACCTTGAAAATATGGTTTATTGTTACAATTGATCATCTATGAAGAAGAAAATATCTTTATCTTTTTGACGACCCTTTTCAAAAATCAATAGAGTCTAAATAACGAAAGCACTCCAAGGAAAATACCAATCCTCACCAAATCCTTATATAATTGTCCCTTCCAATTATTTTTCAGTTCATCCGACTTATATGGTTGTAGGACCCGGTAAGACATCAATAATGAGATCAATACCTCTTTCAGGTGGATGTTCATAAAACCATCAACTTTACAAAAAAAAACCCGTACAACTTCCAAATCTCCAAGTCATACATGGGATACTTTTCTTTAACCAAATAAGACGCACATATGATGAACATCTGATAATAATAATCACCTGACCCTCTTTTCTTTTCATATCTTCATGAATAATCAATTCAGTGTATATGGTTAAGTAAAATTACTTTCTCCTCTTTGGGACAATTTGTAAACTCCAAGACTAGTTCTATCTCCCTATTGGTCCACCTCCTACTACTCATGTTATCTTCTAAAGACATGAAGTCATGCTAAATTCTCGGTCTCCTGTTTTTTTTCTCCTACATCGTTTTCTATACTAGAGGTCTTACGCCATCTGTGATGGATATCTCATGCCTAGAGAAACTACTGCTCTGATACCACCTGTAACAGCCCGGATCCTCAATGACCAGCGGAAGCATATCAATTACTACGTCAGATCCGAGTGTTACTCTCAATCATCAATGATATCACAAGTAACAATCAAGAATCATCTGTACATTTTTCTATCCATAAAAATAAACATGTCTAATACAAAACCAAGATCCTTTATTCCAGTGGGCACAATGATATCCTCCCTTCAGACCTCGCAACGAGTCTCTAACTGCAGCTAAATTTATTTTTCAACATGACCTGAAATAAAAACAGAAAAATACACGGTATGAGCTAACGCTCAGTATGTGCCGAGATAAGGTCAAGCCAGCTAGCAAAAATTCAAGTCTCCTTATGCTATTACAAATAACTCCATGCATAGATAATTAGCTGGATAAATATTTTCTATAATGGATCCTTATAAATTTTCCATATTCCCCAACCTGGAATAATGTTCATAACATGCATTAATCATGGATACAGTCCTTGAATATGATCTTAATCATACCATAATATGCATGGGTTTCACTATTTCTCTTATCAAAATTTACCAAATCAATAATTACATATATGGAATTATGTGTTACATCCATATACCTATTGCTATGAATTATCACATATAAGTCCTTATTTTGTCCTAACAATGAGGTTTGCTTTGTTCTCATTTCCATCATCACAATTATATACTTTTTCATAAAACGTATCATACACAAGAGTAGTGTCATGGCATATTCAATCCAAATTACCCTTATGATAATGAATACAATATTTGACTATGGTCATACAATAGCATCACATGGATCACTCATAAATATAGTCATGTATACAAAGGTATACTTTTTATGTTCATGCAATGCATACCATACTTTCCATATATGCCCTTAAGGTCAACCATTTTTGCACATATACCCATAACAATAACATAATTATTTATATACCTAAGCATTTCACGTAATCACACATATACACTTATCATTTCACATAAATGCACATGTTCACTTAGCATTTCACATAAGCACTTGACTTCCACATAAGCACCTAGCTTATTCATTACATATTGTCTTATCTCATAATTTGTTGGGTGGCTTTGGTGGCTTTTACCGCTGGCACACGCGGTCACTCAATCACTACATAAAACATGATGACATAAGCGCTGAGTCAATATGTGGACTTTCCACTAGGTTCCACTGAACCTGACACCCCCGGAAGGTGTTGCCCTTTAGGCTCTCGATAAACGGACTCTAGAGGTGGCTCCCACTTTAGGTGTAGCACTTAGCTCCGCTTACCGTTACGTGCCATTCTTCACGTTATTGAGAATTTCAATTCTTTTAATACCTTTTTCTTTTTCATGCAATAATGATCAGATCAAGTGAACATTTCAATTCAACTATAATATGTCAGCTTTTATGACTTAAAAGCTTGAATAACCACTATTGAATATCTTCGACTTGTAAATGGTGAATAATCACACATACAAAATTTGTAATTTTCCATGATAATATATCATAAATTATATTTTTCAAACACATAATCAATTAGAAGACATTCAACGGTTTTTATAAAATAATCTAAATACCGGTGGTTGATAATATCGAAAACCAATCCATACATTTGTATTACATATCTTTTTATGCCTACTTCATAACAAGTCATTTAAGGTCCAAAGTTCGGTTTCCTATAGTGTTGTCATTTATAACTATGTAGCAATAGGGTTTTATTATTAAACACATATATAATGACTCTAACTATTCAATGTCTTGGGAATTCTCTTTCCAATATTCCACCATAAGTTAGACACGGATTGCGTTCTTTATGTCCATTGTCATTTACTAAAATAGGTAATCAATGAGCCAATGGGTGGCAGCCAACACAATTGTAATATTGAAGGTTAATATCCAAAGATTGAGGGATGTTCATGTATGTATACTATTATATTGTGCATTTATAATAAAAGCATCCTCATGATATTCATTAGAACATAATTCAACTCATATTTTTGGACTTTTGATACGTGCATCTACAAATTTAATTAGCTGACTACAGTACATGACTTGGTATTATTATATAAAAAGTATTGCCATCCTGCAAGTGACGAAATACGACATGTGATTATTACTAATATAGGTCTAAAAAGCAGATATAATGATGGACGGATATGGTGTATGGACTTATATAGGTGGCATGATCATCTCTATGGTTGCAACATAATCTAACATATAATTATTTAGACCACTCCATCGTACGAGAATTCAGAGCTAAATAGTGTTGTTTTCAAGGAGTAGATATAGCCCCTTCAAGGTCAATGAACAGGGAGGACCTTTCGGAATAATCAATGTCAAGTTAGGGTATAAAATGAAAATACCTATATACACCGGAACGCAATGTTCCAAGAATAATAATAACGGTTATGCAGATTTAAATCTCTATGTACGATACAGGTGTATATGAAATTCATATCTGAATGATTTGCAAAAAGATTTGGTCACTAACATTTTCGAAGAGATAATTTATGCATACAAATACAATAGACATACCACATCTGAGAGGAAGACAAATCTATATGAACTAGGAATACCACAGACAATTTCTTAGGTCTTGAAGAAGAATATACGATATTATCCTATTTATTCTTTTGCTTGTGTATCTAACCAATAAGTTAACTTGACATAAATTCCCATCAATAATCCATGCAATCATATCTAAATCATAATCTTCATCATAACATGATATCGTATAGAGCCTATGTGTTCGACACATACCTTAACGACACAAAAACATGGAGACGATTTGATTATGCAAATCCAGATTGTCGCCGACCACATTGGCGTGCCTCCAATCTTGTCGCGTCAACTCCAACGTCGTCAATAGAAAGGTCACCGTCAACACTCACTACATGCGCCTTCGATTCCACCGGGATAGATAAAATGCATCATCGACAAGGAGGGATGTCGTTGCCGGACTTGGACCCGATACGGTACCTCGCATCTTCTCCTTCTCGTGATCTCTCTCTCTATCTCTCTCTCTATCTCTCTCTCTTCTCTTCTTCACGTCCACTATTTCTGCATCTCTCGCACACACTCCCCCTCTCACACACTCTGATACCACCTGTAACAGCCCGAATCCTCGGTGGCCAGCGGAAACATATCAATGCCACGTCGGATCCGAGTGTTACTCATAACATCAACAAATGACATAAGGAATCATCTTAATCATCACATATCTATAATAATGTACAACTCTAATACATATCCAGGATCCGTTTGTTCCAGTGGGCACAATGATATCCATCCTTCAAAACCTGCAAGTTCTTGAAACTGCTACTAAATTTGTTTCACACATTGACCTGCAATAAAAACACAAAAATACATGGTATGAGCTTAACGCTCAGTATGTGCCGAGATAAGGTCAAGCCAGCTAGCAAAAATTCAAGTCTCCTTATGCTATTACAAATAACTCCATGCATAGATAATTAGCTGGATAAATATTTTCCATAATGGATCCTTATAAATTTTCTATATTTCCCAACAGAGAATAATGTACATAACATGCAGTGTCTATGGATACATTCCTTGAGTATGATCTTAATCATAACATGATATGCATGGATTTCAATATTTTTCTCTTGTCAAAATTTACAATATCAATAATTACATAAAGATGATTACATATATGAAATTGTGTGTTACACCCATACACCTATTGCTATGAGTTTTCACATGTAAGCCCTTATTATATCCCAATAAAGAGATGTGCATTGTTCGCATTTCCATCATCATATCATATACTTTTTCATATAACATATCATATACGAAAGTAGTACCATGACATATTCGTTCATAAAATACCCTTACTGTTGTCATACAATAGCATCATATGGATCACTCATAACATAGGTATGCAGGCAAAGGATGTCTTTTTCATATACATGAATCTCATACTATACTTTCATATATGCCCTTAAGATTTAATCATATCTACACTTATGTCCTTAACATTAACATTATTGCACGCATGCCCATAACAATAACATAATCACATGTATGCACTTAGCATTTCATGTAAATACACATACACACTTAACATTTCACATAAGCAATTGGCTTCCACATAAGCACTTAGCTTGTTCATTATAGATTTGTCTTATCTCATGATTTATTGGGTGGCTTTGGTGGCTTTTACCGCTGGCACAAGCGGTCACTCAATCATTACAAAAATGTGATGACATCAGCGCTGAGTCAATATGTGGACTTTCCACTAGGTTCCACTGAACCTGACACCCCCGGAAGGTGTTGCCCTTTAGGCTCGCAGTAAACGGACTCTAGAGGTGGCTCCCACCTTATGTGTAGCACTTAGCTCCGCTTACTATTTAAGTGCCAATATTCATATTAAGAAAATTTCAGTTCTTATTAATTATATTTCCTCTCTCATACGATAGTGGTCTATGTGAACCTTTCGGTTCCACCAATCAAGGAAGTCTTCATTATACAAAATTTATCTAATATACATATACATATATACGCATACACACCCACTTTCTTTATTCTCCAACAAATACTATTTTTCTTCATAATACTGAGAATAACTTGTATTAATTCGAGTTAGCCATCATTCTATAATCAACTTTAATGACTTTATTAATTAAACAGTATCCTTATTTATTCTATATACTTAATTTCGCTATGCACACTAATTCATGGGTCGATATTCTCAATGGATTTGCCATAGTAACAACTTATATAAAACAATTAAAAGTTTACTTATTTTTAAACGGTTTGCAATTTCCAAATCAACCAATTTCAGTATAACTTACGAGTACTATATGTTCTTGAAATGCCGAGGTAAATTTACATACATAATTACACAAGGTACTAAGCAACCGCATTAAACAGAAAATCTTCACTTTCGATTGTTTTTCTTGAGTATCTATAACAATTATATTATTCACGTGAAAACACAACTCTACGATGCACTTCCTTTACCATACAGTAAGTTTGACGACAGACTTTATCAATGACCTAAGATAAAAGTAACGGTATGTCTCGTGTAATTCATCCTAAAGCATCAAGTGTGAATAAGACCTAACATAATTCATTATATGTTTCCAGAGCACAGTCACTCAAAATTAGAAACCAAACTCCAATGAAATTTAGTTTGTTTACATATGCCTGGAAACTATCATGTATTTGGAGAATGCGTATCAAAGTAGATCATTTCAGAATATTTGGAAATCAATGATTACCCCATTATGTACTTGTAATGCTCTCCTGAGGTTTATAATAATATGTCTAATAAAGAATTAGAAAGCATCATTTATATTACTATAATATTATGGTAGTCTCATATCACTAAATCGTAGAACATAACTCAAGAGTATATATATATAGTAAGGGGTCAAAACATGCATATATAGGTTGCATCATTATAAAATTGTACGTCGCAGAAATATAACGAAATACAGAATGAGTAAGGAAATAAAAGGTAATGACGACACATGCTCCTCTTACTTTGCCATCTTTTATAATCATCTAAAACTGTAACATGGAATGTGTTCCGGTGTTTTTCCATCTAGACCGAAGGTCAATATCATGAAACAATTTAATAATCCTATTTGTTCGACACATACCTTAACGACACAAAAACATGGAGACGATTTGATTATGCAAATCCAGATTGTCGCCGACCACATTGGCGTGCCTCCAATCTTGTCGCGTCAACTCCAACGTCGTCAATAGAAAGGTCACCGTCAACACTCACTACATGCGCCTTCGATTCCACCGGGATAGATAAAATGCATCATCGACAAGGAGGGATGTCGTTGCCGGACTTGGACCCGATACGGTACCTCGCATCTTCTCCTTCTCGTGATCTCTCTCTCTATCTCTCTCTCTCTATCTCTCTCTCTTCTCTTCTTCACGTCCACTATTTCTGCATCTCTCGCACGCACTCCCCCTCTCACACTCTCTCCCCTTACATATTTAGATCAACATTCCTAAAATAGAATTACATTCTCGGCCATCCCAAAAAGAACATGCGCACACCCTCTCTCTCTCCTCATTTACCCCTTCACTCGTTCACTCCATCCCTCTCATTTAGTAACTTGCGATGGAATGGATCCCTATCTATTTTTAGCAAATGGAAATGGAGAATGTGGGATGAATCCATCTACTCAATAAATATCTCATAGGTATTTGTCACAAATACCCCTCTAATTTTAACACCAAATTATTCTATATCCCATCATACATGTTGCCACCTATTTTTCTTTTTTTTTATATCTAATAAAAATATGAGTCGTTACAGTGGTTGCTTGGGATGGGGACATGTTTGATTCTCTATGAAGAGAAAGGCAAGGTCTGTGCTGACGATTGAACTCCGCATGAAGCATCTTGGCTCCAGGCTAGTGATCTCTTGTGTCTATGGGCCAACAGACCACTCGCTTCATGGAAACCTCTGGGCAGAACTGTGGGATGTGTGAGAGGCATTCCCTAATGTGGCATGGATCGTGGCTGGTGATTTCAACATCACTTTGTTCGTGGCAAACTCAATCTGGGATGAGGGTGGGACATGATCTTGGATCGCAAGGGTTTGTGGAGTTGGTGGGAGATTTGCAGTTGGAGGTTCTGGATGTTGTTGACATTAGATACACTTGGAGGAGTTTTGGGTCCTGGTCGAGATAAGATCGCTTTTTAGTCTCCCCGAGGTGTTGTTGTTATTTCCAATGTGTGGTGTTTCTTCTCCTCGAGAACTAGATCGGACCATTCTCCTCTTGTCTGGGACAGTGGTGAGGAGGTTATTCCACGCTCTATCTTTAGACTTGAGAGGGCGTTGTTGCTTGAGGATGGATTCCGCGACCTAGTTTCTGATCACTAGCGGTCAGTGGAGGGAGAGGAGTTGGTTGCCTCATGTTTGTCGCAGAAGTTAATTAGCCTGAGGAAGAGACTGAGCGTGTTCAAGCGGGAGGTCAGAGAAACCAAATGGGAGAGCAGAGCAGTGGGGGGGAGGGATTGCTAGGCTGGATAGATTAGAGGACTCCAGAGACTTGGTGGATGAAGAGCTGAAAGAGAGAAGGGATTTCATGAGGGTCGTTACTTTTGAAGATAAGAAGAAGGTTGTGGAATGGAAGCAGAGATCAAGGCAGAAGTGGATCAATAAAGGAGATATGAATACAAAGTTCTTTCACGCGGTGGCCAGTGAAGGAGAATAAGAAATATGATATGTGTTGTGGTTGTGGGGGAGTCATGAGTGGAAGGTGAGGAGAAGTGGAGAGCACTAGTAAAATTTTTCGTGGTCTCTCAAGAAGGGTAATGTCGAGATCGTAGAGATGGGCGTGAGCGAGGGAGCCCTATCTCTCTCCTGAGTAGAGTAAGCGGCTGATTAGACCTATCATGAAGGAGGAGTTAAAGCAGGCTACATCCTCACTGAATGGCGATGGCGCACCCGAACCGGATGGCTTCCATGTTTTCTTCTACACCGAATTCTGGGAGGTGGTGGGTGATGATGCATTTGCAGTTTTGGAGGAGTTTCGCAAGAGAAGCGCATGATTCAACAGAATCAATAAAGCTCTACTTTTTCTTCTTCTAAAGAAGGAGGCATCCGAACATGTGGAGAATTACCGTCTCGTCGCCCTCTCTAATGCTATCTACCTGATTATTGCCAAGGCTCTTGTTGTAAGACTTGGTGAGGTCCTTCAGGACTTGGTTTCTCCAGTTCAATCTGCTTTCATATCAGGGAGATAAATCGGTGACAGTTTGGTGATGGCCTTTGAGATTATAGCAGACTGACAACGACGAAAGGTGCATGGGATGTTGTGGACGGTGGACTTCTTCAAGACCTATGATAGTGTTGATTGGCATTTCTTATGGTCGGTGCTGGCCAAAAACGGGTTTCCGAATATGTGGATCTCTTGGATGAAGTGGTGTGTGACCACTACATCCTATTCTGTTGTGGTGAATGGGTGTCCTGAGGGTGGTTTCTTCTAGCTGCAGCATGGTGTCTGTCAGGTTCACCCTTTGGAGAAGCTCCTCTTCATTTTGGAGGTAGATGTTTTACCTCGTATGGTGAATCAGGTAGTGGCTCACGGCCTCATGATAGGATATTTGCTAGGAGACATCCCCATACCAGTCCTTCAATATGCAAATGATACTATTTTTTCATCGAGGGTGGAGCTGTTGAGGTAAGGAGGATGTCAATGGTCTTGGAGGTCTTTTGGGAGCTTTATAGCCTTAAGATCAATAAAGATAAATCTAGTGTCATTCCTTTTGTTCTTCTGGAGGAGGAAGTGGAAGCTTGTACTGAAGAACTGGGGTGCCCTTGTAGTATGCAGTTGATTAGATATTTGGGGCTACCATTGGATTGTGGTCACCTTCATTTAGCTGACTAGATCTTAGTGGTGGAGAAGCTAGAAAGGAAACTGGCAGGATGAAAGGGCTCTTTGCTCTATCGGGGAGGATGCTTGATTCTGGTGAAGGTGGTCTCGGCGACAATCCCAATTTTCTTCTTGTCGACGAGACTTCTTCCAGTGGGGATTCGCAATCAGCTTGAGAAGATCATGCAAAGGTTTTTTTGGACAGGACTGGTGGGGATGGCCATGCTCTACATCTTGTGGACTGGGAGACAGTTACATTGTCCAAGGAGGATGGGGGGTTCGGTCTATCGAGGTTGGAGTTGATGGACCATGCACTACTGCTGAAGTGTGTTGTGTGAATTTAGGGTGACAAGGAGGACTTATGTAGTACACTCTTACACGACCGTGATCACAACTACCACCATAAACTTCACCATTTTGTCAAAGTCCCCCCCACAGGGACTCATCTTAAATATGACAAATGAGATACTGATGCGCAATAAGCTTATTCAAGAAGAGTTCTACGCCACATGGGTTATTCTATTGTGAGGGAGGCGATGATGCGATCAGATGGCCGCTTGGCTCTTATATTACAGGAGATTACACTTGGAAGCCTCCATCTCGACGAAGGGGCTCCATCTCAAAGTGAAGGGAGATGATGCTAGCATCATAACGCTCCATCTTGTGCATTTTCTTGTTGATGTCGAGAAGGAAAAAAACTAAATTATTGTTAAGTCGATCGAGGTAAACTTGAGGTCAGAGTGGACGTGAAGGAAAGCACAGGGCCATGGGTGCATGGAGTAGAGGGCGAGAAGGGAGACGGACGGCATCCACCATAGAATCGAGATCAAGAGCGAGTTCGATGCAGGCAAGGCCGAGGAGGCAAGGCTGGTCAAAGGAGAAGAGGTGGGTGACACTAAGGGAACGTCGATGTGTGGCAAAGGGGATGCACGGTAAGATGGATGCACACTGAGGATTAGGTCGAGGTTCATCGCCAGAGACTACGCTGAAGAGGATTTGTATTCGGTTGTTGTAGAGCAAGCTGGACGGCTATTATTGGGTGATATTTCCCCATCTTCTTCCCTTTTATTTGTATTGATGTGGTTCATTGTTGAAACACCTTGGGGGAGAAGTTTTTGGCTTTGTATAGCCTATAGGGAGAACTTTTTGTTCATCATTTCTAGTGAGGAGTTTGATTGGGTCGAGTAGGCCCCGTGGTTTTTTTTTCCTATCATTTTGCATGTTTCCACGTTAAAATCCCTCGAGTTTGTGGTTGTGCTTGTGATTGAATTGTGTACGTGATTGCTCGTGGTTCTTATTGTTGTTTCATTTGATTTACTTGTTAATCTGTCAAGTATTCTTTTCAATACGATTGTGCAATATCCGTGGGATTGATTGTTCCCAACAGGGATGATGTGGGGGAGGTATTGGGGAGGGGAGCCTAGAGCTTGGAGTAGCGTAGGGGAGGCAAGGCGGAGATTGGGTGATGGGGGGATGGGTGCAAGAGGTTGGATAGGCACGAACGAGGCGAGGCAGAGGCTAGGAGGCACCGGGTAGGTGGGCGAAGCTTGGGAGGCGTGGGGGAGGGGGTTGGAGGTTGGGACGACATGGGGGAGGCAAGGCAGATGCTAGGAGGTGCTTGGAAGGGAGGCTGGAGCTTGAGGCACCGCGGGGAGGTAGGGCGGAGGCTAGGAGTCATGGGGGAGGGGAATGGAGGTTGGAGGTGCACAGATTATATAAAGAACATGAAATAAGAAAGAAGTGAAGGGAATGGTTGGAGGGGGAAGAAGTAGAGATGAAACAGTAGGATACTGATGCAAGTAATTACGGCTCTATTTTTCCGTTTGTTAATTAAGTTTAATTAAATTAAGGTCGAATTAATTGAGTCTGTTGCAATTTTATTTTGAATAACGAGATCATTTATGTTCTCAAAACAAGTAGTTAGTTGGTTAAAGTCGATTTAAAGTCAATTAGGACAAGTTAGGATTTGAAATTTTATTCACTTTCTATTTTTGTAATCCCTCCCCTTCTATATTAAGGGGATGGTAGCCTGCAGTCTTATCCATTCAAAGTTAATTAAAAATTGAGATTTATCTCATCTCTATCTCCCTTTCTCTTCTCCCTCCACGCGTTCTCTGTGGCACTCCTCCAGATCCCTCGCAACCAACGAGTCTTCTCTTCTCTCTCCTTCCAACTTCTTCCACCAAATAGTTTCCACCATAATAAAATATTTTCCATCATTGAATAATTTTTATTTACATTATATACGGATAGGAATATAGGTATAAGCATATTCTTATCCATTTTAAAATAAGAATATAGCCGTAGATATGAATATTGACGGATATGAAAAATGTGTTACCATATCTTTAGAAACGAATTGGAATCAGATACGAATAATAACAAAATTATTTAATACATTAACTAAAATATAAATGTTTAGGATGGTTTACATGTAAAATAGATATATCATCTATATTAATTTCTTAACAATTATATCAACAATGGCGAATACACTCATAAAATATTGTTACGCACAGTTATAAATATATCTATTACTATACTTATATACGAAAATGAATATAGAAATACGAATGCAAATATTAGCAATTTTTCAAATAATATCCATATCCGCATCCATTTTAAAACGAATACAAATGCTAAAATATGTATAAAACAAGTACGATAGCGAATGGAATTATATTCACATTTAGTTTGTTTTCATCCCTAGGAAGAATGGCATGATATTGTAAATTATTAAAGAATAATGGGCCAATATTACCTTTTTTGGATGGATTTCATCTATTTTAATGGTCACATTGATGGAAATTAACTAGAGGGTCCATGTGTAAGAGTTAGCAAGTTTGCAGAGTTTAGGTGATAATTACGATATTTATAAGATCGAGAAGATAATTCGGAAAGTTTCTAAAGTTAGTGATGTAAAAGTCTATTCTCCGGTCCTCCTTTTCCAAAATGTTAGCCATCATGTTCAAGTTTCAGTTACACACGCCCAACATGCTTTTGCATTCGTGTTTTTATTTAATTTTGTTCCTTTTTGCTGCTGACTTTGACCATTTTTTCTTCTAAATCCTATGCAAAGGAAGAATAAATGTATTCTAGTGGGATATTGGGTAGATCATAGAGGGGTTTATGCAAGGGATTTTCACACCAGAAAAAAAACTGAAAAAACAACGGAACACTCAAGTCCGAGCAAGGGACAAGCAACATCGGAATCAAGCGAAAGCCGACTGTCCGAGTCCGAGCAAGATCTAAGATCTACCATTGAGCGCTCGAAGATCTTCTCCAACAAAACATCGAACAAGAGAAGTAGCTAATCTCGCATATTACAGATGATTGGCACTTGATAAATACATGATCAACTACGTCAGGAACACCGCCATCATCTCCATCGACCATGTAAAGATCCTCGATCAGAACTACTGATTGACTAGAACAGATCGAACAAAAGGAAGCATGTACTCTTTCCACTTCCCCCTTAAATGACAAAGAGTAGAGTACATGGTGTGTGCGGGAACTGCTCCTTCTTCTCCACCCTTTCATGGTGGAAATCATGTATAAATGACAAATAGAATTATGATGGAAGTGGAACAGTTATTAGGAGTCGGACCTCATCGAGAAGAAGTCCCATACATCATAGGGATATCTCCTCAATCACGCGTTTTATTCAGCAAGTGTTATTAAGCCTAGTAACCCGGTTACTGGCCTGACTAACTTGATTAGGTTCAAACATAGCCCAACCCAACTTGTGATTAAAGGGGTTAGACAATCAATTAGACTAAGTCATACTGATCGGTCAGCTTTAAATAGGCCTAGTTGAGAAAGAACCCCAAGAACTTTTTTAAAGTTTGCCAATTATCTCCTAAAATAAGCAGATAACTAAATAATCAATTAAACTTGTAACATCCAGTAAAAAGAACCTAACCTAAATTGATGGTGATCAATGCTCTTTTAATTAACAGTTCTCTCAACTGGCCTAGTCATGTATCATGTAATATTACAGGTCGATATATGTCTCTATTTATTCTTCGAAGTTCATTATCCTCTAAAAAATTGTGATACTTATTCGGAAAATGCAAGATACATGTTATTTCAGTAGGAGCAGGGTTCTAATCTACAATGTCTATAAACAAAGGGCTGATCGTCAACTGCTTTCCACTGAGACTAGCTCGACCATCATCTAAGACTTTCGAGTCAATCGCATTTCCCACGTCAATTTGGAGTCGACTGTTTTCGCTTTTTCGACTTACAACCACTTGACAGCATGATCATCAAGCAACATTGACTAGCATTTTCAAAACTTGAAAGAAACAAAATAAAGGGTCGAATTTTAAATACCTTTTTTTCGTTCTTGTACCCGCGAGCACAGTCGATGTGCAGGCATCCCGCCTGTCCAAAAAGACACCATAAAATTTAAAAAAAAATAATTTTTGGAGTCAAAAGGAGGGGGAAACAGGGAGACCTCTACGGCGGCGATGATGGCGGCAGCGACCATGCCGGGCTCCAACTGCCAAATGCCGGGGCCGAGAGACGGCATCTTGGCACCGGTTGAAGGCGAAGAAGTACATCCCTTCTTCCCACATTTGCTCTCAATAGATCGACGTGGAGAATGTAGGGATGGCCTCTCACTGGCCGGAGTTATCTTTGAGGATTCTTTTTTATTCAAGCGGGCGGTCCTTTTTTTTCTTTTTGAGAACATGATATTCTTAATTCATTGGTCATTTTTTAACATCAACGGCAAAGTAAGAAAGTGTTTTCACACCAAAAAAACGAATTTTGAGAGTCGTGATTTTTTATAGTCAATTTTTTGAAAATAATATATAAAAAGGAGCGCCTCTCATTTTACGAAATCGGTTGTGCCACGAACAGAATGTGATTGTGCAGCAGATGTGGCAACATAATGGTGTTACAACGGTGCACATGATGGTGCGACGAGTGGAAGTGGTATGAGCAGTAAGTGCGATGAGCATTGTGATACATGGTGGTGGTAGCGACATCGTTTTAATAGTGGTTGTGACGTTGGAGTTGTGATAGTGGCAGTATGTTGTAGTGGGGAGGAAGGAGAAGATGGTGGTAGAAGGTGGTGGTGATAGTGGCAGGTGAGAGGTTGAGAAAGCGGTAGAAATGGTGTTGGGAGGGAAGGGGGTTTCAGTATGCCATCAAAAATATTAACCTTATGGTATATGAGTGGCATGCAATTAAAATAAATGAAATATTGACAGGATATCAAATGCCATTAAAACAATTAATAATATGGTAAGTCATCAGATACATGCCATCAAAATGGGTTAATAACATGTTCTCGAAGACGTGTCATGAATTCGAACTAATGCATGGCAGATTTCTTAACTTTATACTAGGTCTACCGACCATGAGTACAATGAAATCCAATCCAAGATTTGGCATGTGTTATCAAAGAGGTCACATCATGCACGTAAATGGACCAACTTCATATGCATCAAGCATCCAATAAGCTAAGTTTAAATCATATATTGTAGTTGATGTGACATGCCGCATAGAATACATATGTTTTTGAGTATTTTTTATTTGGAAACAATTTTTCGTTTTATTTTTATATCCTTCGAAAATCAAAAACATTTGTATCTCAACTTATTTCACATTTACATTTCCAATCATAACCTCTACCAGTTAAGTTGTTACTTAATGCGATCAAAATAAAATAAAATACGATTAAAGCCTTTGTTGTTCAATCCTCGAATTATATTTATGGTGGAGACTCGTCAAAAAGATTATCATGTATTATCGACATCCAATATACTTGTCGTTCAACATGCATCATAATGATTTCTTTTATTCTCCTACTACTCTCGTATTAATTCTCACTCCCAACAAGGATGCATGAAACAAAATTTGTTGTCCAAACAGTTATATATGTTGTTAGGCTAATATGCATTGGTTTAGATATTAGGATTTGTAAATTATGTTATCCTATCAAAAATGGATTTATTTATATTATGTAACATCTCTGATCCTAAATCTAAGCATTGTTGAGAAAAACTAAACATGACAACTTATGGAGTTTGAACCCTGTTGGACATGTTAATAACCATCCAAAATGTTAAGTCCTAAACTCCTAATTATCAAGGAGTAACCCCCACTACTCTCACACTTTAGGAGTATTAGATAATGGACTATATTTAAAGGTGTTAGACCTCCCCCAATTACATTGACAATGTCCTTGTTTCGAATGGATCATCACTTACTTCCAATATTAGTGGTGGATGTACACTTTGGATAGTCTTTTCCTCATGTGTCTTTGTATCTTGTATACACAGAACGTAGTCCCGAATGTAATACTCACAAAGTATAGAATGAGTTATAAGAGTAGGGGAATACTATTTGACAACTTAAGCTTAAGCATTTTGGGTGATTGTCAATGATTACAGCCAGGACTAAACTCCAACAAATTGGCAGACAAGGGTGGGGAGACATGGAAACGGGCAGGGGATCTCCTCTCGAAATATAAATGACGGGTAAGGTGTTTAGATAATCTATGTTACTCCCTTTCTCAAATAAACATTGAATAATAAAACCTTTAAATTTCTTCCAAAATACTATAAGAGAGACTTCCATACATTATATAATAATTAACCTTCAATTTTATCTATAAAAAATAAAATCTCTCTTCGCGACCATCTAATTTTAGGATTCTCGTCTCTCCTTGTTAGGAACATGTATTGAAGGTGATTCCCACTGATAGATGAAAGAGATAATAGAGAGGTGAGACACCCTTACAAATACATAAATGGGAAAAATTATCCAAAACATGCAATGGTCACTATTACTAGGAATAAGTATTGTATTTTATCGTAAGGAGGATGTTGTGAATATAAGTGGGGAAGGTTCTAGCACGTTCAAAACATGGTCTGACATCTAATACTTACAAATTATGAGAGTTGGATTACGAACTATGAGAGTATAACTTGACAAACTCGAGTTTAATCATCTTAGATGGTTTTTGACAAGCTAAGTCGGATTCGAACATAACAAACTTTAAGGATTAGTTTTTCTTGATAACTAGTCGAGTTTAGATTAGAATGTTACGAATAGTATGAGCAGGCCCCTTTCGCTAGGAAAAAGGCTACCTTACCCAGAGCATGTAATTGCACTATTATTGAGAATTGCTGGAGTATGTGATCGACAGGTAATGGATCTCTCTAAGATCAAATTACCATGCTATCGTGTTTAATCTCACATCATATGTGAGTAGGAATATGCTCTATCTGAGGGGATTATATAAGAAGCCCCACAACTCATGTATTCACTGATAGAGTATTACAGAATATTCATCCCTAAAACTTTTTTCTCCAGTGGTTTCATCGTGCTCCTTATGGAGTGGGGTTACAGGTAAATTTGAGTGTTCTTCTTCTATATTTTATACTTGAGTTGATTATATACTTCCACATTATATATCTACATGGTACCAGAGTGGTACAATTCTTGATTTATTCTTGAAGATTTTATTATGTTTATGTTTTGTTATAATTATGAAGCTTTCAATTCAAATTTTATGTTGCTCATATTTGCAAGTTCTAGAGTTCATTCAATAAAATCCAAGGTTTCTTGTGTCCCTAGTTCTGGAGTTCGTTCATGAATCTAGGGTTCCATGTAACCCTTGTTTTAGAGTTCGTTTAAGAAAATATACAGTTCCATGTAACCTTAATTCTGGAGTTCATTTAAGAAAATCTAGGGATCCCATATCTAAGCCATGTTCCAAACGGCGAGCACCTCCTCCAAATCGATGAAGATTCTAAAAGCAACATTATGGAAGGTGGTGTGCTTATGTTTTAGCCATCTAGATCGTGAATTCCAGAAACTTAGGTAGAATGACCTTTTCTCCCCACATGCGCAACTGAAGGGTCACCAAAATTTCTAAACCGTCTAATCCAAAAAGGGAGAAGGGGGTGTGCACGCTACATCCACACTACATCACACCGCATCACAACATGACCCTAGCAACTTCACATCACCACTCATCAAAACAAAATTTACAAGTAGCGGATCATAGGTGTTGTCATCTCTGAGAATCGATGCGGGAAAGTAAGAGGGAAAAAGAACGGTGGCACTCAAATATCCAAGCAGCTCATTGGACGACACGCCCTTGCTTCTTCGTGTGCACGCCAACCCTAAGGAGATGAAACCCCATATGCACACGACTCCTTCTTCAAGGTGGCAGGATAGACTACTCCAAGTGATGGATTCCCAATTCCCATCGTTGCAACCCTATATGGATGAAGGAGAAGAGGAAAGAAGGGGGTACCCTCGTCCTAAATAGAAAGGCGATGCTATGTGATTGAAAAAATATGATGGGAAAATCGGAGAAAAGGAGGTTGAATGAAAGAGACCCCACAGACCGAACTTTTATTCGATGTGTTCATTCCAGACCCAATGGGCCCACAACCTTATTGAAAAAAAGGGTTTCTACTTATTAGGCCCAATTAGACAGTTTTAAAAAAGGAAAGGACAATCATGCAAGAAAAACATGTCTAGTGAAAAAAGGAAAGCAAAAAAAGCTATGCCTTAAAAAAGGAGACAACTTACAAAAAAGAAGAAAGCTGAAAAAGATGCATGTTTTATGTTGTTTCTTCTAACTTGATGATCTATGTCTTTATTATGACAAGTTTTGGAGTAAGGGGGGGTGAGTGCAATGCATATTCTTCTAGATGAGATGTATTTACATGATTATTGCATCCATCATCTTCTACTCGTGGCTCCTCAAAAAGCGATTCCATCTGCAGGGTTTCTATACAAGCAAACTGCAACAAGTCCAAATAAGATATGGGAGTTGTTATTCTCAGGGTCCACGTAAGGAGAGGCTCAACTCTAGTGATGAACGTATGAGAGACAAACACTCTACTTATACTTTTTAGCCTTGACATTAGCTATCCCAGATGGACTTCTCTACTTGGGACCTTCTCAAGACCATCAACAACATGAAGATTGATACTCTAGACTACTATTACATATATGTCGTCTTCACTGAGCATCAACTATTCTGCACAAGTCTACTCCCAGTGCAACTACTCTCTGTGTTGGTCTACTCTACTCGCATCCTAGTCGTCGCAACGACTCTACTATAGGCACATAATAATCATCGTTATCCTGTGCTCACGCAAGTCTTCTCCCAACAACAACTACTCCAAGCATATCTCCTCCCATCTTTCTCGGATCCATCAAGTGAAGATGTGTTGTGTATATCTTCTTTTATTTACCACAACTTTCTCAGCTCTAGCTTGAATGTGAGTGTTTAAGTATGGAACAGAAGGGTAATTACCCCGTTCTCCGCTTTAGTCTCACGTTGTTAATTAGTGGGACTCTAGTCTGTCCGTGGAGTTATATAAGAAGACACATATCCCCCGTATTCATAGACAGATTCACGATAAAAAATATGTCCATAGAAGCCTTCTCAGTAGTTTCATCATGCTCCTCACGGAGCAGGGTTCCACGTAAATTGTGGTGTTCTTGAGCATTCTTATTCTTTTACTTATATTCTTAGTCTAATTAAGATTCTAAATTAGTTATTTCAACAATAATAAATGAGGAGTCATATTTCAACAAGGATATTGTGAATATAAATGGGGACTATAATGGTGTCTTCTTTTCCGACTATAGAAAAGGACAAATGTGGGTTTGAACCATGATTTCAGATTTTGCAAAATTTCTGCAAAATTTCGATTTTGACAAGGTACCGAAATCTCGAGCGAGATGGCGATATGAGGGCAGTTCCCAGTCATTTCTTCACAAATGGTGGTCGATATGGGCGAAATGTCGTCGAAATTTCATTGAAATTTCGACAAAATTTCGTATCGATAGGGTATCAATACGATATCCGAAACCGATATTTAAACCCTTGGTTTGAACAAGACTCCATCTTAGATCCCTCAGTGCTTATTACAGAGGGAGCTGACATGATTACTTGTCTAAGATGGAATCTTTTTCCCTGGAGTGTTGAGACTTAGACATAAAAAGAAAGACTTAATTTCCAAAGAGTTGGCAAGTTGTAACCCCCAAATATGATTTCACGTCTCTAATCTCATAGAGTGTGAGAGCGAGTTATAACTAAAAAGTGGTGGGGGCTAATGCTTGATAACTTGAACTCAAGTATTTTGATCGATTGTTAATGGTTCCAGTTGGATTCAAATCCTACAAGTTGTTAAGAGTATTTGTCCTCGGTAAAGACTCCAGACTAAGACCAAGACTTAACATATGCATGGGGCAAAACCAGTGTAATCCATTATTGATATTGCTTATGATCGATAAAAAGTGCACATCATTGTTGGGATTGTTGAGGGGATAATTTGAGCTCACATAAGACGAGATTGCATACCCAAAACTCTACCCAAAATGTTATATTGAAATCCACGAGCGGACTTCACATCTAAATAAATAAATTTTCTCGTATCCTTATGATATGACATAGCAAAGGGAGAGAAGTTTTTTTAGTATGATGCTATAAACTTACAGACAAACCTAAACCCTCGGATTCCATGATTTGGAAATGCATTTTGCGTGGGGCCACTCCTCTTGCGGCAGTTTGGAGCAGGAGACTAGGGAGGGGTGAATGATCGTCCCTTTGGAAAGACCCCCTCAATGGTCACTTACCTCTTTTCAAGGAATTTGCTGAACTTTGGCCTTTCATCGAAAATCGTTGCATTTCTGCTAGCTCGGGGCTTGAAACTTGGAATGCTCGCTTCAAATGGTTTAAAAGCCTTCATAATAGACTTCCGCTTTCACTCTGGCCTTTGATGAGTAAGTTAAAAGGGGTGTTATCTAACATCCAACTCTCTCTTACTTCCTCTACAGAAGACTCACTTACCTTCCCCACCGATGCAGGGTCTACAACGAGATCCCCATGTCAGCAAATTTACACCCTTCTAACTGATGGTGGATTTTGCTTCAACTCGGGATGTAACTTTTGGAGCAAATCCTTTGATCCTCGTGTTTCGTTTTTCTTATGGATGGTGGCTCATAACAAACTAATCACTCAGGATCTTCTTGGAAAGATGAATATAACAACTGTCAACCGATGTCATCTATGTCGAACTAGTCTTGAAAGCTACAATCATCTTCTTGATAGTTGCATGGTGACACGTGGAACCTTTGCATCATGTAATCTAGAAGCAAAGTTTGAGGATTTCGTTAGCTTGACTTCCTTTCCAACCTTGGCAAACATGTATATACCAAACCGGTACGTGTTCATGATCAAATCAACTCTTTGGTGGTTGATAACCCCAAAAACCCTCAAGACCCGGGTGAAGGTAATAAGACAAGGGTCGCTGCGACCCGGATCTCAGAGGATGGGTATATCAAGAAAAATATCGAACCGTGAAATAAATCGGAGATCAAAACACGAAGTGCGGTCCTAGCTATGGGATTAACCTGGTATAGCTCCCAGGGTCGAACACAAGGAGCACGGGTTGGCCTAGGGCCTACGAAGTAGTAAAAATAATATATAAAATAAAAGAAAGAGATTTTTAGTGGTTTTTAATAATTTTTATATTTTTTTGGATTTTCAAAATATGAAGAAAATAAAAGAAGGCAAATATAAACACACTTTGGCAATTTATTTAAAGCACCAAAAATCAAGTAAAAATTCAAGAAAAATTGTTTTTATGTTTTTTATGTTTTTTAGTGTTTTTGGTTAATTTTTGATAATTTTCTGATCTATATTTTATTTTCTAAAAATCAAACAGTGCTAAAAAGGCAAGGTACTGTCCAGCAAGGCCTAAAACCCAAAAATAAAATATTTAAGGATCTCAGAGGGCCCTGGAGGTAATTTTCCTGTATTCTAGAGAAAATAAGGAAAATTTGAGCATCAAAATTATTGTTTTTGGATTTTTAGATTATTTATTGTAATTTTTATAAGTTTTTAGGTGTTTTTAGATTTTTAGGGTTTTTACTCAATGAAAAATAGCCAAAATTGGCTGGAAAATCAAGCAACACACAAGAAACAGAACCTAATTTTTTTAGAATTTTTGGGGGTGTTTTTATATTTTTGTGGGATTTTTAAACCTAGACAGTAGCTAAAATGCGTGTTTTTGAATTTTTAAAAATACCAAATAAAATCAAAATTGTCCTCAAAAATTCTCAAAAATCCAACAACATGGCAGGAGCCATGTTTCAAATTTTCATTGAATTTGGAGGTGGTTTGATATTTTATTCAAAATCAAGAAGAGGGCACAGTGCACAGGGACTTAAGTGCAAATACCCAAAACTCTGGGGGTCCAGGTGCAAATAACCCAGCAAGTCACGCGCGTGGCGCGTGCCTGGGGCACTCAGGGACCTTCTGGTAATAAAAACCAAGTCCTAGGACCTTTTGGTAACTCGTACCAAAAAGTCCAGGGACGGTTATGCAATTTACCCACTAAAAGGCGCACATGTGCAAATAAAGTGTTCACAGGGGCATAAAAGCAATTACCAAAAAGTTTCTAATCATTCATGAACCAACCAGAACTACAGGATGATAGTTGCAAATAACCCAGACAAAGCACGTGGCGAAGCACGTGGATCACAAATACAGGGGCATAAATGCAAATAAAAACAAGCACGAGGTCCAATGTGCAATTTACCCTACGTAAATAAAATGCATAAAATATTTACAGGACTAGGACTGAAAACAAAAACTAAGAGGGGGCCCTAAGTAAATTACCCCTTATTACGTCGATGGCTGGATTTGCGCCACGTAGATGATCGGACGGTCCTGATGAGTGGCGCCTCTTTCTCCTTCGCACGTGGTCCTGATCGACGGCGCAGAGGGGGCCATGTGGGAGATCTAACGGCCTCGGGTGCTGGTGGTTCCCTCTCTCTGCTCTAACGGTCCGGATGACGCCTCGAATCGATCAACGGTATCTGCTCCTCGAAGGATGGACGATGACGATTGAAACTGGGGAGCTGAGGGCGATCGGACGGTGGACGAGGATGCTGGAAGAACACTCAGCCGGCGAGCTTCGCCGGCCTCGTGCGTGTGCGGTGGTCGTCCTCAGCTGCCTCTGGATATCGTAACAGATCCGCGGTGAAGTCCTGCAGCTGGTGGTGGCCTCCGATGGCCCAGCCGAGCCCTGGAGGGGCTCCGGCGAGCTCGGCGGCGATGAGCTCCTGGCCTGGATGTGAGGGGGCCTCAGATGGCCTCCTCTTGACCTGCAAAATAAACCAGAAGCTCCGCGGGTCGAGGGCAAAGTGCCTCGACCCGATGAAGCGACGTGAGGGTGGACGGTGCGTCGGGACGAGCGAGCTCCGGCGAGCGGAGGACGGTGGAGCTCGAACCCCAGCTCCGGTGCGAGCTGGGTTGAGTGAAGGGGCGGAGAAGGTGCGTCGAGGGATGGCGAAGGTGATAGTGTATCCCGATGATCGAGAAGATGTACGCTATGGCCGGAATCAACGGAATACGGCGGAGTGTCGATTTGGGGGTAACTTAAAATTAAACGAAATGGGCGAGCTATAAGGCTACCTGGGTGGTGCGGAAGACTGTGCTGGAGCTTAGCTAGCTCCCGGTCGTCGCCTCGAAGATTGTCACTGCCTGAGGCTCGAGCTCCTGCAAGCGGCGGAGCACGGCGGCGCAAGGCTGCCGGATCAATGGTCCGGGCACCCCCTCCTCACTGCGACAAAGGCAACCGCGAGCTGTCACCTCGGGGTTTGCAATGGAGGTCACGGGAATGAGAGTGGCGAGCCAAAGATGGAGAAAGGAGGCGGCTGAGCTCAGGTTATATATGGGTGCAGGTCCGGGAAGAAGGGGTTGGGTCCGGCTCGATGAAGCACGGACCCCTAGGCAAGGAGTCGGGCGAGGTTCCCGGATGCAAGGGGCATGATCGGAGCTCGAGAGTTGCGGATTTGGGGGCCGGGTCGTGACGCAAAAAATCGGGGAAGTCGGGTCGGGCGTCACGACCCGTGTGAAGTGGTCCACAGGGGGGAGTTGACCGGGGGGTCAACATCCCCCGTGGACCAATCAGGAAGGGCCACGTCATAAATAGCTTGGAAATTCAAAATAAAATAGGAAATGGCCGATTCATGAAAAACTCAAAACATAAAAAATGTTTGTTTTAATTTTTTCTATTTTTTGTGAATTTTAATTAATTTTTTTGGAAATAAAAATGAGGTATTTACATAATAGGTCTATATATAGGTATATATACAATATAGGGTTTTTAATTTTGATTTTTAATTAGTTATTTTTATACATTTTTATTCCTATTTTATATTTTATTTATTCATAGAATAAAATGAGGAATAAAAGGCTATTTTTATTTTATTTTTATTTTTTATATTCATAGGTTAAATAATTAGTTATGTACAACCATATACATGGTAAAGGGATATTTTTGGTCTTTTTGATTTTTAAATTTTTATTTTGTTTTTAATAGTGTATAAATATGTACAAATATTTACAAAATATTTACAACATATTTTTGGGTGAGGAAAATATGTATTTTATTTATGTACATAAATATTTACACATGAGCCCCTATCTCCCTCTACTTTGGCTTTTATGCGGTCAGGCCCATGATGAGCCCTCCCTTGGGTTAGGTTGCTCAATATTTATTCTAAATATTTCCCTCTTTTTCTTTTTCATCTTTATTCTTTTATTTTTGCACAAAAACATGCTAATTATGTATTTTTACAAGATGCATGATTTTGCTAATTATTCCTATTTACAAGTATCTACATGCATTTGCATAGGTTTTTGTAGCTAAAATATAAGAATAAAGAGTGATGAATGGGTATTCATCACCCCCCTATACTATACTTTGCTAGTCCCTTAGCAAACACTTATTTGAAAAAGAAGTGAAAAAGAAAGAAAAAGAAAAAGAAAAAGAGAATGCACATGGATCAAGGTTGATTATTAAACTTGCCTTCATTAAATTGAGGTATGGAGCTTAATCAGATCTTTGGATTATTGATGTGTCGGAACCTTATTTAGACTTAAGCTTAAAACCTAACAGCCTCCAAGTTCCACTAATCTATAACCAAGACTCCTCAATGCTCCAGATCAGAACAAGTCATCAACCACAAACCCTGAAGACCATGAATCTTTCCTTGTCCTGTGAAAGTGAGGTCTAAGCTCTCCACCTCAGAAATGGCAACTCGACAACCCTCCCCAACAAGGTAACTCTATGACCTCAATCTGGCCACTCTTTCCTCGAGGAGCGGGGTATTCCCTTCTAAGTTCAAGTACAACCGGCTCAAGAAGAGGGGGAAGAAGAGAATGGGTCAAGTCCAGTGTAGCCAAGTACCCTTGGGAGCTTGACCAGTGTAGCCAAGTCTCCCTGCTGCAAGCTACAACAGGTGGATCATGAAACCAAGCTTTGCTTATTGCACTTATATACATACTCCGGTGGGATTATCATTTTCTCTCAGACCCACCACTTTTTTGGAGTTCTTTTCTTTTTGCAATTTTTTTTTTCGAGTGCATCTATACAACATGTACATGTGCAGCATATATACAAGGAGTTTTTCCTCTTGAGCCAGTAGACTATCCTTCTTTTGAAGCTTTATTGCAACCCACAACTCCCGTCGTTAGACTTCATGGCAACCAGACCAAGTTGAGACGCACTTCCTTCACTAAATGAAGAAGAGAGGTTCCGCCTAGAAGTACTACCCTCATATGCTACCCCAAGCCAAGGAAGACTGCCTCCTCACCACCTCATCCGTAGAGAGCTCGGTGCATAGTGCGGTTGTCCAAGTAAAGCCATAATCTATATGAGTCATGTGTTGTTGTTAAGTGCTCTACTTAGGCTCATTGAGATGACATGTGATCATAGCCTAGTGGACTCAAAGAATTAAGTCACCATGGACCTGAAAAGTCTTAAGCCTAAGCCCTATAAGGTTCCTCTTAGAATTAGGTGGATTAAGATCTTAATCAAGCTCCATTTCTCAATTTGATTCCAGGCTAGTTTAAATGTCAACTATCATCCAGAAAAACTATATACATATGTACAAAAAGATGCATATTTACACAGATTTTTACAAGCATGCAAAATTTTTGAAAAATGTTTTGAAATCATGAATGATGATGCATGAAGTGCAAGTTTTGCAAAAAGATATTTACACACATTTACACAAGATTTTTGCAAACTTTTTGATTTTCACAACATTTTGGAAAAATTTTGTACTATATACATAATTTTGATACAAAAATATTTACACAAGCTTTACACAAAAGATTTTTGAAATCATTTTTACAAAAATAATTTGTACACTAGCTATGTATGTGCAAATAAAAGAAGATTATGTACATGAAAATTTTTAATTTTTGTGGTTTTTAGCCATTTTTATTTATTGACACACTCAAACAAAGTACGAGTTATGGCTAAAGTATATATGAAATATATACACACCCCCCTATACTTAGCTCGAACGATGTCCTCAGAGTCAAGAGCGATGAAGAAGACATAACTCGTGCTATGTATAGGGAAGTGAAAAGAAATGCTATACAAAAAGGAGATGAAAAGTCAAGAGGATCTCGGGTCTTCCCCCTATACTTAGGATCAAGTAATCCTAAGTATAGCAGGCTGTACACAAAGGGAAAACCGAGTGGAGAATGTACAGGGTCTACCCCCCCTATACTTAGGGTGAAATGCCCCTAAGTATAGGCAGCAAAACAGGGGTAGACAGAAACAAAAGAAATACCCGCAAGGTCTCACATCCCCCCTATACTTAGGGTAAAGTGCACCCTAAGTATAGCATAATCATAAGATGAAGAAAGGGATGTGGGACTAAAGAATGTGATGATATGGACATCTGGATCTATATACAGCGGAAGATCAGTGAAACTCAGGCGTGAGATGCATTAGATGTGAGTCAAAGACCACATCTCACGCAAAATGAATAGGGGCAATATCAACGACCCGCGGCTCATGATCTAGAAATGGCTTGAGCCGCTGGCCGTTCACTCGGAAGGTACTCTCAGAAGACAACTCAGATATGTCGATGCTACCGTTGTCGTGTACCTTCCTAACCAGATAAGGTCCTTTCCATTTGCTCTGTAGCTTCCCTGGAAATAATCTAAGCCTCGCATCAAACAGCCATACTCTCTGTCCAATCTCAAAATGCTTGTGGCTGATATGAGAATCATGCCACTCCTTGACTTTCTCCTTATAATGTAGGCTGCTCGAGAAAGCTGCATCTCTAAGCTCTTCCAGGGCAGCTAGCTCTGCCCTCCTCTGGTCTCCTATACCATCTGGATCCATAAGTATGTCTGTAACTGCCCAAAGTGACTTGTGCCTCAGCTCAACAGGTAAATGGCATGGCTTGCCATATACGAGGCGAAAGGGAGATGTGCCCAAAGGTGTCTTGAAAGACGTCCTATATGCCCACAAGACCGAGTCCAATAGCTGTGACCAATCCTTTCGGTCAGGGCGGACGACTTTCTGCAGAATAGTCTTGATCTCCCTATTCGATACTTCGGCTAGACCATTCGTCTGTGGATGGTACGGTGTAGCAACGCGATGATCTATGCCGAACTCGCTAGCAAGTGCCTTCACCTGGTCGTTGATGAAGTGAGATCCCCCATCAGAAATAAGAACTCGTGGAACCCCGAACCGCGTGATGATATGCTTCCTCAAAAATCTGCAAACTGTCCTCGCATCAGCGGCTCGGGCGGGGATAGCCTCCACCCAACGACTCACATAGTCTACGGCCAACAGAATGTACTCAAATCCCTGACTCTTAGGGAATGGACCCATGAAATCGATGCCCCATGCGTCAAAAACCTCACAGAAGTGAATGGGCTGCATCGGCATCATATCACGCTGTCCACAAGTGCCCATCCTCTGACAGTCAGTACACCTCTTCACAACTCCTCTGAGTCCTTGAAGAGGGTAGGCCACCACAAGCCGGATTGGAGCACTTTCTGTGCCGTTCTCCTCCCAGAATGATGTCCTCCTGCCTCAAGCTTGTGGCAGTAAGTGAGGACGCTATGGTGTTCCTCCTGAGGAATACACCGACGCCAGACGCTATCCCCTCCTTCGTGGTAAAGGATGGGATCCTCCCAATGGTAAGACTTGGCCTTCGCTAGGAAGGTCTCAAGCCTCTGCCTGGGCCAATCTTGTGGGACTTTCCCAGCAACGAGAAAGTTCACAATATCGGCATACCATGGGAGTGAGGCGATAGCAAGGATCGCCTCATCTGGGAAGGTATCTCGGATAGGATCAATCTGCTCAGTCTCCTCAGGCTGCTCTAATCGGGATAGGTGATCCGCCACCACATTCTTGACTCCAGGCTTATCCTTAATCTCAATGTCGAACTCCTGGAGTAGAAGGATCCATCTAGTCAGTCTGGCCTTGGCATCCTTCTTTGCCATGAGGTACCTGATGGCGGTGTGATCTGTAAACAAAGTCACTCTAGATCCGATGATATATGATCTGAACTTATCCAGGGCGAACACTACGGCTAGCATCTCCTTCTCTGTGACCGTATAATTCCGCTGGGCGGAATCCAATGTGCGGCTAGCGTAGTGTATAGCAAATGGTACTCCATCCCTCCTCTGTCCCAGCACTGCCCCTACGGCAAAATCGGAGGCATCCGTCATGATCTTGAATGGGAGAGACCAATCAGGTGGCTGGAGGACAGGAGCCTCAATCACGCACTGCTGGAGAGTAGCAAACGACGAAAGACACTTGTCATCGACAAGGAACTCGGTGTCTTTCGTCAAGAGGTCGGTCAACGGTCGGGCAATCCTGCTAAAATCCTGAATGAATCTCCTGTAGAATCCAACGTGCCCCAGAAATGACCGTAACTGCCTCAGATTGGACGGCGGTGTGAGTTTCCTAATGACATCAACCTTGGCCGGATCAACCTCCATGCCCCTGTTGGAGATGATGTGGCCAAGCACCGTCCCTTGAGTCACCATGAAGTGACTCTTCTCCCAAGATAGCACCAAGTGATATTCAATACATCGCTGGAGTACCCGGTCTAGGCAGTCAAGACAGGAGTCGAATCCGTCACCGTAGACCGAGAAATCGTCCATGAAGACCTCTAGGCACTCCCCTACCATGTCCGAGAAGATCGACAGCATGCACCTCTGAAAAGTCGCAGGGGCGTTGCATAGCCCAAATGGCATGCGTCGAAAAGCGTGTGTGCCGAAGGGACAGGTAAAGGTGGTCTTCTCCTGATCCTCAGGAGCGATGGCCACTTGGTTGTAGCCCGAGTACCCATCCAGGAAGCAATAATGGCTCTTCCCTGCCAGTCTCTCAATGATCTGGTCAATAAAAGGCAGGGGGAAATGGTCCTTCTTGGTGGCTTGGTTGAGTCTCCTGTAGTCAACACAAACCCTCCAAGAGGTGGGTACTCGTGTAGCAATCTCCTCTCCCGACTCACTGATCACAGTCGTGATGCCCGTCTTCTTGGGCACCACATGCAAGGGGCTGACCCACTTGGAGTCGGAAATGGGATAAATAAAACCTGCACCCCACCACTTCGATATTTCCTTCATGACAACCTCTCTCAGGTTGGGGTTCAGACGCCGCTGGAACTCACGCGACGGCTTCGCCCCATCCTCGAGATAGATATGGTGGGAGCACACTGATGGACTAATCCCATGGAGATCTGCTACGCTCCATCCGATCGCCTTGCGGTTCTTTTCAAGAACCCCCATCAAACGGGATTCCTGCTCTCCAGTCAACTCGGCGGAGATGATGACTGGGTACATCTCTAGATCGCCCGCAAGGAATCGATACTTCAGCGAAGTAGGGAGCGGCTTCAGCTCTGGAATGCTAGGTGCCGGCAAATCTGGCTGTGGAAGAAACTGAGTGAAAGCTGCAAGATCGGCCAAATCTGCCTGGGAAAGTGAAAGCATACTCTCGCAAACTGGATCGGGAGAAGGCTGCTCAACTGCACTGTCTCTGCTCTGCTCTGCATCTACCTCCTCCTCATCAATAGGCTCAGATGGACTCAGGTCTGGCATCTGATCATAGCAATCGGCCCAATCAGACTCTGAATCCGAGGGATCTGTATCAGAAACGGTGGCATCAGCACCACCGGGAATCAAGGTGGCATCAGCACCACCATCACAAATCATCATGCTGCGATCAAGGACCGGCTCTGCTGCCGCAATGGTATCCTGAACCAGGTCTGTGCTCTCCAGACTCTCCTCTGTTGTCATCTCTGCATCAGCTGTGTCTGAAAGTGAGAGGGTGGTCTGTGTCTCAAGGTCTGCCCAAGCTGCCTCATCATCTGTGATCACAAAATCACAGTCCTGGTGGATGTCTGGCACTGCGTCTGTCAGCTGCTCTGAATCGGTACTCGCATCTGAGCGGGCTCTGAATCTGGCTCTATAGTCCTCGACCGTCTCTATTTGTATACTCTCGCCCTGGACGCGAAAGTACACCTTCCCGCTATCATGATCAGTCACCGCCTTGGCTGTGGCCAAGAACGGACGACCAAGGATGATGGGGGTATCGGCCACTGACTCAGGGATCTCCATGTCCAACACTACGAAGTCCACGGGGAATTGCAGGCCCTGAATCGTGACGATAACGTCTCGTAATAACCCCTTCGGCCTCTTGACAGATCGATCAGCGAACTGAAGGGCTGTCCTGCTCTGTCGAAGAGTGCCCAACTCAAAGCGGTCGAGAAGGGCTGCCGGAAGAAGGTTAATCGACGATCCGCTATCTAGAAGAGTACGGTCGAACCACTGCTCACTAATCTGGCATCTGACATACGGGGCCCCTGAATCTGGCCTCTTGGCTGGCAGTCGGTTCTGGATCGCAAAGCACGTGGCTTTGGTCAGCACATGTATCTCTGAAGTGTGGTTCCTCCTCCTCCTCCTGACTGTAGTCCTCTCTCTCAAAGATCTCTGGAGAAGGGGGATGTGCTGCAAAGCCTCCTGGAGGGTCAGCTGGATATGGAATCGATCAATCATGCTCTGGCTGAACTCCTCAAGCTCTCTCTTTTTTGGATCATTTTTCTTCCCCTTCCCCATCTGAAGGGCTCTAGGGAAGGGGATCACTGGGTCCTTCTCAGATGAAGGACTAGGAAAAGGTCTAAGCGGTTCAAGGACCGGATCCACACATACATCACTCACCACAGTGGGACCAAAAGAAAGTAAACCTTTTCCTTTATTCATAGCAGAATTCTGAGATACATGGACACGAGGAAAAACAACATCTCTGTCTCTACAAACACCGGTGGCCTCAGTACCACCATGGGCTGGCTGCTCTGCTGCTGAAGCTGGTAGACGTCGTGCGGCATCAGTACCGCTGGCTGGCTCAGCTGAAATGGTGGCCTCAGTACCACCGTCATCATCTGGAGCGGCCTCAGTACCGCTCTCCTCCTCCTCCTGTGGCGCCTCGGGATGGTGCTCAGATGAGGCGTCGCCGCCTGCTGGGGTCCTACCGCTCCTAAGTGTGACAAAATCAGCATCAAATAGATCCGAAGAAGTATCATCAAATGGGTCACTAGGAGTGGCTAACTCAGTATGTACTACCTGCTCAGATTTCCTCTTGAGGCTGTTCGGATTGGGCTCTATCTGGGCTGGTATAGCGGCCTTCCCTCTCACCAGGTCCCGCATCTCCTGGCGGAACTCGTCCATCTCCCGTCTGAATGTGGCCTGCTGGTCCGTGAGGAGGCGGACGATGTCATCCAAAGCGGGGCTCTCATGGGAGCCCGACGGGTGGCCTCTCTGTGGGTGAGGCTGCTGGAACTGCTGCTGGTGGTAAGAGGGGTAGGATGGAGGGTGCTGCTGGTATCCCTGGTGAGCCTGCTGCTCACGTCTCCAAGACTGTCCCTACTGCTGATAGGGACGCGGACCGTAGGATGACTGCTGCTGATACGCTGGGGGCTGCTGCTGCGGCTGGTGCTGGTCTCTCTGCTGGGAGTACTGCCCTCCCTGTCCTGACGGCTGCTGCTGGGGCTGGGCACCACCACTCCCCCACCTGAATCCGGGATGGTCTCGTCGGATCCCAGGCTGGGGGCGGTCGTACCAAATCCCGTTGACATCCATCAACGGCTCGGCATCAAAAGGGGCTG